>PVLA01000660.1:0-488736 GCA_004027455.1 Hydrochoerus hydrochaeris
GGTGAAAAAGCCGGGGCAAAGAAAGACGCCAAAAAAGCTACAAAAGGTGCAAAAGAGGGCAAAGGTTCTGGCACAGAATCGGAGGGTGAAAAAGCCAGGGCAAAGAAAGACGCCAAAAAAGCTACAAAAGGTGCAAAAGAGGGCAAAGGTTCTGGCACAGAATCAGAAGGTGAAAAAGCCGGGGCAAAGAAAGGCGACAAAAAGGGTAAAAAAGGTGCAAAGGAGAGCAAAAGTTCTGGCACAGAATCTGGAAGTGAAAAAGCCGGGGCAAAGAAAGGCGACAAAAAGAGTAAAAAGGATGCCAAGAAGGGTAAAGATTCAGCTACAGAATCTGAGGATGGAAAAGTCAGTCCTAAGAAAAATGCAAAGAAAAGTGAAAAAGATGCAAAGGGCAAAGAAGAAACTACAGATTCAGAACCTGAAAAGGGAGAAAAAAAGGATGGGCCAAAGAAAAGAGATCAATCAAAAGATTCCAAAAAAGGTGCAAAAAAGAAAGATAAGAAGGAAGAAAAGAAGCCAAGTGCTTCAGAAAGTGAATCAAAGGACGTTACCAAGAAAGGTGCCAAGAAAGATGCCAAGAAGGGCAAATAGGACCTGGGTAATAATTCCACTTGACAGTACCAGGGAAATGCTTTTGGGATGAAGCAATGTCAACAGTGTAAAACTGAGTCGAGAGTGAAAAGGAGGCTTTAAAACTTAGTCGATCATAAACATTTTAAAAGGGAGTGAAAGAAGAATACAAGGTGGAGCCATAATGTGTTAATAAAATTTGTGGAAGATTTTTATAAAAATTAATGGAGAATCCATTGGAAGCCTTGGAAAATACACTACAGTAGAAGACGTGGATTATCAAACATCTCTAGAAAGACTTAAGAACATTCAAATAAAGATGGAGAATATAAGGCAATTTGTGAAAAAAAAAAGTTTAAATCTTCGCTGAAGACTTTAAAAGTTCAGGCAGGGGCATATTATAGCTAATAGATTTAAGCCATTTCAAGATGCATTCATACATTTAATAAAGAACCATAGAGTTGCAAAAAGAAGTGAAACCACTTTGAACTAAGTACAAGTCAAAGATAATGTCAAGAAATAGAGAAACGGAAGAGCAAAAGAAAATCAGTCAAGGGAAGCAAGGAAAAAAACCAGAATATCATTATTTGCCTGTACTTACTAGTGAACCAGTATCACCATTTTTGAGGTTGAACTAATGATTACCATGTTTTTGGCTGTTGACTGTTTCACTTCTAAGTCGTGATGCACATAAATGGTAAGTTAATGTTGATTTATTTTATTAAATGATTTAAGTCATCAAATGATTTAAATGATGTGTTGCTGATTTTAAAAGAACTAGGACATTTATTGATATTTTATTAAGATGCATCAGTTTTTCTCAGTACAACAAATATTTGAACATGAAAATGTCACCAAATCAATGAGATTTGAACAAGTATCCATGAAAAAGTTAAGAGAATTGAAATTATTTATGGTGCAGAAGAGAAGGCTGCTATGTGGTGTATAACTTTAACCATCATTTAACACTTTATTTCAAAAAATAGAAAAAGTTACTAGCTTTACTCCATTGAATGAATGAAAAACAAAATTGTGAAAATTATTGAGAAAATATTAAATATCATATAAAAAGAGTGCCTTGCTATATTGATTAATTATCAGACAGAACTTAGCAGAGATGACTAAATATAACGCATAATATTGTTTAGACATAAGAACAATGAACTTTATACCTTTATACTTACCTTAAACTCTCTAGTAACTCACAAGTCCTATTCTTGGAAGAAAAATCAAGAACAAACAAACCACAACACTAGTAGTCTCACCAGTTAGTGCCAGCTTATTTCTGATTTTATCCGTTTGATCTCAGTTAAAGACAATGTTACTGAAGAACTTACTGATTTTTCTCTCCCTTTTATGCTTCCTAATACAAACTCTCAAGGCAAAATTAAGATTTTCCATAACATTAAGAGGAGTGGAATGCTTTCTATTCCCCTTGTTCTTACCAGCCAACTTTCTATGAACGATAAAGGTATAATTGTTTTGCTTGGTCCCTAAGCATTGAGCCCTGTACCTTGTGAATCAGCAATTAAGGATTATTTGCTTTTCAACTCAGAGTTTGTCAAACAATGCCACCTTATTAATATGGGTTATCTTAACAAAGTTTGGCATTCCTGTTTCTCTGTTCTGTACTCCTTTTACGAATTTTTGTCACTTAAACTTGAGTTAAACTTTTCTTTGAGTAATCATTCTGAATCTTCTTTTCTTCTTTAAAAAATATCCTAAAATTATTTTCAAGAGGTTGCAAAATTAATATTTTAAAATTTATTTTATTTTAGCATGGAAAAAGAAAATAATTATACAGAATTTCAAAATAAAATAATAGATTGAAATGCATAATATATTATGTATAATTATCTTTAAATTAGTTGCTCAGATTATATGATAATAGGCATGAAAAAATAATCAAATAATGAAAGAACCACTCTTTTTGATGAGCTAATAGAAATTAGTAGTATAATCATCTATCACATATAAATATATAAATTTCCTTTCTTTCCTTTCTACTTTTCACCATCACAGTTGTTGTTTCATTTTGAGCAATTTCTTCCTCTTTCACTTTAAGAATATCCATTGCACACTTTGGATCTTCTTTACTCTTTCAGTTGTTTACACTAGAGAGACAATATATTTCCATTTTAAATTTAGCTTAATTCATGGTGATAGGTTTTGGTCTAGTTTTAGTCTTTGGCAAGTGGAAAACCAGTTTTTCCAACACTATTTATTATCTTTCTTCCAGTGAACATTTTTTGCCCACTTTAACAACATTAAGGCTGTGTTTGTAGTTGTGTCTGAATCTTCCAGTGTACTTTACTGATGCTCAGGTTTGTTCTATTTCCAATACCATGATTTGTAATGTAATTTCAAGTCAGAGTTTGTGATTTCCATTGCCTTGCCTTTATTACCCACGAATTCCTTTGTTGTTCTAAGTCTCTTCTGTTTCCAAATGAATTTTGGGAATGTTTTCTCTAGATCTGGGAGGTATGCTAAAAGTGTTTTGATAGGGTTTGCCTTATGTCTCTAACAGCTTTGGGAGTATGGTTATTTTCACAATGTCAGTTCTTCCTATCCATGAGCAAGGGATACATATCTATGTTCTGATACCTTCTTTAATCTCCTTTTTCAGAGTACTGTAATTTTCAATATATAGATCTTTTTCCATCCTTTGTTAAATTGATTCCTAAGTATTTCAATATTTTTTGGATACTTTTGTAAAAGGTTTAGATTCCCTACTTTAAACTTCGGTGAGTGAGTTTGTTTATAAGAATGCTACTGATTTTTGAGTGCTGACTTTGTATCCAGCTCAGCTGCTGAATTTGCTTATTAACTCTAGTAATCTTTTGGTGGAGTTTTTGGAAATTGAACGTAGAGTATCGTGCCATCTGCAAATAATGATAATTTAATTCTTCCTTTCTTATCCATATTCCTTTTATTTCTCTCTTCTAATTGATAACATTTCCAGAACTATATTGAATAGGACTGGTGAAAGAGAAGACATCTTTTTCTTGTTCCTGATTTTAGAGTGAAATTTTGTAGGTTTTGTCCATTTAATATCATGTTGGCTATTAGAGATGGCTTTGTCTATTCTAATTTTCTGTAATTTTTTTTTATCATGAATTACTTTGGACTTTACTCAGAGCTTTTCTGCACCTATTTAAGTGATCATGTGATTTTTGTCTTTGTTTCTGTTTATATGGTATGTTACATATATTGAGTTGTATATGTTTAGTAATGCAGGGATGAGCCCAAACTGTTTATAGTATAAAAGATTTGCTACATTCTTTTGCTAGTATTTTATTGAGGATTTTTGCACCTATGCTCAGGAGGAAGATTGACCTGTAGTTCTCTTCTTTGGTTGGATCTTTTCTGAGGTTTTGGTAGTAGAGTAATGCTTCCATCCAAGAAGGAGTCATGGAGAGTTTCTTCCCTTCCAATTTCATTAAAATGTTTGAGGAGTGTTGGCCTTAAATATTTTCTAAATTTTTTGTAGAATTTAGTTGTGAATCCATCATTACCCATTATTTTTAAATATGCTTTTCAATTTCAGGAACTGATATTGGGTTATTCAAAATTTTTATATCTTCTTGATTCAGCTTTGATAATTCATATGTTTCTAGGATTGTATCCATGTCCTCTGTTTTTCATCCTATGTGAATAAAGGTTTTCAAAGTATGTATTGGCAATATTCTGAATTTCCTTAGGATCTGAAAAGATTTGATCCTTTTCATTCCTCATTGTGTGAATTTGAAATTGTTCTTTCTTTTCTTGATAAGGTTGGTTAGGGGTTTATCATTTTTTTATTCTTTCAAAGAACCAATTCTTCATTCATTATTTGTATTGTTTTGTTAGTCTCATTTGCATTAATTTCTGCTCTTGATATTTTAATTTCCAACCTTCTATGAGTTTTGGGCTTGACTTGCTCTCATTTTTCTAGAAACTTGAAGTGCACCATTAGGTTGTTTATTTGTGCTCACTCTGTTTTCCTGATACAAGAAATTCCTACTATAAATTTTGCTGTTAGAATTGCTTTCCTTGCATTTCACCAGTTCTGCTAAGTTGTATTTACATCTTCATTTGATTATAGTATTGTTAACTTGTTCTTTAACTTCATCTGTGACCCACTGGTTGTTCAGGAGGGTGTTATTTAATTTCCATATGTTTATATTATGAATTCACATGCTATTCTTGTGTTTCACAGGCTTCTGTTGTTTTATTATTGGTTCAAATATACAATTTTTTTTTCAATTTTATAATCCCTTTATTGCCATTTTGATACAAGAAAAATTGTCCTAATAAGGTGATATTTAAGTGCATCGATAATGAATAAAAAAATAAAAAGTTTTTTCTGAATTTTAACATAAAGCTATCATCAGGAAAGCAATATTTCTTATACATTTTGTTAATGAATGCTGCATTTAAAAGAAAATAAATATTAAAATAAAATATCTAACATGTCTCATAAAATTTTAAAGAACATGTTGACCAGAAATATGACAAGAAATAGAAACACCGAGAAACGACGCATCACAATTTGTCAGTCTAACTTGTGGTCCTTGATCTAATGATCATTAGCTCATGCCTTGAGACAAACTAAGCCTTAGAACTGTTATGTGTGAATAGTGCAGAAGCACTATTTAACCATCAAGAGTGAACAAGATTAACTTATGTGAAATTAGTAATAATTAGGTTATGTGAGGTTAATAATAAAATTATGTGGTTAATTATATCTATGATAACTATTATAGTAATTAAACAAAACTTAACTAGCATACTTTATTTTGTCCCATGGAAGGAATAGTCCAATCAGTATTTTCTAAACATGATGCCTGAGGTTAGTTACAAAGTTCATGTAATATTTATATAATGACTAAAATAAGTCAATTAATTAATTATTAAAAATTCCTGAGTAAACATGAAACATTTAGTTTAACTCTCATATCTTTAATTTTCCTCTAAACTATTGTTGGTATCATACAGGCACAGTTAATACTTACCTTTACTATAGACTGAAAGTATCTATGACACTATGCTAAAAAAAATGTTATTTAAAATAAACTTGCTTATATCCAGAATAAGTAAACTGTTCATAATATATAAATAAATGCAGGACATGTGACTAAGCTATGCTTATAAGAAAATTACTTCTTTTGTTATTGTATGACTACCAATACATAAAATATATTTTAAAAATTGAAGGCCATCCCTCATACACAAATACTGATAAATGTACAATGGTATGTTGACCAATTTATACAAACTGAAGAAATAAAAACTCTATAACCTTTCTTGTCTCATATGCCCAGTTATTTTGAGCATAATATCATGTGTATATGAATAATTCTTATTTCCTATAAAATTATTTTCTAATTATTTGTCAGTATATTTAAACAGCTTGTCATTTACATGTTAATTTGTTAAATGTTCTTTTTTTGAAGGGAGACAAAGAAGAGAAAATGTGTTCTTGGGCATAAACGTAAGGGAATGATATTCATCTTCCTCTAAATTAAACTCTTCACCTCTGCAATGTGGTATTGAAATATATAATGCAGCATCACACATAATGGGTTGACAGAATAAGAATTTAAATATTGGGGATTTAGCTCAGTGGCTTAAGCACCTGCCTAGCAAGTGCAAGGTTGTGAGTTCAATCCCTGGTTTAAAAAAAAAAGAATTAAAATATTTCAGTTGGTTTTCCTGAACTTCACTGAGTCCATATACTCTCAAGCTCTTTCCCTCCCATCCCAGGGAATAAAAAGACTGTTATTTATGTTCAAAACTAGACACTGCTCTGTCAAATATATTTGTCACTGGGGTCTAATATGCAATTATATCATTTATGAAACTCATTTGACCAGTTTTATCATAATGCAACTCCCTCTCAAATACTTAGCTCAACTTAAAATTTATTTTGCATAGTATCATAATCTTCATAATTATAAACAGTCAATATTAATAGAATTCATTTATTTCCCATTGTGTCAGAGGAATTGAGGATTTCTACCTCCTAAAAGCCAGAGGAAAAGTTTTGAAGCTAATAATTTAAACTTTTTTTGCTTTCAACAAAAACAATTATTCCAGAAATATTGAAATTACATAAAAACGAGTTACTCTTCAGATAGGTATTAACCTATAGCACAGAATTATGGATTTTTTTTCAAAGCTGTGTTTTATTTCATTATTTGAACTGATAGTGATATTGGAAATTTATATAAGAATTATTAAAGAAATGATGTAAATTAAAACTCATAGAATATGGACTGTTGTGTTAATAAAATTAAATTTATATTAAAACAATATACAGTCTCCAAAAAATAAAAACTATGTCCCTAAAAAGAATCCAATTACCTAATTTTAAGGAGCTTTTTCTCATGTGTAATAACAAGCAGCAAAGATGTCTGGGTTCTTTGACCTTTCTTTGCCATTTTCAGTCTGATAAAGTACCAAAGCCAAAGGGAGGTGAAGTAGAATGTGAGATCAATTTGAAGGTAGAGATCTGTATAAATTACAATACCCTATGCTATAATTCCATCACACGTTTACCAGTGCACATTTTTAGGAGCTATCAATTCTCAATTTAGGCTTTGCATTCTACATTTTCTATGTGGAAAGTATTTCCTCTTTTAATGTTTATCTTTCCCTTGAGTAAAACTTAAAACTGTGAGAATAAAATACAGATGTTAAAGAATTGCTCTTTTGTTGGCATGTTGATCACAGCTGTATGACTAAGTCACTGCAAAGTTTTACAATGATGTTTAAAGACTTTTCAAATGCTATTAAAATCACAAAGGAAATATCATAACAAAGCCATTTCTTACCTTAGATATTTATGTCTCCTGAAAGAAGCAATTAGCAGTTCTAACCACTTGTATGGAAAAAACGTCATCTAATACATCATTACCTTTTTTTCTGATATAAAATTCTATGAACACTCACCAATATGACTTGTTGTCTGTATTGATTATATCATTTGCAAGATATATTCAGATTAATTTACTTTATTTTTTCTGTGTATGTGTCTTTCTAACACTATCAATATCACAGAGCAAAAGAATAGTAATTGAAAACTGAGTATCATGAAATATAAAAAAAAACTTGAGAGATTATTACGGAACAATTTTGTTTTATATAAGAAAAAAATATTATTCTTTCATATCCAATGTAAGACGTACAATGATGTTTTGAAATTGTATAGCATATCAGATTTTGTCATTTTCTTTAATGCCAAAAATACTACTATAAAAATTATAATACAGAAAAAAAATTAGTAACCACATTTTTATTTAAGACAGTTCTTTCATCCTGTGTTTACATAGTGTTAAAATGTCATTTCTTGATTATATATATATATATATATATATATGCTTCAAATCATATTCAAGATTTTTGAAGTGCTTTGTTATATCCCCAACACCTTATGTATAGATTTAAATTGTCCTAAATATTTTGTATATTTAGTGGATAAGTTTTTTGTCTCCTACATTAATTTCTGTTTACATATTTTACTCATATTAATGTGATTATCAATGATATTCTTAACTTTCTCTTTGATATTTTTAGTTCATATATAAGAATATATCATTATTTTATGTGAATTTTGTGTTGCAAAACTTTATTAGATATGTAAATTTGTCTGTAGTTTGTTTTTAGTTCCTGTGGTTAATTTTTTATAACACATAACATCATAACATATACAAAGAGATAGTTTTACACCTTTTCAATTTTAATTCTTTTTTCTTTCTATGCTCTAATGATTCTGGGTATGACTGGTAGCTTTATAATAAATAGAGGTAGTGACCCAGGACATTCTTGCTCATTTCTGTCTCAGAAGACAGTCTTTCAGTTTGTAACAGGTAAGTATATCAGTTGTGAGCCTGTATGATGTTCAGTAAATTCTTTCCACCCTTAATTTGTTTTGGGGATTTTATTTCATAAAAATGATGAATTTCATAGAATGTGTTTTGTACATCTACTCAGATGATTATGATATTTTTATTCATTGTATCAGTATATCAAGTTTAATAATTGGTGTATTTTTGGTGATCCTTGCATCACAAAGATAAATCATTATGATCCTTTGGTATAACTCTTTTCAAGTGCTATCAAATTCAAGTGCCATCCTTGGCAGATACCAAACTCAATGGTTAATCAAGTTCTTTTCACAAACTGATGTAGTATTTGAATATAACATATACAATATATATATATATATATATATATATATATAATCTTTAATTATTTAAATCACCACTAGGTTATTTATGTCTAATACAATGTAAATGTTATATGACAGTTGTCAGCCTGTACTGCTTAGGAATAATAACCAGAAAAAAATTCTGTGCCTTTTTAGATCACGTATTTTTTTCACGGAATATTTCTGACCTGTTCTTGATTGATTTGCAAAGAAGTCAAACGAAGTTAATGAAACAATAAGAGAATTAATTGTCAGGAATGTAGCTCTTCTGACAAAATAATATTCATATTAGATAAAAATATTTACGTTCAAAAAAATAATGAAAAGCAGTTAAAAGACAACTACTTTAAATAAAAAATGTAAAAGAATGATTCAATAAATCAATAACATTTCATGATATATGGGCTTACAGTTATGTAGCTTTAAACAATGATTACCAGTAACAGAAAATTCTGGATTTGGAAATAACACTAATTCATTCTATATTGGAATTAATATGTTTTTTAAAAAATCCACTGACTACAAAAATAAAGGTTTGTGCTAAAGTATTAGTCTTAAATAAGCTAGACTTATAAAACTGTAAAGCATTGCTAGAGAGCAAAAAGGATGTTTCATAAAGATAAAATATCAGACTACAAAGAAAATACTACAATATTTTTATTTGCACCATAAAATTCAGTACCCTTAGAAGGATAATCATAGAAATCTACAATAACAGTGTGGTCCATTAGTTATCCAAATAGGTAATGGAACAAAAAAAAAACACATACAAAGAAACTATTAAATACAGAACAGTTTAACTATTTATATGCATTTTTAAAAAGAAAAATGTATGTGACAATAAAATTATTTTTATTAAAAGTGAAAATTACATCAAATTGAAAATATGTGAGATATATTACATTTTCAAAGAATTTTAAACATTTAAAATAATTTACATTATGGATTTAGAACAGTGACATTACTAGATATAAAAGCTAAAAAAGATATGAAAATTCAAATTAATTTGCAATTAGGCAAAACACATCTATGTAATCTATGGATCAACAATTTCTGAAAAGAGAAATTGAAGAAAGTTGAAGACACAACAAATTACAATCTGTGTAGCACTGCTAAAGATGAGACAAAGTGGAAATTATCCATATATATATATATATATATATATGTTTATTTATTAGCAAAGAAGAACAGATCTATCATCTAAAATTACAAAACATTTGCACAAATATCATGAACTAGAAAAGGCAGAGAACACAACCACCAGAAAAATGGAAAAGAATTAAAAAATTAAGAATGAAAAGTGCAACTAATATAGTTTGATAAAAAATTAACAAAGTCAGGAATTAGCTATCTGAAAACATTAATAAAATTTCACAAACTTTTAACAAAATGATGAATACAGAAAAAATACATTGTTTAGTTTTGTCCTTAGTTTTTCTACTAATTATTTTACAATCTTCTAACAGTTTAAATCTTCAAAGCATTTGGAGTGAATTTTTGTTTATGATGTGAGATAAGATTCTGATTTCAGTCTTCTGCATATAAACAGTATTCCTCATTTTTTATTGGAATGTCTATCCTTTCCCTGTTTTGTTTTTGGAAACATTATCAGTATTCAATTGACCATGATTGAAGGTATTAAATTCTGGACTCTATTCTGTCCTATTGTTTTATATGAATATTTGTTTACCAGTACCATGATATTTTCATTACTGTACATGTATAATACAGTTCGGAGTCAGGTGACAGAATGTCTCCATATTTGGTCTTTTTGTCCAACATTGCCTTGGCTATTAGGGTTTTTTACTTGTTGTCTGTATGTGGCTCCTTAACCATATGTCTGAGCAATTCTTCTTGGATTATATACCCAAATAATTTGAAATGAGTGCACAGAGGAGACACTTGTGCTTCCATATTCATTACAGCATTTTCACAGTAACAAGCTTATGGGAGCAACACGGGGGTTATCAATGAATGGATAGATGAAACCAATAAAATATTTACACAAAGTACAATACTCAAGTATCAGAAAAGATATTTACAACATAGATGAAACTTAAGGACATGTTAAATGTGATAAGTCAAGTGCATAACAACAGATACTTCATGATCTTGCTTTTATGAGGAATCTACAATAATTGAACTCATAGAGGCAGAGAATACAATGCTGGTTACCAAAGAATGACAGGTGTGAGGAACAAATAGATGCTGGTCAAAATGTAAAGTTGTAGATAGAGGGAAACCACGTGGTTTTCAAATGTGTTGCACAGCATTTAACTACAGCTGACAATCTGTCAAACATTCTTGTAAAATGATATATCATACAATAAAATCATTGATAGTAAACTTTTGTTTTTTACTTTACTTCATTTAATATTATGGTCTCAATGTGTATCCATTTTCTACAAATAATTCTAGTATATTCTTCTTTATGGCAGAGAATTATTCTTTTGTGTATAACTAGTGCATTTTCTTTATCCATGTATCTGATGATGGGCATATAAGCTGTTACTTCATACAAAAATAAAGTATATATTAAACAATAGAAAAAAGAGGAGAAAAATTATTGTGTTCAGCACAGACAACATAGCTAAAAGTGTGCTTTGACTTTTTATTAATGTGCTTTAAATGTTTTTGGCCCTTTCATCTTTTTTTAAAATTTGTACCCATGATAATAAGTCTTATAAAGTCTAATATAAAGTAGAAATGAATTTGGTTGTGGCAATATGAGAGGAGGTGAAGAGATGGGGAGAAAAAAAGAAAGTAAATGTGTTTTGTACATGTACCAGCTCCCTACATTAAACATAATCATTGTGCACTGCACACATGTACTAATAAAATTTTTAAAAGAAAAAAAGTAAAAATATCTAAAGTGATCAATAAGGTAATTAATCAGACTCATAAGTTTCCTTCTTGCTTTCTACCTGGTAAAACTGAAGAATTATGTTTTATCAATTTGTAATTTTAAAAAGTAGCATTTCAGGTTATACATATGTACATACATGTGTGCATATGTTTGTGTGAAATTGAATGTGTTAGATATTTATTGCACTTTTTGCAAATATTTATTAAAAATTCACTACTTACTATGACATTTGTTGAGACCCTTTATTTAAGCATATTTTGTAGCTATTAACCCATATTGAAGACCCCATTACTTGCCTGTGTAGTTGTTGCATAATGATTGTTAATGTTTTTAAAGTCGGGTGGAGACTGGAGCAAAAAGCTTTAAATTTGTAAACCTTAAAATTACTAATTTTGATTTCTTTATATTAAAATTAAATTTTCTTATAGAAAATAATATTGTATTTTATTGCCTAAAATACTACTAGAAAATGCTTGAAATTAGAGTCAAATGCTAAGGAAGAATGAACTAACAGTACTCCAGAGAGATTCAGTTCTAATTTTAAAAATGTATTGCTATTGGAAATGGAGATTGACTTTCATTAATGTTGAGTAGGTGTTTAGTGCATGTAATAAGCATTAATTATATCTCAACACTGGTTTATTATTTAGAAAATTTTGTAAGGAAAGATGATATTCTGCAGCAAGGAGAAAGTGGAGATCATGAGTATGTGAATGACAATACACAGAAAAAGGAAAATTCTAAAATTCGTTTTGAAAGCATAACCAAAACTTGGTGATGGGGACTTCACAAGATTTTATTTTACAAGATCTATGGTAAGCACTGAATTTAGATTTTGATGAGTTTTAACAACATGTAATGAGAAAGTAATATATGCCAGTTTATCACTTGTGTCTTGTTTGATAATTGTTCATTGTTCATTAATATCTCACTAAAACACTCTTTCAATTTTTTTGTCTTTTTGAGACACAATTTCACTACGTAGTTTGGGCTAGCCTTGAACTCACTGTTTTAGCCCAGGTTGACCTGGAATTTGCAGCAATCCTCCTGCCTCAGTGCTGGAATTGCAGGTGTGTGCCATCATGCCCAGCCTCTTTCACTGTCTTTAAACTATGAGTTAATTCTTAGAAAGAATCAAATTGCCTGTAATCCCAGCACTCGGGAGGCTGAGGCAGGAGAATCACTGAGAGTTCGAGACCAGCCTGGGCTACAAAGTGAGCTCAAGGCCAGCCTGAACTGCATAGCGAGACCCTGTCTCAAAAAGGCAAAAAAAAAAAAAAAAAGAAAGAAAGAAAAGAAAGAATCAAATCCCCTTAACTAATAATTCTGTTTTGTTGATTTGGAAGGTGACTTACTGATCATATGCTACAAAAATGAATTTAATATAGTGCATTTATTTTCATAGAAAAACAAAAGATTTTGTGTTATGATTCCAATTCATTTATGCAACTATTTGGAGTGGAAAATAGTCATACTACTTTGCTTATAAATATCCTTCTGTTTATATTAGTGAATAGAAGTAGCATATATAATAGTGAATCTACAATCTATTACCAAATCTCAAGAATTCATCCATTACTAATAAAAGATAACTGATTTCTCTGTTTTGAATCTTTTTTTAATTAATATAGTTACATTTCCTAAAAAAAAGAAATACATTATTTCTCTCAACTCATGTAAGCACTAAACGTTATGTTTACAGGTGGCCCTATATCACACAAAGAAAAAAATAAAGATGATCTCATAATTATTCTATGTTTTTATATTCCCGAATCTGATATTATTTATTATTATCCCATACACACTATTAAATTGTCAAAAGACTACATTTGGTAATGAAATATAAAGATATTCTTTCTATATATCGTAAATATTAAATCATTAAAAAGTCCAAAAACAAACCCATTTCCTTTTACATGAGTAACCATAATAATATAAGTTGGTTTAAAAGCTCATTTTATCATTTATATTGAATGATAAAAATAGAGCTTTTTTATTTTAAAAGGGTAAAATTAAACAGAACAAAACAGATCACAGGAAAACAATATAAGAGACACAGGTTTCCAAGCAAGACCAACAGAGATCTTCACTGTTTATCATATTGTCTCTTGTTTTCTTCCAAATAGTTGCCCATATCTTCACACACAGTGAATTCATACAAAACAAAATAACATCAAACTGATCAGAACAGGATGATGAAGACATTTTAGGTCTTCAAGCCCAGGTCAACCTGGGCTAAAAAGTGAGTTCAAGGCTGGCCCAAACGGAAGTCAACAGTGGCTGCCATAGTTTCTCTTGTTCTCTTCAAAAGAGCAGTCCATACCTTCATGTATGTTGAAATTAAACAAAACAGACTAAATCACTCTAAACAAAGAATATATTGCTAGATTTCATATCATGATGCTACAGGATTATCACTGGGTTCCTTAGTGTCTCTTTTTCTTCAAAGTATCTGTTCATTTCTTCATGCATTATATAATTAATTCTTGTTAACTGTCCAGATGCTTGAGTCTCTACATATACACCTATCCTTTCTGTATTAAGGGGAAAACAAATCAAAACAAGACAAAACAAATTCCTGGAAAAACAGAAACAAAAAAGATATATAAAACCACAATACCAGGTGACCTACAGTAGTTACTATGATGTCACTTGTTATTTTCAATATAATTGTCCATATCATCAGGCATAGTATAGTTGAACATAGCAGTACATAGCAATATTAATAAAAACAAAACACTGGAGACCTTATAGGACTTCAAAAGCAGTCAATAATCAAACCAGAATGAGTATCCTAATGAATCTTGTCTTCTTCAGAGTAGTTGCCTCTACTCTCAGACTTGATACTATCAAGCATACCAGATTTGAATAAAATCAGTCAAGACAAAACAGTGATCTAACAAACCAGATTCAAATAAGATCAGTCATAGTAAGACAGTGTAAGTAATTCAAGGCTTCAGATTGAGTTAAAAGGAAATTAAGGATAGTTACTGTAATATATCCTGCTATTTTTGGAATAACTGTCTGTGCCCTCAAATCTAGTATTAGTAGACAGACTGGAACAGACTAAAATCAAACTGAACAGAACGATAGGAATAATGTGGATTTTAAGTCCTGATGCACTATTAACAATGCCCTCTGCCTTCGTTTTTTAGACAGTTCTTGCTCTTTCACTTTCACTGGGTGCTTTGTATATTTTGGGTCCCACGAACTCTTTTAGTTTTTAGATTATGGAGCTTTTTTTTTAAATTTAAAAAGAAAAATAAAACAGGAAAAAGGTAGAAATATTACAGAATTTCAAGAAAAGAAGATAAACAGTAAGAAATGACTAGTTGATAAATTACATATTGTTCTTTTAGAAATAGTTATTCAAGTTCAGAATTAAAGCACACAAAGTGGACACTCATGCAGTTAGAGTGCAAACAAATCTGTTCAACAATTCAACAAGAACCTAGAAATATGGTCATCAATCCCACACACCTAAACATACATGCAGCTGTATCTTTTATAGCGCTTCCTATTTTCTCTTTTTTTACAATAGCAATTATACATTTTAAAAATTTTAAAGAGAAGAGAAAAAAAACAAAACAGAAAAAAGGGTAGCAACAGTACAGAATTCTAAAAGAAAGAAAGAAAGAAAAAGGAGAATGAGAAAAAGCCCCACTAAGAAATCAGTAATTTATAAATTACTTACTGTCATTGGATGTAGTTGTTCAAGTTACAAAGTTAAAGGGTACATAGCAAATATTCAAACAGTCAGACTACAAACAGTTCTGCTCAAAGATCCAACAAAGATTCAGCAATGTGGTCATCTATTTTACACACTCAAACATACATGCAGTTAAATCCCTTAGAGCACTTTCTTTTCCTCTCTTTTTTCCAACAGCAATTACACATTTTGGTTTTATTACTCTTGCAGTTCTTATTTACTTTTTACACTAGAGACACAATATGATATTTATGAATATGATTCTTATTTATTTCACTAATGAGGATAGTCTTAAGTTGTCTCCATTTGCCTATGAAGGCCTCAAGATCATCCTTTTTATAGCTGATTAATATTCCATTGTATAAAAATACCACATCTTTTTCATCCACTGTGCAGCTGATGGGCATCTTGGTTGTTTCCAGGATTTAGCTATCACAAATTGTACAGCTATGAACATGGGTGCACATATATCACTGTGATGTGAAATTTTCAGTTCTTTGGGGAAAACACCCAGGAGGGGGATAGCTGGATTGAATGGGGCTTCCAATCCTAGTCTTCTGAGAATTCTCCATATGGATTTCCATAGTGGTTGCACCAGTCTACACTCCCACCAACCGTGGAGCGGTGTTCCTTTTTCCCCGCAGCCTTGCCAACATTTGTTATCGGTTGATTTCTTGATGGCAGCTATTCTTTCGGGGGTGAGGTGGAATCTCAGCTGTTAAATTTGTATTTCTCGAGTGACCAGTGATGGTAAACATTTCTTCATGTATTTGTTTGCCATTTGTATATCTTTCTCTGAGAACTGTGTGTTCATCTGAGATGCTCATTTTGGGGAGGGTCTTTGAATTTGGGGGGCTTAATGTTTTTCAATTCTTTATATATTCTGGACACAAATCCTTTGTCTGAGGGATTGCTGGTTAAAATTCTTTCCCACTCTGTTGGTGTTGTTTTCACTCTGTTAGTGATTTCCTTTAAAGTGCACAAACTTTTCAATAATGTGAGATCCCATTTGTTGATTCTTTCAAGTGTTTCCCGTGCAGTTTGCATTTTGTTCATAAATTCTTTGCCTACCCCTATGTCTCCAAGACTTCTACCTACCTAGTTTTCCAGTAGATTTAGTGTTTCTGTTTTAATATTGAGGTCTTTGATCCATTTAGACTTCAGTTTTGTGCATGGTGATATGCATGGATCTAGTTTCAGTCTTCAGCCTGTAGAGAGCCAATTTTTCCAATGCCATTTATTAAAAAGACTATCCTTCTTCCGGTGGACATATTTAGCCCCTTTGTCAAATATCAGGTGGCTGAGTATCTTTGTAGTTGTGCTTGCATCTTCTAATCTGTTCCATTGATCCTCAGGTCTATTTCTTTGCCAGTACCAATCTGATTTTATCACTGTGGCTTTATAGTACTGTTTCAAGTCAGGAATTGAGATGCCTCTTGCCTTGCTTTTGTTGCCTAGAATTGCCTTTGCTATTCTATGTTTCTTCTGTTTCCAAATGAATTTTAGTAGTGTTTTCTCTAGATCTGTGAGGTATGTCAATGGTATTTTGGTTGGGATTGCGTTAAATCTGTATAACAGTTTTGGGAGTATGGTCATTTTCACAATGTTGGTCCTTCCTAACCAAGAGCAAGGAATGTCCTTCTATTTTCTAATATCCTCTTCAGTTTCCTTTTTAAGCATAGTATAATTTTCAGGATATAGGTCTTTTATATTTTTGGTTAGGTTGATTCCTAAGAATTTCATTTTTTTACATGTTATTGTAAAGGGCGATATTTCCATAATTTCTTTCTCAGTGAGTTTTTTGTTTGGGTGCAGGAATGCTATTGATTTTTGAACATTGACTTTGTATCCAGCTACACTGCTGAACCTTTTTATTACCTCTAGTAGTCTTTTAATGGAGTTTTTTTGGGTCTTCTATATAGAGTACCATGTCATCTGCAAATAGTGATAATTTAGCTTCTTCCTTTCCTATCTTTACTCCTTTTATTTCTCTCTCTTGTCTGATTGCCCTGGCTAGTGTTTCCAGAACTATGTTGAAAAGGAGTGGTGATAGTGGACCTCCTTGTCTTCTTCCTTATTTTAAAGTGAAAGCTTTCAGTTTTTGTCCATTTAGTATAATGTTGGCTGTTGGTTTGTCATAGATGGCCTTTAAAAGATTGAGGTAGACACTGTGTATTCTGAGTTTCTGAAGGGTTTTTATCATGAACATCTGTTGGACTTTATCAAAAGCTTTTTCTGTATCTATTGAGATGACCATGTGGTTTTTGCTTTGGCTCTGTTGATGTGGTGTATTACATTTAATGATTTGTGTATGTTAAACCATCCCTGCATTCCTGGAATGAATCCCATTTTGTCAGGATGTATAATCTTCTTGATGATTTGCTGCATTCTATTTGCCAGTATTTTGGTGAGAGTCTTTGTATCAATGTTCCTTAGTGAGATTGGCCTATAGTTCTCTTTTTTGGTTGGCTCTTTCTCTGGTTTTGGTATTAGAGTAATACTTGCCTCCAGGAATGATTTAGGGAGGATTGCTTTTTTCTCAACTTCATTGAAGAGTTTAAGGAGTACTGGCATCAAATCTTCTCTAAATTTCTTGTAGAACTCAGCTGTGAATCCATCAGGACCTGGGCTTTTCTTTGTTGGTAAGGTTTTAATTACATTTTCAGTTTCAATAGCTGATATTGTGTTTTTCAAAATTGCTGTATCTTCTTGGTTGAGCTTTGTTAGTTCATATGTTTCTAGAAATCTGTCCATTTCCTCTGTGTTTTCCACTCTATGTGAGTAGAGATTTTCAAAGTAGGTATTCATGATCTTTTGAATTTCCATGGGATTTGTAGTAATTTCTCCCTTTTCAGTTCTTATTGCATGAATTTGGTTTTTTTTCTTTCTTTGTCTTGATAAGGTTAGCTAGGGGTTTGTCAATTTTGTTTATTCTCTCAAAAAACTAGCTTTTTGATTCATTAATTCTTTTTTTTTTTGGTTTCAATTGCATTGATTTCTGCTCTAATCTTTACAATTTCCACTCTTCTATGAGCTTTGGGTTTAGCTTGCTCTTCTTTTTCTAGACACTTGAGATGGAGCATTAGATTGTTTATTTGTGCTCATTCTGTTTTCTTGATATGACAGTTTATTGCTGTATATTTCCCTCTTACGACTGCTTTCATTGCATCCCACAGATTACAGTATGTTGTTTCTATATTTTCGTTGAATTGTGCGTATTGTTTTATTTCTTCTTTAATTTCATCTGTAGCCCACTGGTTGTTCAAAAGGCTGTTATTTAATTTCCATGTATTTATGTAGGTTTTACAATTTCTTTTGCCTTTAATTTCCAATTTCAGTGCACTATGGTCAGATATTATGCATGGTATTATTTCCAATACCTTTTCATGTACTTAAGAATGTTTTATGAGATAATATATGGTCTATTTTGGAGAATGCCCCTTGTGCAGCTGAGAAGAATGTGCATTCTGATGTGGTTGTTGGAACACTCTGTAAATATCTACTAAGTCCAATTGCTCACAGGTATGATTCAGTTCTGTTATTTTTTGCTGACTTTTTGTCTAGTTGATCTATCTCTTTGTGACAGTGGGCTGTTAAGATCTCCTGTTATAATTTCATTCTTGTGTATTTGGTTTTTCATGTCTATTAGTATCTGTCTTATATAGTTGGATGCTCCTGTATTTGGCGCATATATATTTATAACTGTTAGTTCTTCCTCTTGAATTTTACCACTGATAAGTACATAATGACCTTCTCTATCTCTTTTAATCATTTTAGGTTTGAAGTTCATGTTGTCTGCAAATAGAATAGCTATCCCTGCTTTTTTCTGGGTTCCTGTTGCATGAAACACTGTTTTGCATCCTTTGACTTCTAATCTATGAATTTCCTTTTGGGTTAGATGTGTTTCTTGTATACAGCATATTGTGAGGTCCTGTTTCTTGATCCATTCTGTCAATCTGTTTCTTTTTATAGGTGAATTAAGGCCATTTATATTTATGAATATCACTGATATGTACTGGCTCGACTTTGCCATGTTATGTTCCAGTTGTTTCTTTCTGTTTTTCCTCTTATTTAATTGCTTATCCTACCTGGTGGTTTCTTTCTGTTGTTGTTTTGGGGATTGTGGTCATTTTTATCTCTGTCTAGTATGTCTTTCAGTACTCTTTCTAGGGTTGGTTTGGTGGACATGAATTTCTTCAGCTGTTCTTTGTCATGGAAGTATCTTGTTTCTCCATTAAATTTGAATGAAATTTTTGCTGGGTACATCAGTCTGGGTTGAAGGTTGTTTTCTTTCAGGGCTTGAAATACCTCACTCCAAGCTCTTCTTGACTTGAGGGTTTGTGCTGAAAAGTCTGCTGTGAGTGATTCTAATGGTCTTTCCTTGATAGGTGAGTCTTGTCTTTTCTCTGACAGCTTTCAGTATTCTATTTTTATGCTGTATGTCTGAGATCTTAATTATTTTGTGTCTGGGTATGGATTTATGTTGGTTGTGACTGGTTGGTGTTCTATATGCCTCACTTAGCTACATATCAGATTCTTTCCCCAGGTTTGGGAAATTTTCTGCTATTATTTCTGTAAATACTTTGCATATATCATTTGCCTGGACTCCTGTATCTTTGCTAATGCCCATTATTCTTATATTGTTGCTCTTGGCATCATCATGAAGATGGATTGTCATTTCATGTTGCTTTGTTATTTTTAAAAGCTCTATCCTTTCCTGATCACTAACTGTGATCCTGTCCTCAAGGTCTGAAATCCTATCCTCAGCTTCCTTTAGGCGGTTTTGCATGCTTTCAATAGAAATTTTTGTTTCTTGGATGTCTCTTTGAGTTTGTTTCATGAATTCTGCTTGTTTTCTATATTGTTCATTCAAAGTTTCAATCAGTTTCCCATGCTCATGTGCTGTTTTCTCTAGTTCTTTAGCTGCATTCAACAACTCCTTTACTAAAGTTGTTATTTCTATCTTTACATGGGAGAATACTTCTAACTTGATTTCCTCTATAGCCTGATGCAGTTGTTTCTTTTTTTTATTTCACTTGCTATCTTTTCAGAGATTCCTGGTGTGTTACTTTTGGGGTCCTCTATTTCAATGTCTCCTATACTTGCTTCTGGTGAACTCTATGTTTGAGACTGCATTTTGCTTTTACTTTTTGTCATTTTCACTCTGCCTGGTGTTTTCTATGTGTAGGAGGGGATCACAAACACTCTTTTCAGACACACCAAAATCTTACAGTTAGTTGAAGGGTGTTTTATTACTGGCCCTATTTATCCCCTGTACACCTCTATTTTAGGGATATGCTCACCACACTGATACAGTTAATCTGCTGCAGTCCAATGTTCACCTCCTAGGAGCAAAGTTCCAAATTTTCTCTCACTAACTGGAGCCAGCTGAGATCTTCTGATGTTCCTGGTGGCAGGGCGGGCCCACAATGGAAGTTCCGGGCAGCCTTCCCCTGAGGCAGGCTTGCGCTGAGTTCCTCGTGGTAAGGCAGGCCCTCGGTGGTGGTTTGGGGCAGCTTCGAGCTTTTTTTTTTTAAAGGGGCTCTTTTTTTCATTTTTTTAAAAAGTATTTTCTGTTTTGGTACCTGCAGTCCAACCCAGGGCCTTGTGTTTGCCAGCCATGCACTATGCTGCTGAGCATAGTTTAAGTGCTTGCCTTGTAAGCACGAGGTTATGAATTTGATCCCTGGTGCCAAATATACATATATATTCCAGTTTTAGTCAGAGTTCCAGTCCCTTATCAGAATCGAAGAAATACAGAAAAATTGCCAATTTAAAATTTCTATTAAAATTATGCATAAATCATATGTACTTATTTATTCAAATTTCTATAAAGAACTGAATACAACTAAAGAGAAATCAAATAGCAACATAACAACCACTGAAAATGAATAAGAAACAGCGTTCACCAGGGTTGTAACTCAGTGGCATAAGTACCCGCCTGGCATGCATGAGGTCACAAGTTCAATTCCAGGTACAACAAACAAAACAAAACAAACCAACCAACAAACAAAAACCCCCCAGAAACTTAGCATTTAAATGCAAAGTGAAGAGTCAAATACAAAATTTCTTTAGTGTAGGAACTTTTTTATAAAGCAGGGGAAAAATTAAAAGTTATTTTTCTACTATAAGCATATACATGTGTTAAAATAACATCAATAGAAAGACAACTAATACTATTTGTCACTATTGGTTATCAATTGTAATATTGTCACTTAATCCCCACAGTAATTCTAATATGTTATTATCATTTAACTGAGTCTTGGAGAAGTTAAGTGAAATGAACAAATATGTATTGTGTAATACCACAGTCTGCATTTGAATTTAAATTTCATGTCATGATATTAAGATATGGTGTTGAAACATTACAGGTTTTGGGAAAAACGTTCTTTAAGACCTGAGACTAAGTAAATGACCAATAAGATTTTTTTAAAGGTTTATTTGGTTCACAATTTCCAGGAGGTTCAGTCTATAGTCCAAGTTAGAAACACAATAGAAAAGAGCATTCACTGGATATTCACTGACCTCATGGACACTGGGAAGCAGAGTTAGAAAGAAGGTACAACAAAGAAAAAGAATGTGTTCTTCCTAGTCCTCTCCCCAGTGACGTGACTATTCTGACCAGGACCCACATTCTAACAGCACACTTAGTTTGAATAGTGGATGGGTTAATCCAGTGATGAGTGTAACATCTCCATGATCCAATCTCTATTCATAAGTCCTAACTCTGAACACAGAAGACTGAATGAGTCTTCAGATATAAAGCATATTATACTTTCATCTGGTTTTCCATCTACTTCTGTTTATTTACATACAAGTATTTATAGTCACTAAAATTACATAAAGTGCTATTATTGTATGTAAAGTTTCTACTCCAGAATTGCTTAAGCAGCACAATAATTCAATGGATAGTTGCTTACCTCCATTAGTCAGAAAGGAAACTCTCCTACCACTTCTGATAAGTACGTCTTGTCTGTAAATATGACCTGCTCAGAGGTTTGTTGGGTTTTATTAGGAAACATGCACTGTGTTGAACAAACACAGAAATTGTATATATGTATTAGAATCCAATCTCAAACACTTTGAAGTCATGTAAGGAAGATGAAGAGAATACAAAACATTAAAGTCAAAACAGTATGGAAGAATTTTGGATGTGTTAACTTTTCTTTGTGGTGACAAAAAATTCAGAAACGAATTACAGAGGAAAGATTAACTGTGGGATATGGTTTCAGAGATTTCAGGACTGGGGGCTTCACTTCTTTTAGGACTGTAGTGAGGAAATATATCATGATAGAAAGACATGAAAGAAAAAAGGCCCTGAAGTAACACTAATTATACAACATATTAGAAAAAAGTATGTCTGGAAAAACAAGGGTAGAACCATTTAGTTATGTACCCAAGATATCAAAAAATAAGCTCTAATTAACTGGATAACTTGAGGAACACCTTCAAAATTTTTTCAATTTCTTTGGTTATTCCTTTTTCCATTAATAAATTTATATTATTATGTAGCCTAAGTATTTGTCAGAAAAACAGAAACACCTGATGCAACTAGTTTCATATGACCACATAATGGTGAGAAAATATATCTTACATAAGACCTCTAGGAAACACTGCTTCATGAATGATTTCTGAAAGTGTTAACAACAGGAAAATTATTTTCACAGTTTTGAACTTAACAATGAAACATCACAAAACATCATATTAATAGCCATAAAATCAGAAAAGGATATTTCAGTGGTTGAAAGAGTTGTAGATCAAATGTAGCATAACTATAAATCTATATAAAATCAGACTTGCAAATCATTGGAATATCCAATTCTAAAAGGAAGGAACTTTAAGAAAATTAATCAACTATTAGAAAATGAGGGTTAGGTCTAATATTTTACTTAGAAAGGATTTTGTCTTTTCAAAGGTGTTAGTTTTTCATAGTAATATGAAGGAATCAGAATAAGTTCTAACATATGAAGAAGTTATACTGCATAATTATAAAACTCAATAAGTGTAAGCAACTACTTCTAGTAAGAGGCAAATAAGATTAAAGTCATTTCTATGCTTCTAGTGGTATCATTCATTCCTATATATATATATATATATGCAAAGCAAGACCAAAACCCTGCAGAGCAAATATAAATCCTGTAGTTCTTTGCCATCACCAAGTGTAAGTTGTGGCAATTAGAACTCTAAAAAGGGCTTAGGTGGCACTGCCCCTATGGAATTACCTATGCCATGGCTCTTACGCCTTGCTCCTCAGGCTGACTTTGCTCAGTTCTTACAGTTTACTGAGGACATTTTACTTCCTTGGTTTCTCCCACATTCTGGGGTCTCCACTGCACTTTTGGCTTAGCTCTCACAGCTCCACATGCTGCCCTCTCAGGGACGCACTGCCTGATCTCCCAGGCCTTCTTCTAAAATCCAGGTGGAGGCCTCTTGGACACCACAACTCTTATTTTCTGCATGACTGTAAAAGTAATTAAGCAATGATATGTTGATGATGCCAGGTTTTGCTACCAACTCAGGGTCCCTTTTATTGTAGCTCTGGAAGTCTCTGAGGTCACAAATTATGGTTGAACACTATGAACCCCATCCCTGGTAAGAATTCCCCAGAAGGCTGCTCTGGGGTAGGATGCC
The DNA here is from genome assembly GCA_004027455.1 of Hydrochoerus hydrochaeris. Classification (NCBI taxonomy): domain Eukaryota; kingdom Metazoa; phylum Chordata; class Mammalia; order Rodentia; family Hydrochaeridae; genus Hydrochoerus; species Hydrochoerus hydrochaeris. Next base: position 23,968 of record PVLA01000660.1, read on the forward strand.
CTTTACTTCTTTCTCAGTTATTTCATTTCCAACTTTGAGTCTTTGAAGAAGGGGCTCATTTTTCCTTTATGTCCTCAAAGAATTTTTCTATTGTCATTTTAAAGTAAAGGACTTGGCTTCTTTTTAATGTTAATCTGTTAAGCAATCATGCTTTCAACTGCTCCCAATCTACAGGTCCAAACTTACAGAACATTCCTTTCTGGTGAAAGTAAAAACTTTAAAAATCACCCAACTTTCTAATTTGCTTTTGTTTTTCACTATATAGCTAGGTTAAAGTCCCCAGGTACAACCATACCACAGCCTAAATATTGGGCTGCCTTGAAATTTCCTCAATCACATCAACTATTCTGGCATCCTTAATGTGAGTCTCCTGAAAAGTCTTACTTTGTAGGTAGCTCACTATTGCTTTATATACCCAGCAATTCTTTTGTGTTGACTTCCTAAGTTTTGGGTGATCTGCAACACACAGGCAGGAATACATTTTTTCATGTGTAAAGTTATAATCTTAAAAATGAAGCTAAACTTCTTAATCCATTAAAATATTTTCTCTCATTATTAAATTTTTACCTGAAAATATTGCCTAATATATGAGTACATTCAAGTTAGCTTAGGTAAGTAAATGAAAGGCATAAGAATCTTAGAATCCTAGGAAATAAATATAGCTGGTCTTGAGATTGAAACCAGGAAATCAAATAGTAGCAACTCAAGTCATATATTAATATGTAGCTATGCAAATGTTTATCTCTGTATTTCACTATATATGTATTTTTGTTCACTATTTGGAATAAGTGGGCTGATCTATTTCTAAATTTATGGAGAAATGGCTTAGTATCCCTACTTCTGACTTTAAATACCTTCCCTGTTCACATATCCAACATAAACTGACTTGAATCTCTTAAGTCTAAATTTCTGACTGATATAATTTGGTGCTTCGGGATAAATAGATCATAATGGATTTTCTATGTGTACTACCTAGGGTACTATAGTTTGTCCTATCCTTTCAGTGATCAATAATAAAATAGTGTATCTTAGGATTACTGTTGCATTTATTAAAATATGGCAGAGAAATGAATAGCATAAAAATATTATATTTTCATTTCACTATCATATGCTTGATATGATATCATTATCAATTTAAATCATCTATCTTAAAATTGTATACTTTTTGTATCTTTAACTTGAAGTCTACTTCAAATTTATTTTTATGGAAAAAATTACATAAAAATTTAAATTATTTAATGATTAAATAATTATTTGAAAACAAAACATACTATTTGTAATAATAAAAATAAAATGGCAATGACATTAACATGAATTATATATTATTTTCTTAGAACCAGTCATTCTTGTAATTATAGTACATGTGTTTTTAATTTTAATTTCTATAATCAATGCTCAATAAATCATGAATATTCAGTTTAATGTGTGAATATAATAAAATTTTATCTACTTTTTTTCTACATTTAAACAGAGGTAAATTTTAAAAAAATGTGTCATGTTCAAAGCCTGTGCTTTCTATCATTATTTGTTTTGCTTTTAGTACCACATAAATGAACTGTTATTTATGAGTCATAAGCAATTAATTGAGACTTTTTATTAAGTAATTAATTTGGGAAACATTTTTATACAACACTAACAGAAAGAACACACTAGAAGCAGTTGATAGAATAATGTGCATGAAGAACAACTGTAATTATTCATTACCTGATGGAAATCAAATAAATATGTAAAACTCTTTGCCTAAATACATTTTATGCTACATTCTTTTATAAAGAAAATTTATCTAATATCTTTTATTCTGGTTTTAAGTTTGAGGAAAAGGCAAATAGTCTTCTGCAGGAACATGAAGCGATCCTAAAATAAAAAATATTAAGTTTTTAAAAATTGCTAAAGCAATTTAAAGAAAATAAATATTAATTCCACCCTCAAAAATCAATGAATTACTGAACATTTAGCAATGTTTTAGGAAAGAAAGAGCAAACTTGAAAAATGGGAACATTACTATTCTTGTTTTAACACAGTGTGTAAAACAATTATATATCTATGTGGAAATACATCATTAAATCTAAGGAATTAAGTTGTGAGATAAGTAAATAGCTGCTTCCCATGAATACTGGAAATTTGTGAGCATTGTTTCTCAGACTATCAAAACTAGATCTGTTCTTAGTGAACAAGAAATAATATAGGGGCTGGGGTCAGTTGGTCACACGGAAATATAAGATGAAAAGATATAAATAATAGAATCTACTAATGAACTTTTTGGATTTATTCCCTTATCTCTCATTAAGATACATTAGTATCTTCTTCGTACACAAGTGTCTGAGTATTAACAACATGAATACTAAGCACACAAGTTTGTACTGACTTGTACCTATAGGAGGGGTTGTAACTTTTTTTTTAAGTTAAAATTCTTGGTACAGTTTAAGTAAAGACAGTGATCACATTCATCATAGTGAAATCACACTTGTACAAGATATGAATTGATTTTTTCCTTTCTCCTATCCACTCTTCAATTTCTCTTCCTCTCCTTATTTACAAAAGCTTTGTTTCTACTTTTCCTTATTTTCTCATTTTTCTCCCCCACTATAGTTCCCCTTCTTATTTGAACATTTTTTTTTCTAATTCACAATATCTATTATCCCTTCTGGTCCTTATTTACACTTTCCTTTTCACACCAGTAAAACAGTGCGATATTTGCACATGTATGTCCAATTCATTCTACTTAAGAGTGTGGTTTCAAGGTGCATCCATTTAGCCAGAACTGTCTCAAGTTTCTCCTTATTTGTGACAGATTAGTACTCTACTGTATAAAAATATCACATCTTCTTTATCTATTCATTAGTTAATTGGCATTTGGGCTGTTTCCAATATTTAGCTATTATAACTTGTGCCACTATAAACATGGGTGTGCACATTGTCACAGTAGTATAATGTTTGAATTCTTTTGGTAAGATACCAAAAATGGAAATAGATGGGTTGATACTGGGTAGATCCTAGTTTTTGAAGATTTTTAAAACTGATTTCCATAATGGTTTCATCAGTCTTCCCTCCTGTCAACAGTGGAGGATTCTTTTTTCCCTGCAATCCCACCAGCATTTGTCATTGGTTGATTTCTTGATATTAATCATTTTTTCTGGGGTTAAATGAAATCTCAGTGATGCTTTAATTTGCATTTCTTTTATGATTAATGATATTGAATATTTTTTCATAGGAATCAATCTAACAAAGGGAATGAAAGACCTCAACACTGAAAACTGCAGTACTTTGCCAAAGAAATTTGAAGAGGATATCAGAAAATGGAAAGATATTCCTTGCTCTTGTGTAGGATGAAGCAATATAGTGAAAATAGCAATAATTTCAAAATTATTATACAGATTTAATGGAATCACAATCAAAATTCCATCAGCATGTCTCATAGAATTAGAGAAAAAAACCCCTAAAATTCATTTGGAACACAGAAAGAGACCTAGAATAGCAAAAGCATTTCTAGGGAACAAAGGCAAGGCAGGGATCATCACAATCCCTGAATTGAAATTATACTAAAAAGCTACTGTGAAGAAAACAGCATGGTGCTGGCAAAAGAAAACTGACCAGATAATTAATGAGACATAATAGAAGATGCAGAAAGAAGTCCAGACATACTTAGTCATCTTATCTTTAACAAAGATGACAAAAACGGTCACTGGGAGAAAGATAGCCTTTTCAAGAAATGGTGCTAGAAAAGCTGACTGAAGATTAAAACTAGACCCATGTTTTTCACTATTCACTGAACTAAATTTTTCTACTCACTATTTTGCACCATTAGAACAATATTTATTTAGGGTCAAGTACTAAAGGAAACGAAATGATTATATTTCATCAAAACGTGTTTCATCTCTAAGGTTGTTAGGTAACTTGGATGACAAAAAACCTATATTTAAAGTTTGTACTAAGCTATTTTTGTAGACTATGCTTTCATTTTGTAATATTACATGAAACCTGAAAAATTGCAAGTGAGAAAACTGGGCACCCTAGAAGAGCTGACTGATTTTGAAAATTGGGTCGATGTAAGATGACTAAATAGAACACAGTACCATTAGTAGTCTTATAAGCAGGATTCTATTTCTCAAGACATGTCAAAAGTCCAAATCCACTGCACTGTGGGTTTTTACAGTAAAATTCTCTATATTTTTTTCTTAAGTACCTTGAAATGTTTACCTAAAGAGATACTAACTTAAACTTCATAAACATCCCAAACTCATATTGAACTTTTGTCACTACTTGCATTATTTTTTATATAGTTGGCCCTTTTTAAAGGTGAGAGTCCAGCAAAAACAGGAAAACAATTACTAAAATTCTTTTACAAGATATGTTTTTGTCCAACCGTGGAATACAATTTGTTAAAACCCAAATCATTTGCTTTAAAACTAGAGGTAGAGGAATGATTGACGCAAAGATTGCTGATACTTAGGGACCTTAAGAAGTCCCTGGTGCTTTTCAGTCACTTAGGATTGTTATGTGTATTTGAGTGTGTGTGTGTGTGTGTGTGTGTTGCATGATGCTCCTTTAGCTTTATGCTTTTTACTATCAGACAATATCTTATAAACATACCAAATTGAAAAAAATCTATCATTTTTAATATTTTTTAATATGTTCTCTGAAGAAACATAAAAATTTATAAGGGTAGTTACCAATTCAGCCACTGAACCTTGATATTTAACTTACGATAATTTATGACAGTTTCTCTTGTTTAAATGATTCACAAAATTTCCATTCTCAGCCTAATTTAGAGCCTTACGAATGATGAAATAAAATTTTCTCATGTGTAATGTAAATAACTTATATTGTCATGAATAAAACTACTGTGGAGAAGTTGCAGATGAATACCGAATAAGTGACTCAGTATTCTTATGAGACTGAATTCTTTAAGAAAAAAAATAACTAAATCTTTAGGTTCTGAACATATTCAAAAGTTAAATTTACAGCTCTCAAAAATTATCATATATGCTAACTTTTTCCATTGTCTCATTTTGTATGGAATACAAAAAGAAATAATTGCCATAGTTATTACATTGGAGTTTCATAGTGTCTGATAATGATAGTTCCAGAGTGTACAACAAAAGACAAATAAAATTTAAGCAAATAATGCAGTTCACCTTTGAAAGGAACTTAAAGTAAAACATATATGGACATTATAAATACTTTTTGTTGCTTAAACAAAAAGGTAACAGTATAACTATTCAAAGAAAGATTAAGATTAATACAGCACATTTGCAAATCTAATGTTATATCTAGAATAATAGAATCTTTGAGATAATTTTAACAGGAATCATTTGTAAAATATTCCTCTTAATCTTCTTGAAATCTTCACTTAAACATGCCAATTAATAAAAATGCTCTTACTTTCCAGAGTATCTCATTTTTCTCTCTGACTAGCTTTGAATTTTAGAAAATGTATCCTTAAATTTAATTATTAACTGCATCTGTGATTCCTCTCCACCTGTAATTTAAGACTTTAAAAAAATTATGTATTTATTTACTATTTATTTGCCAAACACCAATATAAATTCTGCTTTAAATGAATATAATATCAGACGAAAATTAGAAAAATGGAGTGTAATATCAAGAGTTGGCTTCAAGTTCATATCTAGAAATGGTACTGATATGGTCATTTAGAGATTTATATATAAGTACATAATTGTGGTACATTTATATATAAATATGTTTAAATTTATCAGTTTAATCAATTATGTATGTTTTTAAAATCATCTACCTATATCCATATGTGATATATTAGTATTTTTTCATCTATGAAGGTACTTCAGAATCTTATTTCACCTTAGTTTGATTATATTCTAGGACCAACACAAAGATGTACCAAGCAGTATATCACCCTGGAGAAGAGCAGCATGTTATTCACTTGAAAATCTTCCCCTGTTGGAAGCTGCTTGTCAGCCTTAATATTGAAGTGAACACATGAAATCACCTGGTGAAACTCTTAATTAAAACAGCTACTGTCTATAGCCGTGTTCCTGTGTGTTATCACCTAATTTAAAACCATCTACAAGTAGTTTTCTATGGCTTTCATTTTGGCAAAATACAGAGACATTTTTAGATAAGAGCATTAATGTTTTTTCATGGTTCATTTCTCACTGCCTATGGTGGAGGCATGGTCTAATTCTGCTGTCTTTATCACAGAATTTTCTTATCATTGTAGTAGGTTCTATCCTCATGAAGTTGGCCAGACCAAATTATAGCTATGTGTATGAGATTCTCTAGATACAAAACTGATCCTCGTTATGTTTTCTTTTTTTATTGCTCAATTACTTCGTGCATGGCTTTGAAAATATACACTTCCTATAAACTATTATGCTCTATGTTTCTTTATGAATTTTATTTATACATGTATTCTTTAAAGATCATAAAGATAGTAAACTGAGATTCGTTCCTTTTTCCAGTTCTCTATGTGAAATCTAAAAATAAATTCTGTAAATCTTTAGTTCATTTGAATTAACACAAAAATTTTTGAGATAAAACAATTATTCTCAAGAAAAGGAAAATATATTAGTCAAAATCAAACCTTATCATTAACTTTAAATGGATGCCTTTTGGTCTTATCTATTCTGCCAAGTATGTATATTTAAACCATTTACAATATAGCCCTAATTTATTATCCATTCTTCCTATTAATAATTCAAATTTTTTTAACCCAACAGAATATTTCAACTTTCTTTTTAAAAGGCTTCATTAGGGTACAACTGATAGTCTTAAAATGCATTATTTAATGTATATTATTTTATGAATTTGGAATACGAGGGAACTTTGAAATCATAACTATAATGTAGGGAGTTGACACATTCCTTAGTTCCATAAATTTCCTTTTGTCATGTTTTGTTTTGTAATAAGTACATTTAAACTTAGGCCTATTTCCTTAATAAAATTTTAAGTGTCTAACACTTGTAGAATATTCTTAACTGTAGGAACTATGCAGTACAAAAAATTTCCAGAACTAATTCATCTTATATAACTGTGAGTTTGCACAAATCAAGTTGTAGCCACTGGCATATCCAAGAAATCACTGCCCAAGATCAAAGTCTAGAAGCTTCCACCATCTTCTTCTGAATTTTGTAGTTTCAGATCTTATGTTTAAATCTTTAATGTGTTCTCAGTTGACTTAGGAGTGTGGCATACAATAAGAGTTTTATGTAAAATTATTTTTTGAAAGAGTGTTTTATACTCCTCTTCCTTGGTATTTTCATAATGTCCTCATTTGACCTTGGATATCATTTTCTTAAACTAATTTTTCTAGCCATTTATATCCCTAAATGTCCCAATTTCACCAACTAACTTCAGGAAGTTTGAGGACCTTTTTATATAATCTGTGCCTAAATTCTCACATAGGCATCTCCTAAAGAAATATGTAGACTTCTTTAACTTTATAAGCAAGAATCAGTGAAAGTATGAAAAGCATAATTCTTCCAAAGAACTAGTTTTTATATTTTACAAATACTTCTAATTCAGGGTAACTTTACTGAAATATAAGCAGTGAAGCTAGATGAGTTATAGCATTCAAAATAACCTACTAGAAGGTTTAATGTTCTATAGTCGTTTTAAAATTCTTAATGTTCTTAACTTTAAGATTGTGTTTTTTTTCTGTGAAATCTTACAGTATGGACTGGGAGTGGGCAGGGTCAGTTTCACATGAGGATGGACAATGTGGGAATCATTCCAGATTCAAGTGGCCAGATCCATGATACTCATAAAGGAGATTTTGGGGGGTGAGCACCTCTCAGGAACGTATATGTAATTTGATATCACCTGGAAGTTTCAGGGTACTCAGGGTTTGGGCTGGCAGGCCTTAAGGAAAGGAAGACACATTGAAATACTGTCAGTGATCATGTTTATCATTTTCATTTGGCAGTTAAATTATGTAAGTGACCAGGCTTCCAATAAATCGTACAGCAAAGCTCCTTTGTATTCCAATGATTAAATGTTATTAGGAATTCATTCTTTGCTTAGATATTGTTTAATACTTCGAATAAAACAAGATCAATTCTGAAGGTAAAAGCCGGTCCACACTCACTATTTTTCTCTTGGATGGACTCGAGAAATAATTTTATGGATCTAAATTGAATTGCTTCTATTCTGGAGTAAGATTTATACATATCTCAATAATTTTCACATGTATGTGCAGTCTGAGAGTAAAATGAATTTCTGTATTTTATAGCTGTGAAGGAACATGTCAGTGTAGTTATTATGTAGAGCATGTGCCCAGACTCTGGAAATGCTACTTCCTGTATATTTTTGCAGTAGTCTTTGACTCCCAAATCAAACAATTATTTTTTTCTTATTTGGTTAAACCTAATAAGATGCCTGAAAAATTTAGATGCTCAATAAATCTTTCTTTCCCTTTCAGAAAAATTTATCTTCAGTCATTAACTTAGAACAGCCCTTTAAGATGCTAATTGCCTCCTAAAATATATCCCATAGGGCATGGCCTAGAAATCAGAAGGCTGAAACAAAATAACAAATTAATCTTTACAACTAAATTAAAAATTTGAGGTTTCCAAAAAGAGCTGAAGAAAGAGTAGATGACTCATTAAAGTGACAAAAGTTTTAAAAATAAAAAGCCAGTGATGTCATTTTGTTACTGTAATTGACAATGGCTAATAAAATTGAAACTTTAGGAAAATGTGGTTGAGTTCTTCGTTAAAGAAATGGCATACGGTATTCCTCAATAAAATATATCTCAATCTTCAGTAAAAAAAATAATTATTAAGTCTCAAGCAGTAGTTCTATAAGAGTGACAGAACAAAGGACAATCTACTGAAGGGCACCGTGGCAAATATAAAAGACATCTCAGGAGGATGGTATAGTTGATCAATTGGATTAATTCATCAGAGCAGGAACTCAGCCCAAACTGGTGAGATTATTTTGATTATTCGTTGGATAATAATGAACTATCATTAAAAATAAAAACAAAGAGTTAGTATAAAATAAATAACAGACTATTTTGCAGAATATAAAAACACTTTGGACTGCTACTATCCATATGCAGATGAGACACCTGGGCCACAGAGATGTGATTTGGCCTCTATTGCATGAATTAGGAGTGGGACAGTAAGCATTTGAATTGTGACTTTGCATGTGCAGACCCTGAGCTCTTAGCTTTACTCTATATGATCTTTCTACACTGATTCTTACTTTCCTAAAACAAGAAAATGTAATTTCAATTCTCTGCAGATAATATCTATATTACACTAACTTGGATCACTTTCTCTGTTTTTCAATCAATATCTGGAAAACAAACAAACATGTAAAACCATAGCAACACATTTTTCATAATACATAAGGAGTTGTGCTTAATATTTCTTTTCCATTTCTTTCAAATGCATTGGACAACATAGTATATTTTCACATCACAGAAACTATATCTATTTTGTTTTTACTTCAGTCAGGATTTTCTTTAGAGGTTATAGGCAAGTGATATTATTCATACAGATTGGTGAATACTTTTTCAATTGGGTAATTGTTTTAGTTTATAAAGCAGCTTACACTCCTCCACTATTTTTCATGATATGTTGTCTAAAAGGATAAATATGTGACTCAGACTTTGCAGTTATTGTTGTGTTACTAATCCTGCTGCTGAGGATGGGCAGGCTACTTCCGTAACACACCTTTTCCTAGGTGGGATTTCTTTGATAGATGGCACAAGACAGGCATCAAAAGCCATCAAGAACATAAAAAACAAGCATGTCTGGATGGTGCTTCACGTTTGATTTAAGCAAAAAAAATTTTTTTTCTTTTGGTATCAGGGATTGAACTCATGACCTCATGCATGCCAGGCAAGTGCTTAAGCCACTGAGCTAAACACCCAGCCCCAAATTTAAGCAAAATTTTAGTGACTTAAGGAATTGGAGTAACATAAGGCTGTTATTGTTGAATGATATTAGACATTTATTACATTTGCCTTGAAGCTAATGAGTCAGTTAATGTTTCTAGCCACAAGAAGTAACATCAAGGTCACAAGATGGAGAAGACTACATAAAATGCTTAGGAATAAATTATTTGTGTATCTTTCACTGAAATTAAAAATGTATGTTTTTTATATTATATGTTAAAAATAATTACAATTTATTACATGCCTATTGCATGTAAGGAAATCAATCTCATAACAACTTTACTTCTCTGTTTAAATTCTATTAATCTCTATTCCTGGTATACCCTTAAAATACATTCCACCATTTTGCCATTTTTTTTTGTTCTAACTACATTAACAATCATCTACTTTCACTTGTCTTAATGTTTTCATTTAACAGGTGCTGTTAAATATTTTTTTCTTTTGAGATTCACAATGTTTGAGAAGATACTTTCTAGAGCTACCTTCTGTAGGCTATATATTCAGTAAGAGCATGCTCTGCCTCCTTTTGGAGAGGAACATTAGTAAATTAAGTCTTTAAAGGGTAGCTAGTAGGTCATATGCAAACATCCTGCACACAGTTGTAATAACTTTAAACCATAGGACATTTGAAATGCAAGATATTGACATTTAATTGAAATCATATAAAGTTACTTGGTATTGCAGAAGATGCTAAAGCAGAATGAGAAATTTATGCATTGGTGGATGAAAATTTCCTTTAACTGTGAAGGTGTTTTGTAGGGATATCACAGAACAATTGATTCTGAGCTTCCATTTTAACTTATTAATGACCCTAGGTACACAGAACTAGCTAGGTCATTCCAAATCACATTTGGGATTAGGAATCAGTTGGAAGTTGGAAATATTCATTTTAGAAGCATCTGTTTTCTCTAAAAATAAAATTCATTGTCATATATGGTCTTAAGTTGATCTTAGGTATGAATTATAGCTGAAATTCAAACATGAGTTTGCACATAAAAGAGCAGATTTTTATTAAAAGTAAAAATGAATTGCATTTCTTATGTATGAAAGAAATTTGGCAATTTCTTAAATCAAATTAATGATAATACTCATGATGCAATTCCAAACCCAAAGGACAAGAAAGCAATCTAAAGAACCTGAAATAGAACTACTCTGGAAATCAAAATTGCAAGTTAATCAAAATGGAACTACAGTGGGTTTTCCTTTACTGACAATCAAAACAAAGAAGACAAGCTAAAAATGGAGAGGGATTTTTTAAAGAGAATTGAAGAGATAGTAGGATGCAGATAGAGTACATACATAATAAACATGAGATGGTGATCAGAATAGATAGATGAGCCCTTAGGCATTCCCACAAATAAATGGTTTCAAAGAGGACATAAAAATGCCATGTTGTACTTCATTGGTATATGCAGAATTAAGCATACAGCACATCTTCAGGGCCAGTCTTCTTTGATACAAACATAGAATCCAAAAGGGAATTGAAATTAAGGTTGATTTAACTACACATTTTCACTTTTCAAAAAACAATTTGTATATTGGACTTTTCCAGATAATTTAAATGAAGTATGAAACATTAGGTGGTTAAATCAACATAGTTTAAGCCCAAAGTCCATGTATTCTAGAATGGGTTTAATTTTAACAATGATAAATAGTATATATCATTTTTTTCTGCTCATAATTTTCCAATTAGACAACCCTAAAGCTCTGATACTACCCTCAGCATACTTAGGTCATATTCTATAACACAAATTTTTATGAAGAGCATTTTGGAACCCAGAACTTAGCATAACTTTTAATATTTCATTATATTGTTATTTAATATGCTAATTTTATTTGATATGATTTGAAATCTTTAAAAATTTTAATCATGAGTGTCTTAGCATTGAATTTAAGATACATACAATATCATGAACAATTTATACTGTCTTGGTTACTTTTCTCTCATTGCTAAGACAAAACTCCCAACATTCAAAGTTAAAGTAGGAAAGATTATTTAGCTCACAATTTGTGGAGGTTTTAGTCCATAATCAGCTGGCTCCATGAGAGGGTGGCACGGTGAGGGGCAACAGTTCAAAGTGGAAGAAGACAGCAAACGCAAAAAGAGCAAAAAGGAGGAAAGAGCAAGCCTCTTTTTCTCCCTTTTATTGTATGCAGGCTACCCCACTAGGGCAGGTGTTTCACTTATACCATCTCTGTATCCTCCTCTTGCTCAGGATCAGGCTGTTTTATAAAATGAGTACCCTGTTCACCTGCTGAGTTGCTTAGTTAAACTTCTAGACATCTCAAGTTGACACAAGGAATAAGACATTATAACATCCTAGATCTGAACAGCCACTCTAGGGCATGTACTCTATACCCCAGGATGCAGAACTGCTGAGTTAGTTAAGTTTCTAAACTTCTCAAGTTGGCATAATGAATCAATCATTACAGGCACACACACTCCACAGAGAAGCATATAAGACTGAAGTTTGAAGGTACTGGTTAAACTTCACGTATATAAAGATTTGTCTCAAAATTTATCTATTAGGAAATAAAACTTGGGTTTTTGTTAGGCCATCAGTTCAGTCCACCACCCACATAGTTAGAGCCTTACACATGGTTGACATCATTCTTACCACATGTCCAATTGTTCTACTCTTCAAAAATATTTTTGTAGTTGTTATACACATATGGACAAGCACAAACACACTCCCTCCTCTACAATTTCACAGACAGTCTTTTAGCAAGCTCTTATTATAGACATTTCCTGGCAGTTATTCCAATTTATATAATAACAAAGACCAATGTTAATAGCTAGGCTTTAACCATTATAAATAAAATGATTCTTTGCCAAAATTCAAACTATTTGCCTACTGCATTTTATAAGATCATTTCCTAATTGTCTGTATTAACTCATCTGCCTGAGAGCAGCAGTCAATGTCATCATCTTATTCTTTATCATTATCAGGGTCCTTTCACCCATACATTTTTAAAGACAAATTTTTATATTTATTTATTTATTTTTAGGTACTGGGAGTCAAACTCAGGATGTCATATTGCCAGGCAGGTGCTGCACAACTGAGATATATCCCTGGAGCAACAAAGTTTTATTTTCTTGTCCTTAAATGAGTTTTCATGGAAAATAAGTTTAAATTATCTTCTAATAATAATGATAGGATTATTATGCATATTAGAAGTGGAATTGTACTAAAACCCTGGGGTGAAGACATCACTTATAACTCCAAGTCTGTGGGAATTAAATGCATCTATCACTATAGAAATGTTCTATGTGTTAAAGATACTGCATTTCAAAAGGCACAATCTGTTTTTGTGTGTGTATATTTTGTTTTGTTTTGTTTTTTTGCTATTGCAGTGATTCAAATACATGCTTTATTCTGCACTAAAGTTTTAGAAATCTGCACTAAAGTTTTAGAAATCTGCCACTTTTTCTTACAGTATATACTAATATTGGGACAAAAATGTTACACCTATAATTCACAAAAAATTTCCCCCAAAGATAGTAATTTCAATTATTATGTATGTTTGTCTCTTACACAGCATTTTTCAAATACATGACCAAAATTATATGGAGATACAATACTTATAGAATAGTAGTGTGAGAACTTAGGGAAACCCTGCTATTCAAATCCCCTTACTGGCAAAGCACCTTAGGAAGTAAAGAATGGTCTTGGGGCAATAGTGGCATTTTCATACCAGCTTCTAACACCTCCTGAGGAAGCAGGAGGGCAGCTGATGAAGCTGAAGTCCTTCTTTTCAGTCAGGTGTCATAGCAGGACAGTGACTCAGGAGACTATGCATTCAGATGTCAACTCTAGCTAACTCAGCTTTCTATGAAAGAAAAATTCAGTATCCCCTGTAAACTGAGCAGTCAATAAACACAGCAGATCCTTTTTCCTGACTATGGTCTGGAATGGTCAGAGCGGTCAGCTCCCAAAGCCTCCCTGTGTTTGTCAGTGCTCACTAGAATCAGATGTAGCAAAGTGCAAAACCTCTGCCTGCCTGCTGGAGACAAAGGATCAGTGGAGCACCTGAAGGCTGTGGCAGTGTCCCCTGTAAATCTATAGAGGAGGCCGAAGAATCTAAGAATCCACATAGGGGACCAAAGAATCTATGCAAAAGGCACAAGGGCCAGTGCTAGAAGCTGAAGTGTATGTGCCAAAGGGCGAAGGATCTGTGCCAAAGAGTGAGGGGTTTGCACTGGAAGCCAGGAAATGTCCAAGATGAAGATGAGGATTGAAGTTCTCTAGAAGAAATAAAACAGCTGAAGCACTTAAGAAGAAAGACTTCTCTGAAAAAAATCAATCACAAGGTGCTCATCCCAAAAAAGATCTGAACAAATTCCTTCCCTCCCTCCCATTCTCTTTTTGTACCATTTCGACAAGCTGCTTTCAGAGGGTCTTCCATGCCCAGAACCAAACTGACTCAACCCAGCTGGGCATTCTCACCCAAGTTGACGATCAGTTAACCACCACACTTCCTTACACGGTTCTTCAGCATAAGCAGATACAGGCAAAAGAGAAAGAGTGTATAGCAATCTCCCCTCTCATGCTGCCAGTCAGTTTCTGTTGTTCGGTTTAGAGTGTCTTCCCAGGGAGAATTGGAATACATTTCAAAAGTTAGCTCCTGCCAAATAATACACCTTTACAAGTAATGCAATAGTTTATATTCCATAGCATTTTCCCTAACAATGGAATAATCAACTAGCAATTAGTGGAAACTGATGCCTTGTTTGTTATGAATACAAACAAACCACCTAGAAGTTTAATAGATGATCAATAAAAATGTAATAAAAAGCTTGGAAATTAAAACCTTTATAAAAATAAAATGATAAAAAAAAAGAAACCTGAAAATACATTACTTTCCTTGTATCCATTAAAGAGATCATCTTTAAGGACAAATTTTCTGCCCAGAATCAGAAAAGAAAGATGAATACACATTCCCAGATGAGATCTGCTTACTTGGAGAAAATGAATTAAAAACTATAAAATTTAAGAGACTTTTAAAATTAGATTGACAAATTACTGCAAATTGGCTAGGAAGAAAGTGAGAAACTCTTGTAATTTTTCTAGATAACATAGTCTTATGCGAGACCCACAATATTCTGGGATTTGTCCCCCGAAACTTCATCTAATTCTTGCATTGAACAGAGCTGAGAAAGATCTTTCTAGTGTTCAGGCAAGCAGGAAAGTAATCACTTTGAAATATGCATACTCTTTTCTACAGCAAAAATTGCCCTATAAGGTAAAGATTTTTTCAGGCCTCATCAGTGTGAGTTGTAGAGAGAGAGGACATTCCTCATGCAAACGTCCTCTAGCTTTCCTGATTTGACTGAAGGAAGGGTACTAGCTAAGAAGAAGCACTCATAAAGTTTACAGGGCACAAATGCAAAACCTTTAAAGGACTGATACCAGTTAGGGTGGCTCTCATGTGCAAAAAACTTGGGAGGCCGAGGCAGAAAGATAACAATTTTGAGGCTTGCTCCAACAATCTACCCAAACCTTTTATCAAAAGAAGAAAATACTATCAAATAAGTATCAAATAAGGAAATGGTTGAGTTATAGCTCAGTAACCCCTGGGTTCAGCCATTGTCACCATAAAAAGGAGAAGAAGGAGAGTGGGAGGAGAAAAATGCAGAAGCTGGAGAGCAAAAAGAGAAGACTCATTTAATTGAAGTAAGATAAATCTTCCACCACATCATAATATACGGCCATATTAAAAGTGCCAATAAAATCAAAGGACATTACAGTTGAAGAAAGGAAAGACAAAGGTTTTCCCTAAATGAGAAATACTTAGGGAAGCTAAATCAAGATAGGAGACAAAACTGCATCATTGGAGGAATATCACATCTCTGATAAAATTGCTACAACAAACTGTATCGCCAAACTCCTAACTATATCAGTATAAATTCTCCTACTAAAGACCTATTTGCCTCAATCAGTTTTGCCTTATACAACCCAGATTTCACAAGGTATTCTAAGAGGCAAGAAAGAAAATCCAATCTCAGCAGACAAATTAAGAATCATCATCAGACATAGATATAATACAGATGTTAAAATTATCACACAAAAAATTTAAAATAACTTAGACAAATTTGTGGGTGATGCCAAGAGGTATCCCAATAAGGTACAAGAATATACAGTGGATAGAACTTTTAAGAATGAAAAGGAAATGCTAGAACTTTAAAAAGAAGAAATACTAATAGATGGTTTTGGTATGATGGACAGTAGATACAAATATCAAAGGAATTATTTACCTTGAAATTAAGTTAGTAAAATCTTCTAAAGTAGAAACTCAAAGAGAAAAATGAAAGAAAAATACAGGAATCTCAAGACAGCTACAAAAGTGAAATGTATCTATAATTAGAATGACACAAAGAAGAAAAAGTACAGAAAACAACAATATTTGAGTTTTTTTTAAATGATGGTTGAAGACTTTCAGAAATGAAACAGAAGGCAAAATTCAAGTACCTAAAAAATCAGAATTCTCTGCCTAACCCTATGTGCTCAAGACTTATGCCTAATTTGTCTTCCAATAGATTTAGTGTTTCTGTTTTAATATTTAGGTCTTTGATCCATTTAGACTTCAGTTTTGTGCATGGCGATATGCATGGATCTAGTTTCAGTCTTCAGCATGTGGAGAGCCAATTTCTCCAACATCCTTTTCTTGAAGAGGTTATCCTTCTTCCAGTGTACATGTTTAGCACCTTTGCCAAATATCAGGTGGCTCAGTGTCTTTGTAGTTGTGCTTGCATCTTCTCTGTTTCATTGATTCTAGGTCTATTTCTTTGCCAGTACCATGCTGATTTTATCACTGTGGCTTTGTAGTATAGTTTCAAGTCAGGGATTGAGATACCTCCTGCCTTGCCTTTGTTGTCCAGAATGGCCTTTGCTATTCGAGGTTTCTTCTGTTTCCAAATGAATTTTAGGAGTGTTTTCTCTAGATCTGTGAGGTATGTTAATGGCATTTTGGTTGGGATTGCATTAAATCTGTATAACAGTTTTGAGAGTATGGCCATTTTCACAATGTTGGTTCTTCCTAGCCAAGAGCAGGGAATATCTTTCCATTTTCTAATATCCTCTCTAATCTCCTTTTTTAGCGTACATAATTTTCAGCATATAGGTCTTTTACATTCTTAGGTTCATTCCTAAGTATTTCATTTTTTAGATGCTATTGTGAAGGGTGATATTTCCATAATTTCTCTCTTGGTGAGTTTTTTGTGTACAGAAATGCTATTGATTTTTCAGTGTTGACTTTGTATCCAGCTGCACTGCTGAAATTTTTTATTACCTCTAATATTCTTTTAATGGAGTTTCTTGGGTCTTCTATATAGAGTATCATGTCATCTGCAAATAGTGATAATTTAACTTCTTCCTTTCCTGTCTTAATTCCTTTTATTTCTCTCTTTTGTCTGATTGCCCTGGCTAGTGTTTCCAGAACTATATTGAATAGGAGTGGTGATAGTGGACATCCTTGTCTTGTACCTGATTTTGAAGTGAAAGCCTTCAGTTTTTGTCCATTTAGAATAATGTTGGCTGTTGGTTTTTCATAGATGGCCTTTATAAGAATGAGGTAGACACCATGTATTCTGAGTTTCTGAAGGGTTTTTTTTATCATGAACATGTGTTGGACTTTATTGAAAGCTTTTTCTGCATCTATTGAGATGACCATGTGGATTTGTTTTTGGCTCTATTGATGTGGTGTGTTATATTTATTGATTTGTGTATGTTAAACCATCCCTGCATTTCTGGAATAAATCCCACATGGTCATAATGTATTATCTTCTTGATGATTTACTGCATTCTATATGTCAATATTTTATTGAGAATCTTTGCATCAATGTTCATTAGTGAGATTGGTCTATAGTTCTCCTTTTTGGTTGGGTCTTTCTCTGGTTTTGGTATCAGAGTAAAACTTGCCTCCAGGAATGGTATAGGGAGGATTGCTTTCTTTTCAATTTCATTGAAGAATTTAAGGAGTATTGGCGTCAAATCTTCTCTAAATTTCTTGTAGAATTCAGCTGTGAATCCAAATGCAAACTGCATGTAAAACACTTTAAAGAATCAACAACTGGGATCTCATATTATTTTCTGCACTTCAAAAGTAATCCCCAACAGTGTGAAAAGAAAACCCACAGAATGGGAAAGAATTTTAGCCAGCAATCCCTCAGACAAAGGACTTATGTCCAGAACATACAAAGAATTGAAAAGCATCAAGCCCCCCCAATTCAAAGAACATCTCCTAAAATGGGCATCTGAGATGAACACACAGTTTTCAGAGGAAGATACACAAATGGCAAATAAACACATGAAGAATTATTCACCATCACTGGTTATTTGGCAAATTAAAACAGCATTGAAATTTCATCTCACTCTGGAAAGAATAGCTGCCATCAAGAAATCAACTGACAGCAAATGTTGGCAAGGCTGTGAGGAAAAAGGAACACTGCTTCACTGTTGGTGGAAATGTAGACTGAAGCAACCACTATGGAAGTAAGAATGGAAAATTCTCAGAAGAGTAGGATTGGAAGTTCCATTCAACCCAGCTATTCCCCTCCTGGGTATTTTCCCAGAAGAACTAAAAAGTTCATATCACAGTGATATATGTGCACCCATGTTCATAGCAGCACAATTTGTAACAGCTAAATCTTGGAAACAACCAAGATGCCCATCAACCTCAGAATGAATGAAAAAGATGTGGTATTTTTATGCAAAGGGATATTACTCAGCTATAAAAAAGGATGATCTTGAGGCCTTCATAGGTAAATGGAGACAATTTGAGACAATCCTCACTAGTGAAATAAATAAGAATCATATTTATAAATATCACATTGTGTCTCTAGTGTAAAAAGTAATAAGAAATGTAGGAGTAATAAAACCCAAAGTGTGTAATTACTATTGTAAAGAAAAGAAGAAAAGAAAGTGTTCTAAAGGATAAAATTACATGTATATTTAAGTGTGTCGTATTGACAACCATATTACAAAGTTTTTGTTGGATCTTTGAACAGATCTGTTTGCAGTTTTATTAATTGAATGTCTACTTTGCTTTAATTTTGTAAATTGAACAATGTTTTCTAAGAGGACTATATGCAATTTATCAACTAGTGATTTCTTACTGGTGGTTTTTTTTGTTTTGTTTTGTTTTTTAAATTCTGTATTACCCTTTTTCTGTATTGCTTTTTTTTCTCTTTAAATAAAATTTTAAAAAAAGAAAGTTAAAAATCAGAGTACATCAATTACTCAAGAACAACAAAACCAGAAGCACCACAAGCTACATCACCATAACATGTGCAATATTGAAAAGAAAGAGAAAATCTTGTAAAAGCCAAGAAGTGGGAGATTCTCTACTTGTATAAAAATGAATAATTGTGGTGGATTTCTCATGAAAATCTAAGCAAGGAATAAGACAATAAAAAGTTATTTTAAGGAAAAAGTAAACAATCCAAAATTCTATATTCAGTGAAATTATCCCCAGGAGTGCTAAAATTAATTCATTGATAATCAATGAATTATCAATTCATTAATATCAAACTTGACTTATTTGATAAGTTACTAACTTTATTCAAGAGAAACAGTATGTTTCTCTTGATCAGGAAATTGGATCTTCATGAGTAAAAGAAGTATATTGTTAGGAATAGATAAATAAAATATTAATTTTAATTAATAATATAAAATAGAAGTTTTATTTTAAATAATGGTAACAATACAAATGTATGAAAATGAAATTAATGACAGTAATGTCATGAGGGGTGGTTCACAAAGACTGGGAGTATTGTTAGAAAATATTTCCAAATATGGGAAGCACTATGGAAATATTTGAAGGTGCAATTTAAGTATTTCCAATGTATCCATCCACTCTAAGACAGCTAATTTCCTTTAAGGAAACATAATATCCTAAGAGAAAAGATAAAGTGGAATTGCATAAAACATTCGAATAAAACTAGAGTGAAGAAAACCTTCTAAAAACTAATATAAGCATGTCAGAATCAATTATCTATCCAATCAGTGAATAATCACTTTTACTGTAAATTGTCTGAAATTTCCAATTAAAATCAGGAGATTGCTGTGTAACAGGCTGAGGCAGGAGGATTGCCATAAGTTCGAGGTCAACATACACCACATAGTGAGATCATGTCTCAAAAAAACAGAACAAGTACTACTACAAAGATATAACAGATTTTCAGAATGCCCCAAAACATTCAAATGCATGTTGCCTATGACAAGTGTGCTTAAACTTTAAAAATACATAGTTTTAAAGTAAAAGAGAAATTGTGCAATAAACACACAAAGATTTCCACATAACAATGAATAGACAATACAAATAGCCCAAATCTAAGCAGAAATTAAAGCAATTATTAATAACTATAAAAATTTACCAACAGGTTAAAGAAGTTCCATTGGAATTCTCCCAAATATTTAAGAATTTTATACAAGAAATAAGCAGAGTGAAAAATTTCTAACTCATTATACGATGGTAAAGTACTCTAATAGAGAATCTAACCAAAGACATTAAAGGAGGAAAAACTTTCAATAAAATTTCCTCCAAATATTTACAAATACAATCTAAAAGTGTTTACAAAATATTATGTAACAGAACCAAGTGGAATCTATCCATGTTTTGCAAAGTTAAACATTCAATCAATGAATGTAATTTGTCACAATTTATAAATACATCAATCGATGCAGGAAATGTGTTTGACAAAGCACAATATTCATTCATGTAAAGAGATTCTAGAAAATTAGCAAAAGTTAAGAGGAACAAAAGAAAATGGAAACTCCTTCAAATGGAATAACTTGGTAAGAATATAAAAATAATTAGATACAGAATCCCTGCATGAAAATCAGAAAATAAAGCTAAAATTGATTAATTATAACAATACTACTACTACTAATAATAATAATATCAAAATATGGGTAATCTATGTATATAGGTCAAATTTAATATTTTTAAAAACAAATATCTGAGTAGATTTAGAATAATCCTAGTCTAAAACCCAGAAGTTATTTTTAAAATCAACAAACTGACTATAAATTTATAAAGAAATGACAGCCCCTGCTCAAAAAAGAGAGAAAAGATCCATATACCTATTAAGATTGTATAGAGAAAACAAATTTGGAAAGTTCAAACTACCTTTTTATCCAACTACAGTTAGCATAAAGCTATATTAATAAAGGCAGCATGATATTTCTTACAAATTGGACACATAAAATATTTTTTGGCAATTTGTGTTGGACTATTTGGAGGTGTATATGCAAGGGAAAGGAAAGCCAATCAAACAAACAAAAACTATGTATAGAAACACAACTTACACTATACCTAATAATTAACCATGAATGATTCATACACCTAAATATAAATTTATAACTCAAAACTACAGGAAAGAAACAAAAAGTTCTTAAAGCATAAGGTAAAGTATGTGTGACCTTGGATTTGATGAGGAACTCTCAAATAACTTATGAATACCATCATACTGAAAGAAAAAAAAATATGGACTTCATTAAAATTAGAATTAAAATGATCTACTCTGTCAAAAGTAACTTTAGGATAATGAAAACTCAGGAGTACTAGTGACAGAATATGTTTTCAAATTGTTTGTCTAGTAAAGGAATTACATACAAAATATTCAAACAACTCTTAAGATAAAAAATAATACATAGCTCCAAAATGCAAGTTATATAGTTAGTAAATAAGCATAACAAAACACATCATCACAGAATTTAACATTAAAACAGCAACAGCATACCACTGAATGATACAGGAATTCTATAATTTAAAAACATAATATTAACTGCTGAAAAGAAGACTGAGCACCAGCGCTTTCAATTACTACCGATGACAATTCAAAGAGTCAGAGACACAATGGAAGAGTTTGGCCTTTTTTAATTATAAAACTGGACAGAAGTGAGTGGCAAACCCTGCATACAAATATTTATAGTAACTAGACAAACTACAGCCTTTAATTGGCGAATGCATGCACAAATAATGGAATATCGACAAGCAGTTCTTTAGGTATAAAATATAAATGAGCTACCTAGCTGTAAAGCTGTGAAAAGATTTTAAACACATACTTCTAAGCAAAACAAGCCACTTTGAACAATTGCATTGATATGAAACTAATTCTGTACCATTCTGAAAAAGACAAAATTAGGAAGACTATGAAGGGATCCCTGGTCGCCAAGGGCCAGATGTTCGTGTAAATATGAATGTAGCAGACAGGAAGATGTTTCAGGCCCATGGAAAACTGTTTTATATCACACTGTGATGATGCACAGCAAATGGGAGAGATTTGTAAAATCCATGAAACTTGCTGCAAATTAGTAAAATTTAATGGAAGGCAAATTTTAAGGTATTTAGATTATTTGGAAATAGACAATAAAATGCAAAATGTGGCAAATATTTTAGTTCATTACAGAGAATGAAATGAACCTTTCTGAAGGAAGTAGAATAAGGTGCTATTCTAACAAATTTTGAAAATGAATATTGATTACAAAACTAAACAGCAATGGAACGTTATTTATTGTTGTGAAGTTTTTTTATATAGGTATGTATTAAAAATCTAACACTAATACTAATATATATAATATAATATGATATATAATATGTATATATGTATATAATGTGCATACATGTATATAATATGTTATATATATATATATATATATATATATATATATACACATCTGAATAGTTAAGTAAAGGCTGAACATCTTGTTTGAGTGAAAGATTACAGATAAACAGAGACGGGAGCAAGAAAGAAACATACATTAGTAGTAAACATTGCTATAAACTGATGTTTACTATAATATGTAAGGTAAGTCAGACAGAAATGCATATGAATAGATATGTAGGTAAATATACACACACATATTCTCTTGCCTAGTATTAAAGGAGTAGTGAGTTCTGCTACCATCCAGATTTTTTTCTAATACTTTCACCAATAAAAAGAAACAGATTTGTTTGGAGACATAGTGGATTTTAAAACTGGATCAGGAAATATCCAAAATCAATGTATCTGAAGCAAACTGCTTTGTTGGAAAATGAGAATATGCTGAGGAACAAAGCAAAGCAAAGCAAGAATGATCAAGTATGTCAAAGAATACAAGATCCAACAAAAGAGTTATGAACAGCCAAAGCTGGGGCAAGTTAAGCAGCACAGCACACAATGCATAAAATGGTATTGGATAATCACTCAGAATATAAAAAAGTACACACAAGGCCATGCTGGTATAAATAACTGAATAAATAAATGAAACAGACAAACTTCTTATAGAACATCCAAGGAAAGCATGCTGATATTTTTCCCTAAAGAGGGAGCATAAGCCTTCTTCCTTAATTAAAGACTATGAATAGTGACTTTCTCCAAAGAGCACAATATGGAAAAGAAGGAATAAAAGAAGTACCAGCAATTTTATAGTGAAGAGACTTGAATATAGAGTCGTAGGTTAGATAACCTTATAAAAATGATGCATCATATTACAGGAATCCTCATTTTTAGGAGGCCACGAGAAAATCCATCCTTCCAAAAACTAACACCCCAATCTAATTGATGATCGCGATGAAGTTTGAGGAGTGAACAAGGAAGTTAAGGAAAATGCTGGGAACTGTGAAAAGGTGTGGGTTTTAGTTAGTAAACACGTAAAGGATGTAACCATGTGGGTTCACTGATTGGTAAAGTGATTTTAGTAAATAAAGAAAATTTATTTTTAATTTTTATTAAAATATAAGAAAGTGATGGTTATTTTCAAATCCCATATTTAATCCTGCATCGACAGCCAGTTCCAACATCTATGACACCTTAATATTTTACTTAAACCGACTTTTGATTAAATAACTAGATTCCAGATTTTAATTTCTTATAACTTACGTTTTTAATGATCATTAAAACTGAGAACATACTAAATATGAACTTTTATGTCTTTTCCCAATGTTCAAACTCAAGATCATCTAATTGGAAGATTATGAAGCTGACAACACTGCTTAAAAACATGCTGAAATTCTATTGTTCATGCATTTTATTTGCCATTGCTCTTTTATCTTATTTACATTTGGAAAAACTTCCTTCACTTTCTCCAGAATCACCTATATTAGGATTAAGACAAATAATAATGAGTAAACATTTTTAAATACAAGGGGATTAAACTTTTCATTAAGTTTGTAAACTGCTAAGAAATTTCCCTTATTTTAAATTTTTTTTCGCCAAACAGACCTCACTTGAAATCCATTAGAGTTCTGCATGCAAGAAAAGTTGTTTTCAAATGATGAATTTTATTGTTAACATGCAAAATACTATAAAATTGAATATATTATTCTTATTGTATTTTGAATTTATTGTTCTGTCACTAAACACATTGTTCAATTTACAGAATTCTGTTTTTGTACTAGCGAGTCTGTTTCAATGAAGATTACTGTAAGTTATTCGGTGCCTCCAATTTCTCTAGGGTATTTTCTTGTCTTAGTAATTTTACTATCAGAACTAAATATCAAACAAAACCTAAACCTCAAATGACATTTTAAAATAATTAAACCTATTAAAGTTTTATCCTGCCTAGTGGGTGTATGATTGAAGAAGATTTTTTCAACTAAACTTTGCTTGCTTTGAGTAAAACTTAAAGTGACCACTCTAACCTTGATGGAATTATTTTAAAACTACCTATATTCACATATAAATTTACCTTAGACTAAACGTAGTATAGGAAATTATCAGTATATAATGAATACAATAAATAAACAAATCAAATTATAATATAGACATAGATATAGAATGCAAATCAACTATTTTTCTAGAAGAAAATATAAATGGTACTGTGATTTGGAGATAAGGACATTATATTATGCTAATCATAAAAATTGGTTTAAATACATTTCATTAAAACTAAAAATTTACATTCATTAAAACCCATCATATTCATATATATATATATATATATATATATATATACACATACATAAACATATACACACACAAGATAGTTAACTATACTACCAATCTCTTTTAGTTCATCAAAAAGAAGAGTTTGTTTTTCATTGTTTAATTGTTTGATTATTTTTTTCAAGCTTATAGCTATATATCTGAACAACTACTTTGAACATAACAATACCCAATATATTAGTCAGTGTTAAGCTACTAGTATTTTGTTTTGAAATTCTGTAACATCGTTTGTATTTTTTTGTTTTCAAAATACCAAAAAACCCTATCAGGAGAGTATAAAAGCAAGTTACAAAATGAGAGATTTCTACTACATAATTTTAACAGAAGGCTTATTATGAATATGTTAAGAGCTCCTAATATTGCTGGTAATATGAGAGATATAGTTTATGGGTCCTTATACCTTTAGGTCTAATAAGGGAAAATAAATATGCATAAAAATAAAACAATGAAAGAATAAGAAGGAAATTCAGGAGATATTATAAGAAATTGGTTATTTTAATGTAGCTTATTTCCACTGATGTTCCTAAAACAAGCAAATATATAAAAGAAAAATGGGCTGAAGAAGAACATTCCAGAAAAGTGAAAATTTAAAATCTGGAGAAAGGAGATATAAAGTAAGACTAAACGCTAAACAAGCTGTTTAAACTGAGCACTTTATTTTTGTTTTGTGCTTTGAAAACAATAGATAAATTATTCTCTACTAAAATCTGACAATTATTTTGTGGCCACTTGTATTTATTTATTTGAAAAGTTGGTAATTAATTGTTCTTGATAGAAATTTAGTATTTTGTACATTTAAAGACAGATGGTGAAATATTGTCAGTTTACAGTGGCTTAATTTTTATCTCTTTAAAAATGTTAGAATTATATTAAATTATAAATATGTTCCTGGAGTCATTAGTATAACTTTCTATGAACAAAGACATTAGATTTTGTATCAATAAAGACAATATTTTCTCAACAGATTTTTAAATCAGAATAAAATGTAGTAGATAACTTGTAAATAAATTAGATGATTAAAGGCAATTCCATGGCATCTTTGACTTCATAAAATATATCAAGTTGCATATGTTGTGTTATACTATTTCATTAGCATATGAGCTAACAATATGTCAGGTATATTACAAGTGCTATCCAATGATAATCCACTGGAGAAAATAAATCTGCTTATAGAATAAAGAATCAAAATGCTGAAAAAGAATATTACTATATGTACCCAAAGAAAATCCTTCATTCTCAATATAACCTTCTATCCCTGAGAGTGTTATGTATACCCTTATTTCAGTGAGTGGAATTCGAAGAAAATTTATATATAAACTTAATTATATAATAAGTAAAATTAATTATCCAAATACTCTTTGGAAATCAGATATGATGAAACAAAAATGGACATATCTTAATATTTTAATGCTGAACAAGTGCTATGACCAGAATGGTGCTCTAAACAAATCGCTTCTCACAGTATCAAGCGATTCTGTCCAGTGGGGGTGGCTGACTCTATTAATGTCTCTCAAATAAAGCATTCTCCCAGAAGTGTTTGATAGTAGGTAACTCTATTGTTTGAATCTGGAGTCAGACATTGAAAGCATGAGAAGAAATCACAACATGGACAATCTTATGCTGCAACTAGAGGTTCGTTAAGGAAGATGTAAACCTCAGACAGCTAAGGAACACTTTTCATGAAGCTGGCGAAAACTATGGATAACAAAGTTATTTTTAAAACAAGATTTATAATACATTCAACTAGTGAAGCAGGGAGAATTGATAGAAATGAAACCTAATGGCCTGTCTGAAATCGTAAAATTGGTTAACAAGGCCTTTCTCCTCTTAGAATATTGTATCGGATTGCTTCTCCAATTTCATGTTGTCTTAAACTATCATGAAGACACATGTCAAATTAGACTTATCCTGAGTTACACAATTCATGGATGATCTAAGTCACATGGTTCTTTGTCTATCCTTTAATAGATCATCCAACATTTGAATGACTTTTTAGTTAGATTCTCACTGGTACTCTTATAAGTTTCTTGAGGGCTCAGCCTATCTAGTGATTACTCTATCTGATTTAAGACAATCAAGCTATTTATATACATGTACCTTTCCTTAATTCCATAACTGATATTTTTGGAAATACTAGAATTTTTTTGGAAATAACAGAACTTTGATAGACAAGGACTCAAAAAATATCATGCCGCTATTGATCAATATTCACTTTGTAGGAGTTCAAGGGAATAACGTGTAAAAGGAGTCAAAAGCCTAATGCCATTTGAAGTATCAATTTTAGAGATATTTAAGTGTCTGAATTTGTTATTTAGAATATTTTAGGAAAGGCTAATATTGAAGAAGAAATCTAGGTTTCAGAGTTTGTGAGGAAACTTTAATTCTCCAGGATTCTAAATCTCAAGATGTTACAAGGTTCTGATAATCTGTCTTTTAAGGAAAGAGAGAGAGTCAGACAGACAGACAGACAGACAGACAGAGAAGAGAGAGATGGAGAAACAAAGAAACAGAGAGAGAGTGAGACAGAGAGACAGAGAAAGAAATGGAGGGAGGAAAGAAGGAAGTGCTACAGAGACTTTATTTTCAATAGAAATAATACATAAAAAGTTTGAAAGAAATTTAAAAACCAATTTATTAAGACTATTTTAGTATTTTAAAAAATAAAAATACTTTTATTTGTAAGATAATGATTTTACAAATGATTTCTCTATGTTCACTTAATATATGCATTCCATTTTTCATATTATGCCCAAATTAACTAATTTTGCAGGTGTTTTTCTGAATGTGTAATTACTTTAAGATCACAGACTTGTTAAGAAACAAATTTAAATAAAATAACAATTATTCATCTATTACTACACTTAATATGTTGAAAAATATGATATACCACAATAATGATAAAGCATACTAAGGCAAGGATTCCAAATCTGAGTTTCAAGGCATCCATAAAGTGGATGGGGGGTGCTGGGTAAAACCTTAATAAATGTTTCAGGGTAGGTTATACGCGTGGAACTTGTGCAGAAGTTATTCTCAATGTATGCATATAAATAAAATTGATCACTGTCTTTGTTATTTTCTTATTGCTGGGAAAAGATACCTGACACCCACAAATTAGGTAAAAGAGGAAAGATTTATTTCACCTCACAGTTTGAAGAAATTTCAGCTCATAGGCATCTGGCTTCAAGGCAGAGCAACACTAGAGAGGGAAACAGTCCATGGTATGGCAGGCAGGAAGCAGCAAGCAACAGCAGCAACCCTGCATCTTATCTGTGCCTTTACATTTCATCCAGGTTATATGTCTTTTGATCAGTTCCAACTGCAGCAGAGGTAAGGTTGCTTTAGCATAGTCCATATCCAGAACTACACTAAACTAATTTAGCTATCCTACACTCTTAATTCTAACATCATACACCCTAGATACATCCAGCTCTGAAAAGCTCCAACTACAAGCACACAAGACTTTAGGGGACATCTAGATACAAGCTATAATAATAGTAAAACAAAAAAAATTATACTGAAAAAGGAAATTGAACCAAGGGTAAGATAAAGTAACTGCTAAATTAAAAATATACATGTAGTCCAAATATGCTAAAAATAAGTTTTGCTCAAGAATGGAAGAAACTTAAAATAAGAAAATTTAATTCCTAATGATGGATTGGCTTTAGGGATATGAGTATTTTCATATATGGTTGTTATAATAGCATAACTGCTCTGTGGTATAATTTGAAACTAAGGATGTTTGTTTTATGAAAAAGTCTGACAAGGAAACAAAGGGAAGTATAGATTTATTTTATATTCAGGACAATATGTATTATTAGTACTCAGCATTGTATAAAAATCTAAAAGATCTGACAGGTTATTAGTGAAAAGGAAACGACACTTTTATTTCTTCAAAGCCCTTGGAAATAGTTACAGCCTCCATCTAACATTTAGTGCTTAAATTGTTAACAATCCAAGTTAAATAAGTTATCATGTGAAACAGTCTCAGACATTTTTTATTACATTACTTATTTATTTTCTTGATCATTCTTATTATCAGTAGAAATAATGTTCCTATTTATTGCTGACTTATTTACTTTACTCTTTT
This sequence comes from Hydrochoerus hydrochaeris, assembly GCA_004027455.1. Taxonomy (NCBI): domain Eukaryota; kingdom Metazoa; phylum Chordata; class Mammalia; order Rodentia; family Hydrochaeridae; genus Hydrochoerus; species Hydrochoerus hydrochaeris. The sequence goes on from PVLA01000660.1 coordinate 52,864, forward strand.
TTTTTTACTACCAAAGTGCAAACTCTATCAAATTTTACTACTTATATTAATTATTGTTTGTTTCTGTTATTTGTAACTAGAAAGCCAGTGAAGTGGTTTATTTAGGCATTCAAAGATGTGTGTCACTAGATTTTAAATTATCACTTATTTATCTCACAAATAGATATAGCATTAATTTGAGAAGAATATTAAATAACTCAAAGAATAAATAAATATAACACATGCAAGATTTAGTGGGGAGCAAAAAGAAGATAAAATTTCCTTAGAACTATCATATCTGTTAAAATTGGAAGCCAACACTGAGCTTTGCTACCCAGAGACCCAACAACAAGGGATATTTTTCTGTAAGTATGACCAATTATAAACTCAATGTAGGTGACAGCCAAGGCCATCCTTGTTCTGACCACTAAGCCAGATTAAAAATCAAATATTCCCCACATTTTTCTGGTCACGGCTGAAAGCCCTCAATATAGTGATTCTTGTGATGGCTCCAAAGCAAGATGAGACCTGCTGAGGACGATAAAGTATCTGGGAAAATGACAGAGTTCTTTCCACCCCCTGTCTAGTCCTTGTAATAAAGTATTGTTCTTCTTGCTGGTCCACCATAGTCGCCATTACTATTCCTAGAAACACTCACTGCCCCTCACCCATGGTCCTTGACATAGATGCAAACAACACATACCAAGGTGATGGCTGCCTCGAGTCCCTTTGTTTCCTGCAAAAGCAAGTGATCCCAGATCCTGCTACAGTGTCTCCTGCTCTTTCTTCTCATCATGTGTTGTAACACAAGGGACAACTGTATCTCTGTAACTACAGATACTAGATTTAGCTCTTACATTCATCTCCAATTAGCTTGACCCTAAGTATATATCTTATTTTTTTTCGAGATTAAAAGTCTTGGACAGAAACATTTATTTGGTGAGCTTTAATTGAGTTTTATAGTATGTTCAAACTGTCAAGAATTCACAAAAAATGCTTTTCTGATTTTTAAAAAATAATTGCAAATTTGGATTAAAATCATCCTGTTATTTATCCATTTTTTTTCTTCTCAATTTTCTCCTTTGTTTTTCTTGGCCTTTGAGTTGAAAAACTGTAGCTTCTTTATTCACTTATCTTTTCCAGCTATTGTATTAATATTTTGGTGGCTTTAGAGAATTATATATATCTTTTAAGCTGAAATATACTTTCTATTAAAGTGTATAAGAACCTGATAATACAGATGATGCTATAGTATATACCAATTTTTCCACTATTAGTTTGTAAAAAAATATTTTCACAATTTATTTTCTGTATGGCATAAATGAACCACTATTTTTTATCATTTTAAAATATTTAAACATCTTTTAAGGAGATTTGAATAATAAGAAAAATATTGATATATTGTTACCATCTATGGTGATAATTTTCCTATATATACAAGCAATTTCCTTTTGACTGGAAAATTTCATTAAATATTTTTCTGGTATATGTTTATTAATCACAAATACTTCTTATGTCAAAAAATTTTGGCTCATTTTTTTTGAAAAATGTTTTATGAAGTATGCAATTCAAAGTGAAAAATCTTTTATTCTTCATGAACTTTAAAGATGTTGTTTCACTATATTTACACTTGCATTGTTTATGACAAGATACATGCTGCCATACAATTTTATTTCTTTGTACCTAATGTTTCCTTTCAGTTCTTTTCAGATTTTCTCATTGTAGTGTGGAGCAACATAATTATAATGTCGGGGTTTTTTTGTTTCTTATATTTCATGTTCATGAGACACAATAAACCATTGTTAATTTTGTTTGTTTGTTTGGTATCAGGGATCAAACTCTTGACCTCACGCTTGCTAGGCAGGTGCTTATGCCACTGAGCTAAATCCCTGGCCCCAACCTTTGTCAATTTGAATATTTAAAATTTATATAAAATTTGGAGAACATTTGGACCATTGTGTCTTCAATTATGCATTTTGTACCTAGATTTGGCAAATTTCAATGAAAAGTATATTAATTCCAACTATATGTATTTATTTTTGGCCATTTCTTCAGTAGTGCTTTATATTTTTTAAAACCTACTTTACTCTTTACCTTTTCTTTAATTTCAGCTTTACTAAGGTGTAGTTAACAAAAAATTATGTATATTTATGGTGTATAACATGAGTTTTGGTATGTGTATATAGTAAAAATGATTAAATCGAGTGAGTATACATTATCCACATAATTATCATTTTTATGACAAAGAGATTTAAGATTAATGTTAAAGTATACAATACATGAGCTATAGTCACTATGATTTATAACACATTAGTATAATTTTCTCATCAGTCTTGTCTGTCAATACCGTGCAAAGGAAAACTGTAATCGTTAACTAGTATCCTCCTATTCCTAACTTTTAAATGCTATTGCACATGAAGCTATTTCCTTGATTAATTTTTTGAAGGTTTATGTGTGATTAATGTTTAGAAACTGCAGAATTTTGAAAACTTTTTTATTGGAGTCTTTAAGATTTTGGGACATTTTTTTATCAGCAATTGTTTTTTCCTGCCCAAATGTGTGTATAATTACAGACAGTCTAGTGGGTGTGCAAAATTTACTTACTCCCTCTGATAAGTTAACTGAATGTGCCAATTTGAGTAAGAAATGCCCAACTAAATGGGCCCAGTCCAGTTTTGAGTGTGACTGAGGGACTTACTGAAGACAGGAAATCCACACTAAGATGGTTTGTTCCCTTAATGATACTAAGGGGAACAGAGAAGGAAGGCTCATTTCTGCTTCTTCAGAGGAGTTCCAGTCTTCACCTTCATCCTGGACTCTGTCTCCCATCTCCAGCTTCCATCACAGACTTCAGTCTTCCACTGTAGACCCTTCAGCCTCCTACAATGAGCTCTTATAGGATGCTACAACGAGCTATACCGTTTGATTGGATCCTTTGGGTTTCCAGCGCGCAGATAGACCTTTGGCACTCTTCCACACCTGATTCTGTGGGCTGTCATTGTGAGCCAGTCATGTACATTCTTATGTATTTGTACATCTTGCATTACATCTGTTTCTCTAGTAAGTACTGATAGATATATCCTCCTTTGACTAACTATATAAACTTGTTCATGTTCTTAGTAGTCATTTATATATCTTCTTGAGAGACATGTATATCCAAATACTTCATCCACTTTTAACAAGATTTTTTGTATATTATTGCTGAATTTGAGATGTGCCTTACATTTTCATATTAGTTAATTACAATGCATAATTTTTTTGTATCTTCATTTCTCTTTATAGAGTTATTTAAAAACAAATATTTAATTTGAATAAAATCAATTTCTCTTTTAGTTTTCTTTCCCTGTTTAGGCTTTTAGTATCATTTCTAAGGATCTAATACCAAGTCCAAAGTTCTGAAAATTTATCTCTATATTTCTTTCTAAACATATTTAATTTTAACATTTAATTTTTGGTATCAATGCATTGTGATTTAATTTCTTTATTTGATGTATGGTTCAAATTTCATTATTTTAGAGTAGACCCTAAATTTTCACATTTGCATTGGAAATGACCTTAGTACTCATGTCAAATGTTAGCTGGCCATAAACATATTTTAGCATAAATTCACAAGTATGTTCATTGATTTATATGTTTATTCAAATGATGGTATTCAAGTAAGTAACTAAGGCTTTAAAGAATATTTTGAAAACAGAAAGATGAGTCATTTTTAAAGTTGTAATATTTCTAAATTACTTTGATGATTCTTTTTGGTTGTCCCTTGGCAATCCATATGGGTTTTGGAATCAACCCAGAATATGTAAAAAGATAAAGATAATATTGAATCTGTAGATCAATTTTCAGGAGTGTCATCATCGTAACAATACTTAGGTTCCTGATCCATGTTTATGAAATAATTTTCTCTTTCCATTTCTTCGCATATTCTTAAAAATTTTTAACAGGCTTTTATAGTTTTCAGAACACAGATTTTGTACTTCTTTTGTATAATCATCCATATTTTATTTTTGGTATGATTAGAAATGTAATTGCTTTCTTAATTTCATTTTTATATTTTTCATTGCAAATTTATAAAAATACAATTGAATTTTATACTTATCTTTTGTCCTGCAGTTTTCTTAGTCCATTTTATAGGTAAAATGAACAGCATTTGATCTCTTTTTCATCTATGTATTTACTATAATCAGAAAGCATCATAAATTTAGGACAGAAATGCTTCCTTCACTAATGAAGAAGAGGTAATTAAAACATCTATAAATGAACTTTCTGCATTGTGTAGGTCAAAAATACACTGAATAAACAATACACATTCAATTGTACAAAAAATATACTATATCTCACGTTTTATTATTATATAATTCAATTATTTCTTGTAATGTTATTCTTTTGGGTGGCTGAAAATTAAATAAAACCTTAAACTTCTAAAGTAAAATTTAACAATCACAAGAATGAAAATTTTCACTTTTGGGCAACAAAAATATGGCATATAGCATAACACATGTGTTCATATTTGTTTAAGTATCCTTAATTTATAAAGCAATCTTTGAAAACTAATTTTAATAAGATTTCTATCCTACATATTTTATGCTTTCTTTTAGCAATATTATCAGTGAAGTGCACAGTATTTTTTAAAATGCTTTCATCAGTAATAGGATAACATGGTTTAAAAAAAAAACAAAACTCTGCCCTAAACTTACAATGCTGAATTCAAAAATGGACAATTTAATGCAAATTAATTTGTTACTTATTTTACCCAATTGCCATGCTTAATGAGATTTTCTTTATAAAGAAAAAAAATACCAATGTTATAGTAATATTTTGGTATGTTAAGCACTATTTTAAAGATTTAAAATTATTTCATAAATTATTCAGCAAAATAGGTTGTGTTCTAGCCCCATTTAACTGAAGAAAAATTGAGATACAGAACGTTTAAATAAATTGTCAAACCAACACAGCTGGCATGTAGTAGAGTTAGGATTCATACACAGCATCTATTTGCAAAATGTGCAGTCTTCATCATGCAATACAAGATAAATCCACTTAGCATAAAGCAGTTCTTTTTCTAAAAACTTTATGATTTACAAATGGAGTAGTCTAATATGTTTTGACAATGTTTCAATTATATAATCTCTAATAGCATTATGATTGTAATATTTTGCTTTATTTTTATCTCTCTGAAGCTAAAGTTTCCTTCATGGACAATTAAGACAATTTATCAGATTTTTCTTAATGGCTGTGGTCTCAAAAAATAAATATATGGGTTTTGATATACACAATTTTTTTTTTACTTTCAGTATTCGTTCACATATCTAAATATATAAAATTTGTCCAAATATAAAACTATATGACAACAAAAAGCCACTTAAGTACCATTATTAGAAGTAGCCATATGAAAGTAATATATTTTAATTTTAGCTATTTTGTTTCAAGATTCTCTTAGTCATATCACAAACATTTTAAAAAACAATTATAATAACTAAGCTTAATTTTTAAAAAGTTCTAATACTTCTATATTCTTGAAATCTTTTCTTGTTCTTGAACCTATAAGCTACTTATCCTTTTAACATTATACAAACAAACACTTTCCCTAACCACAGATTCAATAATTGCTTAAAGTCTTGCTCATTTATGGGCTGGAAACCTAGGCTGAATGTATGTATGAATATTCTCTGTTCTTAAGGTATTCAAAGATTGTTCATTCAAACTGGAAGGTTTGGTTTGAGACTTTATATTTGAGGTAAAGAATTTTTAAAAAATTACTCCATTATTGTTTGCTAGTGATCTGTACACCCAAATGAGTTATAATTTAAGCATCAAATAACTAAAATCTAAATTTACTTATCTTTGTATCCAAATACTGTAGAACAAGAAGTCACACCCAACAAACACATAGATATCACATCAAGTGAAATATATATGTCAAAACAGCTAGCAGAGTCAGCAAAGAGGACAAAAGGTTTACTATGGCATCATTCTCATCTCCTACCTTGAGTGATTTGAAGAATCAATAGCATTTTCAGTGCCTTCCTTGGTGGTTCTAATAGATATCTACATCTAAACTCACATTATGATGTTTTTCCACATGAAAATATAAAATTATGTTAAAATATTTCAAGTATAATTTCATTCAGCTCAAATGAAAAAACTTTCTCACTTTATCATTGAGATAAGAAATCTTTTCCTTAACACTTTCTTGGAAACTGTTCATAATTACGTATTCCTTATAGTTAAAAGGAGAATGAAAAGAGATAAAATTTATAACAATTATCTCAGTACCTTAAGAGCACAGAACTTTATTTACAGACAGAGACCTAAGCTGAAATATAGAAAGCAATTCAATTTCTGAAATATAGAAAGAAATTCTAATTTCTGTAATTAGAAGCAGATTTCTACTATGTATTCCATTCTCCATCTTTAAACCAAATTAGGCTCCCATTCAGAACATGAATAGCATTATTGAGACTGTGACCTGGAATTTTTCACTGTGCATGTTATTCTAAAACTTCAGCTCATTTGTATAGCACGTCCCTGATTACCTTACAGGAATGCACTTTTATTTATTACCCTACACGGCTTTATTATGTCACTTTAGATTGAAAACAAGTTAAGAATTTCTCATCACTCACCTCAAATTTTTAAGTGAACGTTTGCTCTAAATATGTTGTTACTGTTTCTTTTTACTGTTCTCATATATAGGATAGAACTTAGATGACAGATATTTATTCTTTTTGTGTCAGTAACTAACATCGAAAGGTCATTTCTTTTTAACTTTAATGTAAAATTTTGAAAGTGAGAGGAGTTTATAAAGTATCCTTGCAAAACTCTTTAATCATCACATTCATAATAAAGAGGCATATTTCTAAATACTTCTTTTAGAGGAATAATTAGAATTAATTAATTTTGAATAAAAGACATCTCTCAAAGTGCTTCAAATTAACTCAAGTCTCAGGAGTGACTCTACCTTCAGAGTTTTTAGATTTGTCGTTGTTTTTGCTTCATATGCTGATTCCTCAGATCTCTCAAATGATTGACTTTTTTTCTCTTTATGAAATATCACCTCTTTAGAGTTCAACTCCAATACCATATCCTCAAAGAGATCCTCTTTGAAGAACCTGTCTAAAGAATTCATAAAGTGTTGTATCATATGTTTACATAACAATATATTTGTAATTCTATAATATTTGTTTTCACATGCTTATCATCAGCCTCCTGTAGTTTGAGTATAAAACTCCATGAGACCTGTGTCCTACAGGGAGTTTTTATATCTCTAGCATCTAATCAGTGCCTGAAATAATAGGTACTTAAAATGTTTATAGATATGAACAGTGAAATATGATAGACAGTTGTATTAATTATATACATTGTAGCATTGTTAGTGTCCTTAATATTAGTATTACAAACTAAGAATAATTCTTGCCCTGTGCACACTTTACTACAATGGAGAAAACATATGAATCAAAATAGATGACATGATTCAGTAAGGGACTATTAGAGGGCGTGAAGTTATTATACAAGCATAAATAAAGCAGTAAATTGTTTTGGGCTGGGAATTAAATAGCCTGTGTAGGAGGTTAACTAGCATCAAGGCTTATAGAAGAAAAGAAACATAGGATTTTTTCAGAGAAAAGTTATAGCACAAGCAGAAACAAACAGGTGAAATTGTGCTGTAATATTTTGCATTGCTCTTTGACAAATGGTCTATCTTAGCACTGGTACAAGTGAATTTAGAGTTTATTTCAGTAATAATGCAATGATATAACTCACATTTTCCTGTATTATCTTGCTTTAATACATTGGCATTGGTGATTGATTTTATTTTTTTCTTGTGGAGTTTAATAAAGAACCTTGGAATTATTTTTGCAGCCAGAAATTCTTTATGTCCCTAAATTTTTAACACAACCTTCCCTTTTTAACTAGATTTAATCTAGCAAATACAAAGAGTTCTGAATACCTTAGTAGATTTAGCATTGTATTGGTTTTATTATGTATTAGGGATTAATTTAGAGCCACTCTTGATTAGTTTTACAAATTTTGTAAGAAAAAGGTAAATGTGTAAGCACAAGGGATTTCTGTTTGATATTATTTAATCATACTCTAATTTATTCTTTAACATAAGCTTACACTGGATGCTATATACATGTTTTAAAATTAGGATTCATATTTTGTTCTATGTTGTATGTTTAAATGAGTTTTAAAGTTAAAAGGATGTTTCCGATTTTAGTACTTTATTTTGGCATCACAATTAGTAATAAGTAAGTCTTCTCTAACTATATATTCAACAAAAGACAACCCAAAACAGTACTCTTAAATTATATAAAGATTACATATATTTCCACCTTTGAAACAAAAGAAATGTAATACAATCAATAAAGTTGTATATGTAACTGTTCACAAAGTAACAAGAAAGTCATTTAACCTCAGATGTAATAACTAGACACAATATTTTTGCATTGAACTTAACTGGAGAAATTAACAATCAATTTTTTACTCCTTTACAAACTTAAATTATTCATTTTAACACTATAACAAAAAGTTTACTAAATGTTTTGTACTAATGTATATTTTAAGACACTTATTTTTATCAATAATGTGACATAATTATCTGAAATAAGGGCAAATGGGCTGTGGGATTTAGCTCAGTGGCATAAGTGCCTGCTTTGCAAACAAGGGGTAATGAGATTGATTGCCAGTACCAAAAAAAAAAAAAGAAAGAAAGAAAGAAAGAAAGAAAGAAAGAAAGAAAGAAAGAAAGAAAGAAGAAATATGAAGTCTAGGAAAGGAGCTGATGGCAGATCAATAAGCAGCAAAGTAAAGAGCCTCTCTGAAACAGCTCGGATGCTGGAATATAACATCCTGGAGAAGACCAGAGGGAAGGGGATGGATCCTCTCGACCCAGAAAGAAAATAAAGTGGGGGAAAAAAAAGAAAACAAAAAGAGAAGAAAAACGTGGATGGAAGGCTGTAGCCAGACGTGCTCTCACCAGAGCCAGTCCCACTGCATATGAAATACTGCTGCAATCTGAAGACTTGTGGTCACCGTGAAGTTGGGGGTTGGCAAGCCTGAGGGTCTCTGCGGGAGGAAGAGGTTGCAGAGGGGCACAGCAGAGCAGAGAATAGCACCAGGTCAGGTGGGAACGTCTATCCTCCCATGGGAATGGGCAGTTGGTCAGGCAACATTTTGGAGTCCGGGAGCATAAACAGGGAACCAGAACTGCAGCTGGATTCATTAAGCCACTCCTAGAGTGGAGCAGATTGGTGAGAATTGCTTGGACTGAGTCCCACCCTTCTGTGCAATCCAATAGCTACGGAGGAGGTTTTGCTGAAGCTATCCCTCACCAGTCCCATCTGCCTGGCACGCACTAATATGGTTGGCGAGCTCAGAGGGAGGGGCCAGCCTGCCCTGCCCCTGCTTATCCTCCAGTAATCACTAGCAGACTGGGGAGGGCAGCAATCCCTAGCCAGCGTGCTTCAGAGTAATTGTAACCAACACAGGAAGTGCCAGGGACCTCTGCTATCCACTTGTCTGGGAGAAACCAGAAATATGACAAGAAGAAGAAACAAAAGGAAGTCTCCAGCCTCCAACCCAAACAATACTGGCCCAGGAGCAGTAAACACAGTAGAGAGCAGGATCCACACCTGCAGTATCTGAAGAAGCCGCATCTGACATAAAGAAATAACTTTGTGACATTATAAAAGAACTCAAAATAGAAATACTAATACAAGCAAAAGAAGATATAAGAAGAATAATAAAAGAAATGCTAAGCACTTCTCAAGAAAACACAGAAGAAAGAAGGAAGGAGCATAGAAAAAAGGAAGAAAACCTTCAATGAAGAATATAAAAAAAAATCTAGAATACATGAAACAGATTCAAAGAGACTACCAGGAAATTAAAAACTCCATTGAAAGCTGGCAAAACTACTTGAAAGAAACTAAAGATAAACTATCACAACTTGAAGATAGGTTCACAGCTGGTAATCATGAAAGGAAAGATCTGTTCAAAATAACAAGGAACCAGGAAGTAACAGCACAAATACTAGAAGATGACAGGAGAATCCATAACTTAAGAATAAAAAATGTGAGTGAAGAAGCAGGGATAAATAAAAATGAAATACAAAGGCTATTTACAGAAATATTTAAAGAAAACTTCCCAAGCATAGGAAAAGGAAATGTTATTCAGATATATGATGCATACAGAACTCCAGCCAGCTATAACCAAAACAGATCTACACCCAGACAAATAATAGTCTAGATCCCAGAAATTCAACACAAGAACAGAATATTAAAAGCTGTCAGAGAAAAGAAACAGATCACCTATAAACAAAAACCCATCAGAATCATGACAGACTTCTTGACACAAACCATCAAATCAAGAAGATCTTGGAATGAAGTATTCCAAGTCTTAAAGAAAATAACTTCTAGCCCAGATTGATGTACTCTGCAAAACTATCTCTTAAAAGTAATGGAGAAACAAGATGCTTCCATGATGTAGAGGAACTGGGGGAATTTGTGACTATCTATCCAACCCTACAAAAGATACTGAAGGACATTCTATAGAAAGTGAGAAATAGACCCTGGTTTCAGGAAGTGTGGCAGGGGGGGCTCACTAAATGGGGCAGACAGTGGAATGAAGAGGAAAAGCAGACAACCAATGGCAGAAAAATAGCATGGCAGAGATGAGGTAGAGAAGGTTGGCCATAATCACTAACAGACATGGCCTCAATACACTAATAAAAAGAAATACAGGCCGTGGGGATCAGGAGATAGTATCCCTCAAGATACTCTTTATAAGAAATATAATTAACCCAAAAGAGAGTTTTTAGACTGAAAGTCAAAGATGAGAAAATAATGCTCTATGTGGCAGGGAATCAGAAAAAAAGTGGGGGTAGCTCACTCATCAGCTGCAGATTGGTTGGAAAGACATAATACTTTTATACAATGGAGAACTACTCCATTGTAGGTAATGGATACAACTTGAGGTCAAGCCCAGTGGTAAAAAGTTCAGAAACACTTAGGTAAATAGAGAGTTGCCTCCCTAATCTAAAAACTAAAGGAGTTAGTTGGGATAAAAAATGTAGGATGCACCCTGTGAAAGTGAAAGGGGAGGAATTATCTAAAAAGGGAAGGCAGAGGACATTGTTAATCTTGTATCATGATTTGAAACCCATATTGTTTTTGTCACTCTGTTTAGTTTGCTTATATTCTGTTCCAGTTGATATACTTGTACTAGATTTGAGAGCATGGAAAGCCATTCCAAAGATAGCAGGATATACTATTGTAATCATTTTTTATTTCCTATTAACTTAATTTGAAGCCCGATATTGCTTTCACTGTCTTGTTTTGAATGATTTTACTTGAATCTGTCTTGTTCAATCGCTGTCTTGTCTTGACTGATTTTATTCAAATCTGTTACGTTTGATAGTATCAAGTCTGAGAATACAGGCAACTACTCTGAAGACAATAAGATTCACTATGATAACTATTCCGGTTTGATTATTACCCTCTTTTGAATTCCTATAATGTTTTGTTTTTATTGAATTTGTTTCATACTCTATATTCATACTCTAATTTTATTGTGCCTGATGATATGGGCAATTCTATTGAAAATAACCAGAGATATGATGGTAAGCATTGCAGATCACCTTGTATTGTAGTTTTAAAGCATGTACTATGTCCATCCTTTTCTTTTGAAGGAGCCCATTTTTTTTCTCATTTGATTTTATTATTTTCCAAATAAAAAAAGAAATAATGGCCAAATACTTTAAAATAAATATACAGAATATCTTTGATATCCCTGATGTAAAAATATAATATTAAGAGTTTAACATTAGAAGCTATCTATGAAAAAGCTTTTGTAACATAGAGAGGAATAACTACATAGAGTTTTAGGCATCTAACTCATGTTTATTCTTTTCTTCTTTAAATCACAATTTTAAGAAGCATGCCCATTACTGAAAAGGTTATCATGCTTAAATGAGAAATTCATATTTCTCATTTTATTCATACTTTAATTAAGTTACACTTCAATAACTGAACTTTTGTTGTCTTTTGAGATTGAGTCCCATTAAACCTGCATCCAAAGTATTTTATGTGTTGAATTTACTTTCACTTTTATCGATACATTATACACTTTTATTTTTTTGTACTTCATGGAACCTTTATTTTATTTTCTTAGCAATAAAACTAGCACCATTTATTAGTAATATCACTACCTCTATCTAGGTTATTATTGCCAATATTAAGATATGATATGTTGGTTTATTTTAAATTTTCCAATAAGTTATTAGACCAGTACCATCAATCTCAAATGATTCATATATAACTTGCACTATTAAATTTTCTATTATCATAATATATATTCTCATGAAAAATATTGATCTCATGAATATTTTTCTATTAATGTCACATAGCATATGAACACAATTAAAAATCTTAAAAGATCTTTGAAATTTGGGCTGTCTGTCAAGCACAGTTTGATTGCTGATACAAAAAAAATCTTGAACTTTTATGAACATGAACATAATTAATTTTTATAATTGATAAACACTAAAATATGACATTAAATATAACTTTACTTTAGAAGAAGGTTTTTTTTCTCAGTTTTTGGAACAAAAATTCTTTTACTTAATTTAGACCCTATTTTGCCTTGCTACCATTTAGAAAGAGCTGGCAATAAAGAATTGAATCATTGCTCCTTGTTATGTGGAATTCATAAGAAACATTCACTTGCGATTCTCTCCTTTTAGAGAAAAGGTTTTAGAGCAATTACAATGTGTTTACATCACAGGCTAGATCTCCAGCAAAGCTCTTATCCAGCCAGTGAGAAACTGTTTGTTTTTTAAATACTAGGCAGACAATCACCAGTCTTCTTGTTTTAAAGTTGAAGCTCAACACTTGATTTCTAAGTAGCTAATACTTTGTGTTGGTTACATGAAATGAGATAAATGAATCAGGAATGTGGTAAACAGCTGAAGAAGTTCCATGAAGTAAACCTGAGAGAGGATTAAGACTTTTAGAAACAGACAAAGCTGGTGTTTGTGACTTTAAAATTTTCAATTTATTCATGTGGTGTTTCTGGCTATTATCTAATATAGATTTTAAGCTTTCTGAATTTCTTATAATTCTGAAATATCAAATCTATCAAAATTGTCAAAGCATCAAAAATATTAATGTTGGAAAATATTTTAATTTTAAATTAGGTAATAACTAAAAGTTGTTTACATTTAATCACTAAGTAGAGTAAAAGCTAGGTGTATTAATTATTATTTAAGGGGAATTAGTTTAATTTTGGTGATTTAGTTCCCACATCTAAATTTGGACAATAGTTACATGAGAGGACAATTTCATAAAATAACATGCAAAACAGTTTTCTCTCCTCCATCATTATATAGGGTATATAATATATTACTGAAGTGAAATAAGCACGTTTATTTTATTTATAAAAACTTTCAATTCTGAATACTAGTATACATTTTGCTTTTTCATGTATTCTTTCAATGATATAGCATATTTGTTCTTGGTGGAACTTTTGTACTTTTTCCACAGTGATTGCATTCTTTCACCTTTCCCCCAAGAATGTACAAAGGCTCCAATTTCTGCATAGCCATCTAATGCATGTTATATTTCTCTTTGTAATAAGATTCTTCCATTCTTTCATACACGTGTGAAGTGAAAACCTTTATAATTTCCTGATTATCAAGAACGATAAACCTCATCTTCTATACATTTTGGCAATTTAAATGTCTTTTATGAAGAAATATCTTTCTACAGCTTTTATTTACTTTTTTTTAATTTTATTGCTTTTGAGTCCCTATAATCGCCTAACCCAATTTTTGGTGTTTATTCAAAGAATGGATGCAACTGAGTCTAGCATTTGTGACTGGTCATTTGTCTAACACTGGGATTGGTGGTGTGAGTGCTGCACCTGCCCAGAGGCAGGTGCCAGCATACAATATGAGGAAGGGAAGGAGGTGTGCTTATTCCCTTTTGCTCTTTTCACTCTTGTCACTTGTGGCTGCTGAATGGCTGACCCTGCCTTGGAGCCAGCTGAGTATGGACTGAAATCTCCAAAAACTTAAGCTAAATACCTCTTTCCTTCTCTCATTTTGGGCATCAGGTATTTTGTCTCAACAATGAGAAAAAAGTAACCAAGATAATCATTGTATCTTTTAACTTTTATACTTTTATGAACAGTTTCAACTGGACTCCAAAATATATTTGTCATTTCATTGTATAGTAATGCATTTCTTTCTTTTTTTGTAATGCATTCCTTAAGTGTTATTTTAGAAAATTAGAAGTGTAAACAGGTTAATATTGTTGTTATTTATTGTTAATATTTACACAGTCATATTTAACAGGCTCAAAATACAAGTTTATTGTTATTATACTATGTAGTTCAGAGCACCAATACATTGTAATATATTTGAGTGAAGGATTTCAGAGCTTCAAAACCTTCTTTGAATTAGTACGTGTATTTTTCTTTATGGTGTTTATTATTTTCCACAAACACATGTGACTCAGAATAAGTTTATTATATCAAAAGCTTTACAAGATGAGAATTTTGAAGTGTCACAGATTTATGTTTGAGCAAATTTTACTCCCAGGAATTAACTTTACAGAAAAATAGATATTTTTGAAAAATCATAAAATATCAAATATGTATGACTGATATGTTTAATAATGATTTTGTTTAATGTACTATAAAATTGACTTATATAATGGTGAATATTGCAGGTATAGATGTCAATCAAATGTGAGTTACAATTTAAAAGATTGTTAATTATGACAGAAATCATTAAATGTTATTAAATATATGGTTTTAAATATTCATATTCATAAATAATTATATAAACTCAGAGGGTGTAACTCTGATAAATTGATAAATCTGACTTGATAAAAATTAAAACACTTTTTGAAAGAACCTATGTAGAAAGAAAGAAGTATGGTGGATACTGAAAGTTAGTATTTGTGACAACTATGTTTAACAAAACATTTGTCTCCAGACTATAGTTGTCTGTGTGTGTGTATATATATTTCTGTCTGTAATTTCTGTTACTGTCTCTAGAGTTTCTTAAGTATGGGAAATTACTGTAAAAGTTTGACTGTTAAAAGACAAGTAGGGAGATTTATGAATGAAGGAAATTCTTCCTTTGCTTCCTTTCTTCCTTGCTTCTTCACTTCCTTTCTTTATTCCTTCCTTTCTTCCTTGTTTCATTTGAATCCACAGAGTCATATATGCTAGGCAAGAGGTCTGCCTTTTAACTATACCTGTACAATTTTGTTTTAGAAAGAGTTTTACTAAATTGGCCAGGGTAACTTAAACATGTGGCCCTCTGACCTCAGCTATCATCCATAACTACATTTTTCAATTTCCTAATAGCAAAAGATTGTGTCTCCTCAATATTTCTCATTGTCTATGGTTTAAAAAGTAATTATTTTTAAATATATGTTTTAAATGTTTTATAAAGTACTAATTTATCTTTTAATGGAATCTTGCTTTTCCAGATCTATTGTATTTGAGTGACAAAAATTGTTTAAACAACACTGAATTTTGTATTTTTTAGCAAAATGTGTTTTTATTTTTGCTACGTGCATAAAGCAACTAAAAATTATTTATTTGTGTAAAAGTCATATACAGATAGATATTCAAGAAAAACAAGATGAAAATTTGGAGTTAGAATATCTGAGATTAAATCATTTGTATGAGCCTGGTGTATCTATACTTTGGCATGTCATGTAGCCTCTGTGAATCTCACTTTTTCCCTAAGTTCTCATGGCATAATGATATATATCAAAAAATTACATTGAGTATTAAACATCAT
The DNA here is from genome assembly GCA_004027455.1 of Hydrochoerus hydrochaeris. NCBI lineage: Eukaryota > Metazoa > Chordata > Mammalia > Rodentia > Hydrochaeridae > Hydrochoerus > Hydrochoerus hydrochaeris. The sequence goes on from PVLA01000660.1 coordinate 68,657, forward strand.
GCATAAAGCATAAAGAAGAACTTTCTGAACAATACATTATTCATCAAAGGTTCATAAGAAAAGATTTTTAAGACTATATGCTTGACCCATCAGACAACATTTGCCAATGCTAATTTTTAAAATACTGCCCTTTAAAATCAGCTCTTCTTTCAGCACAGAAAATATACAACTCCCATGGTACCCACAAATAGATCGGATATTACCTATTAGACAACTCATTAATTCAAACTGCATCCAACTCTTCAGAGAAAATAAATAATGTAGTTATTTCTAAAACTACAAGACAAAGTCTATTGCACTGAAAGAATGATATTTCACGTTCTGCCATCACCATTCACTTCTGTTAGAACTGGACCTTACAATTCAAACATAAAATAACTATACATCAAATCATGGCCATGAAGGTGGTTTTAAATAACTCTTAAAATTATGTCTTAAAGTTATCACAAATAGTATATGCAAATACTTTATCATCCCATTAATTTATCAGTGTCTACTAATTCAAAGTCACTTCAGGAAACTCTTTCATTTATAAGAAAACCTATATTTATAGAAGTATTATTCTAAAGAGTTTTCAAACCTTCATTAGTCTCATAAAAATCTAATATCCAGTTTGTATTTTTCATACATAAAAATAATACTTTCTAGAACTAATACTTTCTTCTTCCAGTAATAAGATTATACAAAATGAGACCATAAAGCATGACAGTTCCTCAAGTTTAAGGATTTCATTACCATACAGATAGAAAGTAAAATCAAATTTTAAACAAATAGAAATAAAACCAAGAAATTCTATTAATGTGATGATTTGTTCTTGGAGCAGCAGTAGTTCAACTATTCTCCTCATCAACTAAAACAATTTATAGCACAATGTTCTGCATGTTAATAAATATTAAACTGATTAAAGAAAATATCTATTAAATAACTTTTAGACTCCTGCTTCCAGCAAAGGGTAGTGCTTATATGGATATCTAAGTACATTTTAAGTAGTACTGAGGCAAAAGTACTCATTTGGTACTCAGTTTTCATTTGGTATTCTTCCGACTTAGTGTTGCCTCTGAAATTGATGCATAGGAAATTCCTTCCTCTCTGAAAATATTTAGAAAACCCAATAGAAATTAGGGGAAGATCACAAAGAACATTGCAGGTTACTTAGAAAAATCTCAGATTAAAAAGCCAACTGCCCTTCTGGTAGCAAAAACCTAGTATGTAGAGAGGGAAAGTCCCTCAGATCTTATTTTCCTTATACACATTTCACTGTCTCTTATTGTTTTTCAGGTCACTGGAGTAGGAAATTCCTCAGACCAGGTAGAGTTTTGGAATGCAAACATTCTATTACTGATACCCAATAGTGTAAGTGGGAATATCTGCTACCTATATTCCATTCTTAGGTAAGTGTAAGGATAGATGAAAGCTTTTGAAAAGCTAAATATGAATGGAAGTCTATCCCTGCTGATTATCAGTTCATTTCTTGTTTTTTTTTTTAATTGAGAAAATATTAAAGGGACACTTTAATGGGAGCATCCTTTGGGCCATGATAGCTTTGGAGATGGAAACTCCTTGGAATAAAATAAAGATGTGGAGTTTCTACATTTGGCCTATGCATTTATATGTTTTTAATTCTCTATATTTTAATTATACATACATTTTACATCATGCAACTTACTAAGATAAATGTGAAATATTCAGATTTACAAAAGAAAAAAGCTCTCTTTCCCACCCTTAATTATCCAATGTCACTCATCAACAGTAACAACTATCAATAATTTGATGCATACTTTTTCTGTTGTTCAAAATATATGATTTCACTGTTATACCAACAGTGACATATTATCTAAACAATTTTATTTAAAAGTGTTTGATTTAGACCATTTTGACTTGAGATATGTCACTATAATTAAAACATTAGGCCATCTTGGCACTTAGGGAGCTCAGAAACCAAGCAGCCAGCTCAGCACCCTGGTAAGTGGCTGTGGCTCAGCAGCCATGGCCGCCCCAGGGTGAGAACCATCAGCATCTACTGAGATCCACAACATGTTGGAACTTAGGGCGCTGGGAAAGGAAGCAGCCAGCTCACCGCCCTGGTAAGTGGCTGTGAGCTTACAGGCATGCGGGCTGAGATGCCAACATCCATTACCGCGCCTCTGCCCCGGCAAGTGGGAGCCAAAGCTCTGAGCATGTCTTGCAAGGTTGACTATATGCAATATAGCAAATAAGGGGGATTTCCTTGTACTATCTCTTTGAAGGCAAATATTTTTTATCACTGTTTTGCTTAGTTCTGATTAATGGTATTGCTCTAGTCAATATTCTGTTTTGATAAGTTCTATAATGTTCTGTATTTCCTTTGATTTTGCTATATCTGATTGAAACAACTATTGTGAAGAAAACGAGATATACTATGGTACCTATTACTGTTATCCTGGTAACCTGCTGTGAAGTTCTGTATCAATTTCACTAACTGTCTCAATTAGTTTTGTTCGGTCTTTTTCTGTGGTATTTTATTACTTTAAAAATAAAAAAAGCATTAAAAGATGTAGAGATTGATGTGTCTTCAAGAAAGCAGCTAGGCTGGAGTTCTGTCACTCCAAATTTACTATCATAAGAAACGACGGCTCAAAGACCCAAGTCATTCAAACCAATAAAGTTTTGCTGAGCATCAGTCTAGTTAAATACACTGAAAAAGTCTAGTTTTTACTAGCGCAACTGATTTTAAAGGATAAAATAGTTTTAAATTTAAAAAAACCCAAAAACTTGTCTGCATATTTTTTTCTACACATTTAAACAGTTCAGCTTCCTACTTCCCAAACTCAATTTACTTTTAATTTCACAGGTTATAAACTTCCAAAAGCTAGTAACAATTGACAGACATTCTGCTGAAATTATAAAATGGGAAAGTTTTATCTCCTAGGTTCATTTTTCACTGGCTTTTCTCCAAATATTACAAAGCCCTTGTAAACCATCCTGGTTATTAACAGAAATATGAAGCTAGATTAGAGCACACATTGCTCTAATATTGCTTTCTAGGGCACCACTTTTGTTTTATGAATGTCACCTTATGAGAATCCTTGTCTTTAGGTATAAGCAATTATATTGGTCACTTTTGATCTTAGGTATACAACTGTGTTTTCTAAATTAGGTTATTACAGATTGTTTATTTGAGAGTTATCTATGTCCAATTTTGTATTTTCTAATAGACCTTAGATAGTTCTACTTGAATTAGTTCAGGTACCAAAACTGAGTACAATTAATAAGGGCATTTAATTAGACCTGACTTCTCAGAGTAGGATATGTCGTATGTTCTCTCAATGAACATGTAGCTTTGTAAGTTTTACTCACAGGAAATGTCAGTTTCTTTACCTGAGATTTCAGAGGTTGGGCAGTTTACCCCAGTGTTCCTAGGTACCCAAACGGAAGTGCTATGTACTAGAGGGAAACTGAGTACCTGGAAAGAGATCTACCAACTCTGTACCAATCTCTTTCCTTTGATGGAGGAAACAAGATGTCTTATTGGCTAAGTATTCTGGATACAAATGAGAAACAGCTGTTTCAAGCAAAACAGTAACAACATAATCTGAAGATACCTGATAAGAAGATCCTGACAAGAAGATCCTCACAGCTGATCTCTTTCCCATAGTATGTCATTACCAGGAACACAAAGGAAGGGAATATACATATGCCATTCTCTCTCAGGAACTTCCTTATTTATTTTGATTCTGCTCTGTATTTAATGAGAGCAAATGTGGTTTGTTTTTTCTATGAGTTCAGAAAGATGAGATAGTATCATGAGTTTCCTTTGCCCATGAAAGCCAAGATCAATTCAGGGCCAACAACAGCAAGAACTGGAAAAAGTACAGTTTATTGTTATTCATTTGTTCCTTTCTTTTATTTTTTTGCTTCTTATTAATCCGGTTATATTTGAGGTCAAACGCAACTATCTTTGTTTATAGAGAGTTGAGACCTAGAAGATGTAGTTAGACAAAAGAAAGCAAGTCATTTCTTTTGCTCATTTCAGTCTCTTGGGTTGCCCTCAAAATAGGCTTTAGTAATTCATGCTGGCTCAAGGGTCCATGAGCAGGTTACACTAGATTTGGAATCATGGCCTCTTAACATTCAAAGCAGTTCTTTGCCTAAACTTGACTTAGGCACATATGCTTTCTAGTAGGACTTTAAGGAATGAAGTTACTGGAGGAGTGAAATTAAAGAAGCAGCAGTGTTATCAGAATCTGAATTCTTCAATTTCAGGTGGAATCAGTTTAAATAAATATGCAGAAGTAAGTATGGCACTAAATTTACAGTGCTTGAAGTTATATTAGAGGATCTATAAAATAATGCAATATTTTTGATACATAAAATTCTTTAATTCAAAATTAGAATGGATTTATCAAAATAAAATTGAAAAATATATCATAAGCAACATTGCTATAATTATTTTATAAAAAATATTTTTCTAGTGTGATATGAAGACTCTTTGTATTTCAAAATTTAAATATTTAGCTTGATTATCACAGACAGGACTGGCACCAACTAATGGTGGCTTGTATCACAGGTTAATTCACTGGATTCTCAGTTTAGAATGCTTCCTATCTTCAACTTTAAACAAAACAAAACAGAACAAAATAATACTATTCATATAAATTTTAAAACTCAAATTCACAATGATTTAATACTATGTGTATGGAGGTGAGTACTAATAAATAATATTTAAATTTATTTTGTTTTAGCCCACTGTTCTTGCTGTGCTGTTTTCTTGCCTGATTGTGTGTGTGTGTTTGTGTGTGGTGTAGGGGATTAAACCCAGCATGTCACACTGAGATACACACTCCATCCTATTTATTTATTACTTTGAGACAGTGCCTCACTAAGTAGCTCAGGTGAGACTCAAATCCTCAACCTGCCTACCTCACCTTTCAAGTGCTGATACTGAAGGCATGTACTAATCCCACTTCTAACGCCTTTTAAAAGGAAATTTTCCAAAGACGTCAATGAACAAAGTTTATGAAAATTATTTAAACCTAGTCAAACTTTTTCAGGGGAAAATTTGGTGTCGATGAAGTAAGCATCATAGTTTTTGCATCTCATGTTCTTCTTTTGTCTAATTTATACATGCACTCATTATCTGTTTTGTGACTAGAGAAAATCAAAAGCTAAGGCAAGTGAGTAAAAGTGCCTAGGAAAAAATTAGAAAGATTATATAAATTGTTGCAAGCCCATAAAAATTTTTGAGAATGTTTTTGAAGACAACAGTGTACAAAACAATGTGTTTGTAAAAGCCTATCTTCTCTGGTTACACACTCATACAAGAGAATGCAGAAACAACACTTAAAAACACATTATCTCTCCTTCTCAGTAATTCTGAGTACAAGTGTGAGAAAGAAAGAGCATTTAATATGAAAAGAACAGTGAATAACAACTCCAAGAGGAATCATATTAACTGAATTTATCTGGTAATAAATGCATTAAGTTGCAAAATAAAAATAAAGAACATAAATGTAGAAAAGATATCAAATTATCATTATTGGCAGATGATACCATCATAACTTACAAAACCCAAAATCATCAAGAGACAAAAAGGCAATGCAAGCAATTGAAGTATTATAAGATAGAAGTGGAAAATCAAGAGCATTATTTTCCATCAAAAAAACCAGATTGAATAGTATAAAGAAAACACAGTAATCTTTGAGAGTACCAGATAGGGTTATATAAATATATAGAAATAATCTTTAAAAATATACTGCATTTAGACGAATGCCTAATAAATTTTAATGAGGAGTATAAAAGTCCAGAATATAGAGAATTTTATATTAGCTTTCAAGACAGGAGCCCAAAATGGTTTATTTTTTTTTAAACCATGAGTTTAATGCACATATAAACAATATTAAAGAATTATATTTTAGAACTCAACATAGAAAATATCGCATTTTATTTTAAGATGTATAACATTTCAAATTTTAACTCTAAAATTATAAAGTATTTCATACTTGATGAAATGTCATAATTTAATTTATAGATTTTTATTGGTCTTACATAATATGTTTTGTTATATAGAATAATGTAGGCCAATATTAGTAAAAAGTAAATTAGAAAATATTTTGCAGAGAAAAAATTATGAGATTTTAATAGTGAAAATATACCATTTATTAAAAATAATAAAACTAAAAGATTAAAATAGATGTCAATATTGTTTCAGATAGAGTACAGAAAAAATAGCACCTGAGGTATACAAGAAAAGTTTTATGATCAGCAAATAAGTCATTATAAATTAACTGGAAAATGAATATTTTTTCCTTAGAATTCACCAAGGTAAAATATTTTTACTAAAAGTGTCAAATATGGAAATAGGAATTACTTTAATGAAAAGAATTATTAGAAATTACAGAAGAAAAGTGTACCTTTGTCTACAAACAGACTTTATGTGTTGGTTTGTTCTTTTCTATTATGACTCACCCATATATGAAGAATAGCATATAAAATATATTTTCACATTTTAAATACTACTACATAAAACAGTACTTAACCTACTGGAGTTTAATAAATATATTGTCAAGACTTCTGAATGTTTTCCCAGATCTCATTCTTTTCAGATTCAGAGAATTCTTGACACTGTAAACATACATTCTTTGCATTCCTTGATGGACACTCATTACAGATTTCTTTTTGCAAATTTCCCCACTTGCTCAAATTTGTCATTCCCAAGTCAAACTTCATTGATTGTGTGATGATTCGGAGATCTGTATCGCATGTGAAGGATTCTGGGAGTTCTCACACATACTAGTTCACTTTGGACAAGGCGATGTTCTGCCTCCTGTCTCAGGAAATAGGTGTGCTTTTCAATGTCTGTTTAGTTCCATTTTTCTTTCTCAGATTTGGGCTTTTTTGTGGTAGTGGTGGTGACTCATTGTTTAAAATGGCTCAGAGAGTGTTGAAATGATAGTGTTCTTAAATGTTAAGAAAGCTGTGCTGCGACTCACAGAGAAGATACGAGTGTTAGATAGATTTGCTTTGTTGTGAGTTATAGAGTTGTTGATTCATAGTTGAATAAAAGTTGATAAGAATCTAATTCTATGTTACCTTATAGGCAATATGACAGTAATCTCTAATTCAGTGTTTGTGGGAAAGTTTAGAGACTAAAACTAACATGAATAATGGCAATCCCCTATACATACTTACCACAAGTCAACATAGTACTCAAAACTGTTTATTTTTTACATTTATCTTTTCATACTATGTGTAATCTGTAACTTGCCTTTTTTGCTGAATGTTATATTTGTGAAATGTTGCTCATCTGTTGATGTGGTTTTTTGACTATAGCATGAAATTTTCTCCAATAAAAAAAAAAAAAAAAAAAAAAGACCGCAGATGTAGTTCAGGAAAAATCACTTGTTTAGCATGTGCAAGGTCTGAACCTGATCCAAAGTGCTGCTGAAAAACAGGCAAACAGCACCAAAACCCTCAGAAATCACATTAAAAAGTTTAAAATCAAAAGAAAATTGAAAATCAAGTATTTCCCATATCTAGGTTTGCTTAACTAGTCAAAGGAAGCCACCCGCCTACTCCTGCTGCAGTGCAGTCTTTCCAGGTATGGGCCTTTATCACCTGCGTAACAAGCAATTTTGTACCTGCTGAATGTGCTCATGACTGGCCTTCACTTTAGTCTCTGTTGAACTGTTGTTTTCAAGATTAGCCCTAAATTTGCTCTTACAGTAATTTTAATATATTCATTAGCGTGATAGTTTCTTTTTTTTAAATTTTATTTAAAGTGAGGGGAAGCAAAACAGAAAAAAAGGGTAGAAATAATACAGAATTTCAAAAAAAATAAACAGTAAGAAATCACTATTTGATGATACATTACATATTGTCTTTTTGGATATAGTTGTTCAAGTTACAAAATTAAAGCGTACAAAGTGGACATTCAAACAGTGAGGCTGCAAACAGTTCTGTTCACTGATCCAACAAAAACTTAGTAACATGGTTATCAATCCTACACACTTAAGTATACATACAGTTATCTCTTTTAGTATGATAGTTTCTAAGCAACACTATTTGGAGGACTTGTCGTGGCATGCTGAGATAATTTAAGCAAGCATATATTTGTTCCTCTGTTACATTATCTCAGTGGCCACATGGAAAGTATTGTTAAATGCATGAGCTGAATTAGAACTCAAAAAATAGGCAACAGCTTCTCTGTATGTTTAATTATACAGCAGTAAATAGCTATTCTAATTAAATTTCTTATAATTTTAAGGATTTTAGTCTTGAAATCTGTTTTTTTTTTGTTTTGTTTCAGAGAGTGGAAGAATTATAGAATGAATTGGGAAAAAAAGACAATATGTATGAAAGAATTTCCCATGGATCCTCTTCACTGTGAGATCAGTACCAAAAGCTGCTTATTTATTTCTAAAGTGGGGATATTTTATTGGGTTTTGTTTCATTCGTTTTTTTATTTGTATTTTTTTTTTTCTTATCAGTTTCAGGAATAAAGAAAAGGCATTTTAAGCCCTTGGGTCTACTGAATGCTTTCCTGGCTAGGAAAAAAAAAAAAAAAAATATATATATATATATATATATATATATATATATATAATCAGGACTGAACTTTCCTGCTTTCTATCCCTATTTTGCCCTTCAACAAACTCTGCAGGAAAAAGTTGTTTGTCTCCAATATTGGATTTTAAAGGTCACTGTTTTATTTTATAGCTGTAAAATGGTTTTTATTTCTAGATATTTTACATGACCCATGGTAAATTAGAATCTAACCTGTACTGAAGGACAAACAATAACTGTGTCTAAAATCCTAGACTTTATTTCCCTACACTGGAGTGAGTACTTTAAAATTGGCTTAACAATGTCCTGTGGTAATTCCTTTTGATTGACACTTGCCAATATATTATAATACTTAAAATTTTAGAGTGTAGAATATACAAATACTGTTTAGAATTTTAAAACTCTAGTTGAGATTTGTCAAGTTACTTAATCTATAGAAACCTGTGATATTTTCAGTAAAACTGAGACAAATGACCCTATTATCTCGGGACTCCTGTAAGAAGGAAAGTAGCACATTTAAGATGTTTAGTAAAATGGGCTGGAGGTTTAGCTCAGTGCTGTAAGCAAGTGCGAGGTTGTAAGTTCAATCCCTGGTACCAAAGCGGGGGGGATGTTTAGTAAAATGATTGACATTTAAAGATTTATTATTAAATGGGTGTATATTTTAAAAATCATTAAAATATCAGAACTCATTCTGTTACAAATTTAACAGTGGTTTTAAAGTTTCATTGCAAAATTTTATGAACACTAAAATACAGAATATGAGAATAATTAAAGAGTATAATTCAATAGGAAGAATGGCAAGTACAAAAGAAGCATGTTCTAAATTCATGTTTCACAAAATAAAATTAAATTCATGTTAGTCAGCATTTACTCTTATTAAGAAGATCCTTAAAATACATATACAAACCCTAATAACTTTTAGCTCAATAAAGGCCTTTTTCAAAGTTTAAGGTAACATGTTTTACTTCATGGAACCTAAAATATTCATAAGTTTATTTATTATGAATTTAAATGATGAAGCTATACTTGGTACACAGTAAATTTCATTTGAATAACTTATAATTTAATGAGAAAACTATTAACCACTGCACATGCATGGGTAGTTAATCCTTAACATTTTACGCTGCCATTTGTTATACAAGGTTAAGTTATTTCACAAGCAGAGCTTAGTTCCCCTAGTCACACTTGTATACTGCAACTAAAGTCTACAGCAATTCACCAGTGATAAGAGTTTAAGAATCAGCTCTTTACCTGGAAGAGTAGGAGATCTCATTGCCCACTGCTTCCTTTAAGGTCATTATTCAGGCATTTGCCCTGGATCTTAAAGTGACCCTCACCTTTTGCCTTCTGTGTATCACTAGTTGAAAAGACCTTTCTGCCTAACTCTTCATCCCAGTTTCCTGAGACCCAGGAATGAAGAACTAACTCATGACCCTCCCTGCCTGAGACCAATAGGTAGTGAATCCTGGAATGTATTTTTTGTATTCTGGTGGTGTATTGAACTTGTGCCTTGATTTTTCCTACAAGGCAATAGGGAAACACAGCATTGACCTCCACCTTAATAGTCAGGCAGGCATAAACTGGACCTAGATGAGACAAAAGCCACAAATTTCACACGTGAGGAAATTCCTGGCTATTAGGAAGGACAACTGAACATTGCAATCACCACCGAGTAAGAAAAATATCCCATAAAAGACAAAATAAAAGCACCAATCTTCAAATCCCATACTTTTCCCATTAGGGCAGGTTACTAACTGCTCTAAAACTATAACCCTAATCAGGATGTGATTTCAGATAATCATTTTTACTCAAAGATCATGATTTTTTTAAAAAAACTAAATAACTTGTAGAATAATCCAGGGAAAACTTCTGTTATATGATAACTCAAAAATATACCAAATGATAATTTCTGGTTATAAAATTGAAAATATCATAAAACTTGAATAACATAAAATCTCATTTAGTTTATTTACTCTCCCTTAAAGCAACATAAACCACATATTGATTCTTTAGGCGAGAAATGAGATTAACCTTGTGACATTCATTTAACTGGCAAATAAAACAAGTTCCATATTGAGTTTCTTCAGTGTAGTTGATGTAATAAATGTGTCAAAAAGAATAGAAAAAGTATGAAAATTAATTTTAAAATAAAAATAGATAAATTTGATGACCTCAATTACCAGTCTAAAAAGAATACTGACCAGAAAACATTTCTTAGAATAGCATGAAATGTGTTATAAAAATTGAGAAAATGGGGGTTTATTTATAGTAAAATTTATAATTTTTTATGAATGAAGTCTTTGGCATTTGTTAGTCATTTGCAGACATTTATATGCTTTTATTCATTTTTATGTTTAACACTTTCATTTACACATACAAAGGGAAACAAGTTTGTGAAAATTGTTCTAAAGAAATAAAGACCAAGTGCACTGAAATAATTGTCAATAGTCATAAATCCATCAACCATAAAAAAAAATCTATTTAAAACTTTACCATCAACTTTACCAGAAATGGGTACCATATGTAGATTTTCCAATTCCTAAGATAAGCACAACTAAAAGTTTTGCACATTTTAGATGAAGTAGAGATAAGTCTTCAAAGGTCCAAAAAATAAGGCAAGGCTGCAAAAGACTTTTGAGTCTACCCAGGAAGATAATGAACGCAGTGGTGATTTTCCTGGTTTTTTAGTTTATTTCACAGAGTTCAAACTTAAACCTGAAGATAGCAAACAAAAAACACAAACATGTATAGAAAAAAAAAAAACCCTAAAAGACTAAAAAGGTAGAGTTTAGAAAGACAAACATTTTACATAACTTCTCTATACTTGTTAAACACCACAGAGAAATTTGTTACACTTTCTATAAAAGTCAGTAAAGACCAATTGGGATCCCTGTAATTCCACCTAAAGCAGATTGCAATGAGTCACTCATTTCTCAACTGTAGTAAGGGTAGTGAAGGTCTAACTAGGAAGTTCACAATGTCATTGCTAGCATGTAGTAAGAACACTGTTCAATGGAGGCCATCTGGGGAGTTTGCTTGTCTACTGCTGTCTGAAATTCACTTTGATGCTGAATTGGATTCAGAGGAAAGACTTGAGAGACAATCAGAATTTTCCATCACTAAATACTTCAGGATCAAGAGAGCAGCTTTTGCAATGTCTGGATCATAAGAGGACAATTAAGAAGCTTTTCCCTCCACTCAGGGTGGCATCCATGGAGTTCCAGTGAGGAGCCAAAACTCCCACATCTTCAACTGAGAACAAAATATCTAAAATCAATGTTCATTAGTTTTTCACCTTAGAAATTAAGCAAAGCAAAGCAAATTAAAGGTAAAATAGGGAGAAGAAAATATGTAATAAAAATTAGAGTAGATATAAATGAAAATAAAAATGGATCATCATTAGACAAAATAAAACACAAATGTTATCCTCTAAGAAAATGAACACATTCATTAAGCCTAAGAAAAAAGAAAGACATAATTACTAATATCAGTAACAAAAAAGGCTTACAAGTTTGGATACTGTTGTGTGACTTACTATTCAAAGTACTATTTTTCTTTCTTTTTCTAATTTTTTTTAAAGAAAAAAAAGAGAAAGAACAAAGCAAATCAGAATGGAACAATGCAAGCAACACAGGACTTCACAATAAGACATCAACAATAGCTACCATAATGTCTCTTGTTTTCTTCAAAATAGTTAATCTTACCTTTACACACAATAATACCAGACATAATAATATAGTATAAAACCATTCAAAAGAATGAAAGCATTATAGGACTTCAAAACCAGATAACAAGAAATGAACAATGGCTATGATAATATCTCATTTTCCTCAAAAAATTTGTCTATACCATCACACATAATAAAATCAAACAAACCAAAACAGGATAGAACCAATCAAAACAGAAGAAAAAAAGCATGGTAAGTCTTAAAAACAAGATGATAGTAAATCAGCAATTGCTACCATAATGTCTTGTTTTCTTCAAAATAGCTGTTCATACCATCACACATAGTAAAATCAAACAAAACAGAATAAAACCAATCCAACCAATGAATGAAAGCATTATAAGACTTCAAAGCAATAGAATAGGGAACCATGATTACCATAATATATCCCATTATATTCAGAATAGTTGCCCATACCATCTGACAACAAATAATCTAACAAAGCAAGACAGACCAAAGCCAAACCTAACAAAATTATGTAAACAATGCAAGAGTTCAAGATAAGACAGTAAGAAATTGAAGTAGTTTCTACCTTTCCCTCCCAGGTATTTCCTCCCCTTTGCTCTTACATTAACTATTTTGTTTTGGATCCCTTTAACTCCTTCTGTTTCTTATGCTAGGGTTCACGTGTATGAGTTTGAATTGTTTTGGCCATGAACATAATCTCCAGTTGTGTCCACTTACATACAGGGGCCTTGAGCTTATTCTACTTTATAGCTGGGTAACTTTCCCCTGCATGAAAATACCATATCTTTCTTATCCATTCTGCAGTTGTTGGGCAAGTTACTCTTGCTTTTTTTTTTTTTTTTTTAGTGGTTTCCTGTCACATGGAACAACTGTTTTCTCTCCTTTGATTTTCAGTCTATGAATTTCCTTTCCAGATAGATGTGTTTCTTGTATACAGTATATCGATGGCTCTGTTTCTTGATCCACTCTTCCTCTGTTTCTTTTTATTGCTGATCTGAGGTCATCTACAGTAATGGTTACACCCGGCATACGTTGCTTTGTCTCTGCTATGCTGTCCTCCTGTTGCTGGCCCTCCACTTTCCCCCTTCATTTGATTGCCTGTCTTGTTTGGCGATCCCCCTCTGCTGCTGTTCCTGGAACCATGGTCATCTTTATCTCTCTCTAGAATGTCCTTTAGCACCCTCTGTAGGGTTGGTTTGGTAATCATGAGTTCCTTCAGTTGTTCTTTATCATGGAAGTATCTTATTTTCCATCAATTTGGAAAGATAGTTTGTAGGGTATATTAATCTGGGTTGGAAGTTGTTTTCTTTCAGGGTTTCAAACTGTTTACTCCAAACTCTTCTTGACTTGATGGTTTGTGTTGACAAGTCTGCTGTGATTCTAATTGGTTTTCCTTTATAGGTGACCTGCCTCTTTTTTTCTAACAGCTTTTGATATTCTGTTCTTGTGCTGAATTTCTGGGATCTTGATTATTATATGTCTGGATATAGATTTACTTTGGTATGGCTAGTTGGTGGCCTATATGCTTCACTTATCTGCATGCTAGATCCGTTTCCCATGTTTGCGAAGTTTGCTTCTATTACTTATGTGAATATCCTTTTAATTTCATTTGTGTTGACCCCCACTTCTTCACCTACACCTATCATTCTTAAGTTATGCTTCTTTGCATCATCTTGCAGCTGGTGAGTTGTTATTTCCTGGTTCCATGTTATTTTTAAGTGATCTGTCCTTGCATGATCACTAGCTACAATCTTAAGATTTGAAAGTTGGTGGGGATTTAGCTCAGTGGCTTAAGTACCTGCCTGCAAGTGCAAGGTCATGAGTTTGATCCCAGGTACCAAAAAAAAAAAAAGATTTGAAAGCCTATCTTCACTCTTTTCAAGCAGTTTTGCCAGCTTTTGATTGAATTTTTAATTTCCTGGATCTCTCTTTGAATCTGTTTCATGCATTGTAATTCCTTTCTACATTGATTCAATTTTCCCATCATTTTCCTATGCTCCTCTTTTTTGTCTATGTCTTTTTTAGACCTGCTGAGCAATTCTTTCAGTATGTTTTTAATTTCTTATTTTACCTGAGACATTATTTCTGATTTGACTGCTTTTACAATCTCATGATGTTGTTTTCTTACTTCAGTTGCTATCCTCTTGGAGATTTCAGGTGAGTAACTTCCATTTTCTTCTGTGACGGTATCTCCCAGACTCGTTCTGTGTGGGCTGGAGATCTGAGTTTGCCTTTTGCTCCTTCATCTTGACATTCTCCTTGGTTCCTCCCAACAAGCTTGTGTGGGGCCCGAGGCACTTCCTGTGTTGGCTGCCCCTAGGCAGTATAGGGGGATGGGACAAGCACCTAATAATTCCAGATTTACAGAGAGGTGGCAGGTCATGGAGTGGGCTTCTTGAGATCTACGCAGCTACCTAGGTCATCACTGATGATCAGGGCTGCATGGAGGTGGGACTGCTTCTCTCAGCCTGTGTGTTTACACTGGGACTCCCATGATGGGGACTGACACACAGGGATGTGTTTGTCTGAATCTGCTAGTGGGTGATGGCTTCCTGAAGGAACCAAAGGCTTCCAATGGTGGCCTACAGATGCCAAGGGCTTACCTGGCTGTGTGTCCCTGCTCCTGCTGGCTGCCTGAGGAAGAAGACTTCTGATGGCAGGAGCAGATCTGCTGGTTCTCTCTGCCCACAGTGGCCACCTGTAGGACATGGCCTTTTGGTGGCAGTGCACAGCAGGTAGAGGTGGATCTGTTTCCCACAACCCGCGCTGGGTGCGTGGAAGAAAGGGCCTTTTGGTTGCAGGTCCCAGCAGGCAGAGGCAGATCTCCTGGTTCTCTCAGCCCACACTGGGCACGCAGAGGAAAGGGCCTTCTGGTGGCGGTGCCCAGCAGGCAGAGGCAGATCTCCTTTCAAAGTACTACTTTTCAAAAGGTCTTGTGATAAAGTCTGGGGAAAGAGAGAGAAGAAAGAAAAGGGGGAGGTTGAACACTACACGGTCAGTCTAACCATCTTTGTTGGTCCAGTTTAAAGCTGAGATTAATTGAACAAAATACAGACAGTGAAATGAACTAGGGATGCACAAATTTTAAAAGTCAGATTTTAACAAAAAAAGAATAGCAAGATTTATTATTTGGTGAAGATAAACATGTAATTTTAAAGCTCTACATTGTATATATTACATGTAGGCTGATGTGTAGAAAATACATCAATATAGTGAAAAAAACATTTTCAAACCTCATAAAGAAAAAAATCTTAAAGTTTAAATTCAATAAAAATAGTACACAAATGAGACATGAGATGGATATATAAAGCAGTTTTTAAAAAGACAAAGATGCATTAAGATGGGGAAAGATTTTAGTGCAAAAACAAAGATTTCATTGACTTGCAGACTACAATGATTTAAACACAAACACTTCTACATACATTGAAGCATGTTCATGTGAAATTCTCACACCTTTAGAAGAAAGAGAAAGCCTTTCATGACTGTGTTTAGAGATAGAAAAATATATGATACATGAATACTTCCTCAAGGAAATACTTCCATAGGATCAAGTATATGAGAATTCTTATAAACACACAATGGTGTGAAGTGACTATCTCATTTGTCCCTATCACCTCTAAAAACTGTAATGAATCCAAAAAAACCATTTGATATGAGGAGTCATAAGAAGTACTATTCCAGAAGCTTCCTGTTTGTATTCTAAAACTATGCATTAGAATTATCATATATATCTAACTGAATGTGCATCCATAGCATAAAAATTCTAATTTCTTAATTCAAAATAGCATTACTGAGGCTATATCTTATTTTCAATAATCTTTTTACAATCCTCTGGAGTACAAAAGAGTATCTTGTAACCAGCGTTTTTTAAGGATATAAGAAACGTTTTGCTAGAACAAGCTTTCATGTTTTAAATTAGTCAGCTTTCTTATCACTAGGACAAAATATCCAATACCCACAACTTAGAGAAGAGCAGGTTTGATTTGGTTTGGTGGGGCAAAGATGCTTATTTTATGAGAGATTAGAAGAAGGGCACTGTGAGACGAAGTCCATAGAGAATATCCAAAATCACACTTCCATGACCACCCAGAGTACACTTTATTAATCTCTAAAGCATTTTTTAATCCAATAAAATTGACCTATCAAGCTTAATGCTCACAAAACACCCACTGTCAGCTTTATACATAATCATATCTTCTTAAAGCATAATCTCCAAATAAACCCAATAAATTAATACTTTCACCTAACATGAAATCACCTTTCCATATACAGCCAAAACACAGCACTCCTTTCCCCAATGTCCTAGCATAGGTAAAAAGTTCAAGTCAAAGTCTATTCTGAGATTCAAGACAAACTTACCTGTGAATGTCTATAAAAATCAAAAACAAGTTAAATATTGCCAAATATAATGGCAGTGGGAAAGTATTCCTCTTTCAAAACTGAGGAATAAGGGGATAGAAAGGAATTGGAAGCCAGTCTAAAACCCAGCAGTACAAAAGCATTAAGTTCTATAGTTTCATATCTGGCAAAATGTGAGTTCTCAGGGTTACCCAATCATTATGATCTTCCCAGTGTCAGTCCATATTGCCACTCAGGGCTGATTTTAATCACAACTTGTTCTCACCTGACAATCCACATTTCTGGCATTTCCAACTCCCTGCTGTTTCCTCTAGACCTGTGGATTAATTCCCACAGCTTTATGCACTGCTTACTTAGCGTCATCTCCTTGCCTTGTGTTCTATGTCTTCCTCTGAAAACTGGAAAACTCTCTGACCACACAACTTTTGCATTCTGCATGCCAGTAAAATCTGTGCAATATGCACAAATCCAAGAGTTTTTGTCAGTTGAAGTAATTGCCACATATCTTAGACCATAGCTACAGTGCTTCTTAGCACCGGTATATGTGAACATAGTAAAATAAATCTCCGGGAACTAATCCCTAGTAAACTCTTCTTAAGCAGGGGTCCCAGAGATTCTTCACAAATGAGAAGTTGACACTTTAAACTTTCAGATTGTGCCATGGGTAGACTTTTGATTATTGCCAAATGTCTTCAGGTATCTTCTTGGGGATTTTTTTGTTTTGTTTTTTGTTTTTTGGGGTTTTTTTAGTACTGGGGATTGAACTCCATGACCTGACACTTGCCACACAGGTGTTTATGCCACTGAGCTAAATCCCTGGCCCCATCTTTTTGTTTCTGTACCAGGTAATGGTTTCATTTTAATGGTTCTAATACCTTTAAAAATCATATTTCTTTTGGTTCCCATTTCATACATAATTTCTTCTGGGAAAAAGTTACATTTTTAAAAATGTTTCTGCTTAACTTTCTGTATTAACACTCTAAACCTGGTTAAAAGAAACTGACAGTTCCCAAGCCATTTGCTGAATGCTGTGCTGTCTTGAAAATTTGTCTGCCAGATTAACTATCCTAGTTCTCATAATTTAAAGTAGAAGGATTTTAATCCATCACTTGATTTTGGCATTTCAGTTCATGTTCAGCTGGCCCCAAGGCAGAAGTAGCATAGTGGAAGGGAACAACAGAGAAAGATATTTAGCTCATGGTAGTTAGCAAGATGAGCAGAAGAGAAATATCCATAAAAGGAACCAGGGACTACATATAGAAATCAAAGCACAACTTTCATGATACACTCAGACATAGCCATGAGGATACTTTCCTAATCTTCTAGTGGTTTCTTAATCGAATGAAGATTACTTATCAGTGCTAACAGTTACAATGGAATCTTCAACCTTTGGAAAGTAGAAATGTTTGTATTTTCATACAAACAAATCTGAGGTTGGTGCTGGGATTTTAGGTCAGTGGTTTAAGCAACTGCCTGCCAAGCATGAGGTCGTGAGTTTAATCCCTGGTAAGAAAAAAAAAAAAAAA
Source organism: Hydrochoerus hydrochaeris (assembly GCA_004027455.1). Lineage (NCBI taxonomy): Eukaryota > Metazoa > Chordata > Mammalia > Rodentia > Hydrochaeridae > Hydrochoerus > Hydrochoerus hydrochaeris. Next base: position 86,777 of record PVLA01000660.1, read on the forward strand.
CAATCAAACAAAAACAAATCTGGGGAGAAACAGGTCAGTGTGTTTATGTGTGTGAACATGTGTATTATATACATGCATAGTATTAGGGGAACACAATTTGTTCTCTGTATAGAATTACACTAAATGAATAGCAAATACTTTTATTCTTAAATGATTATTAAACTTAATGTATTGTATATCTATCATAATGTGCTATTGATACAGTGGGATGAAACTCCAACTGTACTATATGTCTGGTGAGTTCATGTTCTCTAAAATTGAAGAAAGAACTCTAGGAACAATGGAGGTTAAGAGTAGAATATATTTTTTGACAGAAAGAAAGCTTCTGTAAGAGACAGAGACAGGAAGTGTCCCTAGTGGGTTGCTAAAGACTCTTTTTTCTAGGGATTTTTATAGAATAAAATCAAAAAGTGAGGCAGGTCTGACTAAGGTAGAGAGAACACTGGAACTCGCAAGGCAGGCGGGCATGAGGTGGGACAGAACTATGGTCAACCAGTAAGAGTAATTGCTCAGGTAAAATTTATTAAATTGAGAAGAAATGGGAAAGCAAGTCAGACAGCAAGTGGCCATGCTTAAAAAACAGTGATTCTTCCAATAGTGTTTTGGAATGGTGACTCCTGGATTCCTCAGGGTGAAAGAGACCAATTTAGAATATCAGTCCTTAGAATGTGGGTACATTTGCTTGATCTTTAGACTTGAGGCCTGGCCCACAGCAGGGAGTGGGGGTTTCTGCCTCTGCCACTTGCAAGGTATCTGTCTGGCCTTCTACACTGGTTCCTTGGAGGACCCAGACCTGTCTGACTGTCCATAATATTTTTATCTAACTCAGTTGCCTGTAACCCTAGGGTACTTCAACAGCAAATGACAAATCATACTCTGCTAAAACATTTGAAAAGCAAAAGAAATTTCATCCTTTATAGCTAGGCAGACATTATTTAATACATGTTTTCAAGTAAACATAGCTAATCCCCAGTAAAAGATTTGTGCCATTTTTTTTCAGTTTATTCTAAATTTATGTGGTAATCAAATTGATATCCCTGTTGACTGATTGGTTTTATTAACAAAAACATTTTTTAATGACAACAGGTAGTTTTACAAATTGGAGGAAGTTACTCACTAAGTTATACTCTTTGCCCCTCACAGAAACTAAAAGATTCACAGTCTTCCTTGATATTTGCATTTCAAGGAAATGACTCTTAGGTTCTTAAAGAAGAAACTTCTGGCTCATAAAACTCACAAAACATCTTTTTAATATCCAAAAGGGGAAAGCATGGTGATGCATGCTATAATCCCAGCACTTAGGAGGCTGAGATAGGCTGCCCTGCCTTGAGTTTGAAGCCATTCTGGGCTACTTAGTGGTCCAAGATCAGCCTGAACTACATAGTGAGATCCTGCCTCAAAAAACCAACTCCTCCCAAAAAATCCAACAGGATTTTTTAAACATTTCAAAGAGATGAGAAAATGTTTATAGTTGCAAGTGTGTTAAGATAAACCTTCTAAGAATACGTAAGGGAGGGAAGTATTTTTAAAGAGAATTAAATCACATCTTTTTAATTTTCATCTGTTCTTTCAACATGAAAATACATATTCATATGTATATGGACATAAATTCTCCAAGTCTCCTTTTTGTCTTTGCTTTCTGTATTGTCATTTACACTATTAGTATCAGTATCATTAAAATCCAAAAGTATAAAATCATTTTTCTCTAAATGAAATATTTTTCTATACTAATTCAGTTTATTAAATTGTACATTTAAATCTTTCTAAATATATCTGGCACATGCTATTATAATAAATGTTTAGCAATCAAAAATCCTAGTATGTATTCTGCCTCTTATTTACAGTTTATAATCTGTTTCTTTCATAAAGAACAATTATTTAGAGATAAAGCACAATTATTTAGAGATTTATCAATTTGTTCTTGCATTAATAATTCATCTTTTTTGTTTAGTAGTCTTCTATAAGATTCATACATGACAATATGCTTAAACATTCATCTATTGATCAACATTAGGGCTATTTCCAGTGTTTGATTTTAAAGCAAAAGTACGACATTTGCATGCAAGTTTCAATGTGACTTAATACTTCCATTTCTCTTGGGTAAGTAAGAGCAGAATTTCTGGGTCATAACTTTTTAAAATATATTTGTCCTTAAAATAATATAATTGAATCAACTTTATTTTTCATATCTACATTAGATCTCTAGGTTAGTTGAACATGATACACATGCTATTTTATATCCTTTGACTTATATCTTTCTATTTTATTCCTCATCTTACTATGTAACTATCATTTCATTATCTACCTCTGTGAATTATACATTCTACAGATAATGTAGATAATGCAACGTTTTCTTTCTATGTCTGCCTTATTTCATTTTAGAACATTCCTCTATTACTAACACTGTACTAGTTTCAGAATCCATCTTTATCTTATATATCTCACTGGAGTTGTATTTGGCAATAACAGTGTTCAACAAAGTTATGTTTTGTTAATTTCAAACACTTCTCCTGAACTATCTTTTAATGTTTTTAAAACATTCCAAATTAAAAGCAAAAGTACAAGATAAAAAACATGAAACTAGAGCCAATTATCCAGTTAGTTTTACCTTTATGAATCAGACATTAATTTGCTGGATTTTTTTTTCTGGGTTCTACTAGTGTTCTTTGGTGCTTGTGGTCTGAAACAATATTTTATTAACCAACAGTTATAAAAGTCAGTGGAAAATAAAATTTCATATGGTAATGAAAAGTAACATTTGTAAAGTTAATTTGTGAATCAGGTCTAAGATACAATTAAAATTCATAAGTTATACACTCCCACAGTAAGTAAAGCTTGAAATTATGTTTTAACTTTGTCATTAAAACATAGGAAGATTCATAAGAATTATACATTGACTAAGGAATGAATGATAATATGGCTGCAAACCCAAAAGGAAAGAATTTTAATTTTGTAAAACAAAACTGTTAGGATATTTCCAGCTCTCCAGTGCCAACAGTAACATTTGCATTCATGGGTAGAGCATAATAAAATGAATATTATTCCTGTTAACTTTGCAGAGTTGAAACAACTACTATTCTTTCAAATGCCTAAAATCCCCACAGTTAAAATATATATACTTTAAGAAGGAGTTAGCATGAAGTTACCTGAATGTCTCAGCACTTTTATATACTTAAAGCAATTTAGTCCTATGCACAATGCATTTCAGTTAAGATTCTGACTAGATTTTCATTCTTTTGTTTGTTCTTAGTAATCAAGTTCTCTTATGCTTCCCATCTAGTTGTTTAGCAAAATAACTAAAAAGTGAACTTATTCTAAATCTGCTACTTCTAGTCCTAAGAATCCCCCTGAGACCATTAACTAGGCCTAATAGAGAGAGACTATTGAGCTAATTGCACTACATCTCTAATGGCAGATAATGACTTAATGTGCACATCCTCCCAGATAATATATTTGCATTTTAACAGGAAAATGAAATGTCTTAGTGGAAGGAATGAGTGCTAGGATAATTTCAGATAGATGGTAAATATTAATGTATTTTTAGTGAAGTTTCCTGGGAAATATATTGTTGTGTTTATTGAACAGGAAATTGTTACTATTCATTATTTCAAAATGTTTGGAGAAACTCATTCATCTGTGCAGTCATTTTAAACAAAATATTGGTCCCAAAACATAGGCAACGTGATGACTATAGTCACTAAATATATAGTTTATCTTTGAAAAATCCAAATAAGAATAGATATTAAGTATTCTCAGAAAAACATTAATTATGTGAGCTAATCGTTTATTCACTGGGTTTCATTTGCCACAATTATTGGATGTTAATATACTATTAGCAATTTAATTTCCAGTTTTACTCATGTATGTGCTGTTATGATAAACAACTAGTCCTCAGACAGTGGGACTTAACACCACTGTCTGTATTTCCTAGGCTTCCCTGGTATACGGAGTGGTCTTCCCTATTTGCTAAATTCAAAATAAAAATAAATTTCACATATTCCCTGCCAAGAGATAGCTTTGCTACTTGGATGATAGACCTGCCTATATTAGATTCCTGACCTCCACAGAAACTGGGAGATAGTTTTGATTCCATCACAAAATTTGTTTCCAAAGTTCTTAAGAAATACAATCCTGGAAAACGTTATCTCCCATCATGGATATATTACAGTGAGGACATTTGTTCATTGTGGTCAAGGGTTGAAAGTCAGAACCTATAGCAAGAAACTTCTATGACCTTAGGACTCCTTACACATGGGAAAGATGGGGCAAACTTTAAGTAACAAGTTCACAAAATTAAATGGTTTTAGATGGTATGGAGCCAGAAAGTTTCTTTTAAATTTGCATTTGCTCTTATAATCCTCGATGGTATTATACCTCATACTCTTTCAGGGTTGTTGAAATCTTTCACTATAAATGAAAAATTTTCTCCTTGAGGTCTACAAGATTTATGGGTATGTCTAAGCACAATGATTATTATAAATACTTAGGAGTTTTTACATAACTCTTAAGTTTAATAAATCAATTTTTCTGTTTATTTTATAAAAAGTTAATGTATGTTAGATGTGTGAATCTGCGTCATTAGAATATATATATATATATATATATATATATATATATATATATCCAATAACAACATGCAAGCAACAATTGCATAAATAAAATTTAACACTATATAGATAAAATACCTACAAAGGGCAAAAGAGGGGGAAACAACTTTTTTACAAAATAAATTACCTTGATAACATTTTTTTCTCTTACATATATTTTATTTCTTCTTAATATATTCATTCCAACATATATTTGTTTAATATCAGGATAGTTTTGTTCGATTTTTTTCTTATTATTACTTGTACAGAATCTGTTTCTTCATATTTAATACAGTTTTTCTGTAATATTGTTTACTTTAGGTTAGGTTTTTCCTCAAACTCATAAGTTGTCCTTTACATTTGACATGAAATTAGTTGATCTCTAATGTGATTATTAGTGTAATATTTTAAAGCTGACCTGAATTCTATTTGTTTATCTGTTTGTCTCCTTACAGTTTCATCTTCCTCTTCATTACCTTTTAAAGTAACTGTGTATTAAACCATTTTTCTTTAACTCTTAGAATATTAGCTACTTCTCTCTTTGTTTCTAGTAGTTTTATAGTCGACAGTATATTCCTGCTGATTTTCCTTTGATAGTTGTCCTTAAAAGAGACTTTAATGTGAGGGTTTTTTAAAAAACGTATTCATATATTTCTCAAGTTTTCTGCTCTTCACTCTTTTTATAAATCTAAATATTCCTATAGTCATCATTTGTCAGCCAGAAATCTTCATCATTTCTAGAGGTGAGAAGTTACTGCTGAAGTGTTTCAAGATTTTTTTCTGAGAAATTTGTCTTATATTTTCATATTTAGCACAGGCTTAAATATTTCTTCTTGCTTATGTTGTCAGGATATTTTGAACTTTGCAGATCTGGAGTTTCATGGTTTTAAAATATGAAAAAAATTTTGCTATTGAAATACTTTTAATATTCTTTATGCTCTTTACCCATCTTAGGTAACATCAGTAACTCTAACAGACAATAAGAACATTGTCCAAAACTCATGGATAAAGGGTTGTTCTTTTTTCTTTTTCCTGTGTTTTATTTTGGATAGTTTCTATAGTTATGTCTTTCAATTAATTTAAATTATCTCCTCTTCTCTTTTCATCTTTCTTTCTCCATTTCTCTCTCCCTCCTATTTCCCTTTCCCTTCTTCTTTGTCATATTAGAAATTGAACACAGGACCTCACAGTAAACTATATTCACAATATGGTTATTTGTTTGTTTATGTATTTAATTTTTAATTGGATGTCTAATATGAATTTTATATTGTTGAATACATTATATTTTCTCTTTTTTTTTTTTTTTTTGCTTTTATTTTGGAACTCAGGTAAGGTGCTCGGGAGTCTTTTCAGAGGCATGCTTTTAGGATTTCTTGCACAGTATCAGAAGTCTTGGGATCATTTTTTCCCCTTCCACTACTTTGGCAAATCTTTCCAATGATTCCACTTACTGCCACATGAAAAACATCTTTTGCTGGTGAAAGCATGAGATTTTCTCACCTCTGTGAGCGCCTGAGACTTTGTCTGCTCATTTGTTCCCTACTTCTTCCATTCTCAAGTAGCTTCCTTACTTATACCCATTGATTTCCCCTTAGCTGAAAACACAAAAGACACCTGTGAAGGTGGCTGCAGTTCATTCTCTGAGAACTTTTCTCCTCTTCTGTTTCTGGCCTATAGCATCTAAGGGACATGACTTTTCTGAATTTATTAATAGCGTTGTTGCGTTAGCTTTGGGAGCCCACTGAATTCTACTAAGTTTTCCTACCTCTATGATGCAGCCTGGAAATCTTCTCCCCATTAGTAATCCTGTAAAAATCGAGACATTTTTTTTTTCTTTTTCAGGTAGAGGTGCAACTGAGTTGTCTCTGCCCCAATACATGGAAAATGACAATTTTGAATACATTAACAAATTCATCTCACCAGTTTTGACCACCAGCATATATTTATTCTTTGTAGTGTTCTTTCAACAGTTTTTGAAAACCCACCATTTTCTTACTATTAGATAAGACTGGAATGTGTATATTTGACATTTGAAAAATCCGTGATTTTATTTATTTAAATAAGTGAAATTAAAAGTATATTTGTAAAATTCAAAGAAAGAAAATTCATTTACTGATGGATATTCGATATTTCTGATTTGCAATATTAAAAATTTACTGGATAAATTTTATGAATTTCTTACATTTTTTTCTATTTTAAAACATAAGATAAATCCAAGTATAGATCAAAATGATCAAAATTTTTAATGATTATTATTAAAATTACTTCATTGAGGCCTCAGTTTTGTGTTCTAAACTAATTAGTATGACTAATCACTTCTAATATAAGATCTTAGGTCCAATCATTTTGACTAACTATTATACATTTTAGTATTTAATATCACCATTAGTGGGCCTGTGGAATAAAGCTTTCTGATGTATATGAATAGTTTAATTCCAAACTTCTCTTACTAATAGTTGATAATAATTAGAAATTTAACAGAAATGTAAGTTTGCTAATTTAGCATTTTTAAAATCAGTGCTATTTTAGGCCCTACTTGCATTAGGAGGCTTCTGTTGTGGGTACTTCATTTTTTTATGGTCTTATTTAATACAACGTAATGACACCAAGGACATGTATGGCATAGACTCATTTCTGAAGCACAAAGGAAGTGCTGCCAAATGAGTTACTGCAAATTATATGCTGGAGTATGGATCTTTAAAAATTAGCAGAAAAATACTTCCTTACATTAAAAGCAAATTTTAACCTTTTCTTCCTAATTGTAATTTGCAGAATTCACATAAAAATAATTTTAAAAATTTCATTGTCAGTTAATTGCCTTCCACCAACAGTTATCACTATTAGTTTGGAAAAAAGTTAACTTAGAAGCTAATTTCCCTTTATAATAGCTTAAATTTACTTGACTGATATTTATATAGGTATATGTATAGGTCCAGTTGAAACTCCGTGACTGTGGTAGGGGTTTTTGTTATTGTTGTTATTATCCTGAAATGGAATTCAATTCAAGCAGATCTAACAAATTGTCCCCTTAGTAAAAACTTAAAATTTGAAATTTATCCTCATTTACAAATGAAAGCATAGCATTTATTTGCACTGTAATTTTAAAAAAGAGATTTATTTATAAATTCATGAAATTACAGTTAGCATTTTATCTATTTATTCTTATATTTATACACATTGATTAAAACAATTTACTGATATATATATATATATATATATATATATATATATAGTGTACTGGGAATTGAACTCAGGATCTTGCACTTGACAAGTGCTTGTGCCACTGAGCTATCTTCTCAGCCCTGATTATGTATTTTGTGTCAGGTTGAATATGAGCAACTGAAAATAGAAACTAGTGCAATGTTGTTTTTCCATGAATACATTATTAAATGTACAAAAGAAGTCTAAATTTAGTTAATGGGGCATCAACAATTGGAGATGCTAGAGAAATATTAGTCATAATTAAGCACACCTTTGTGTTGGTCTGAAAAAGTAGCAGATCAACATTTCTGAAGTGAAGGAATGAATTCCAGGCAGAAGAAAATTTCCACTGTGGAAATATTTATACTGTGGTTATGAAATAATCCATGTACTGGTCACATAAGTTTACAGCAAAATAAATAAGCAACAATAAGGATTAAACAGAGACATTAAACATAACTATAAATGTAGGAAGAACTTATTATAATCTTAATACATGTTTCATTAGGTAAAATAAAGATACCCAGATGCATCAAAGAAACTTTACAGGTAAGGTTTTAGAATATATTGGGAAAGATTTTCAAAATTTGATTAGTACTAGTCATCTACTTTCATATTTTATTATTAAACAAGGCTTCATTAAAGGTCCAATTTCAAGTTTAATTATTTAATACTGTATGCGCAAGACTCCAATGTCAAATGTTATTTCAACTTTAAAAGATTAAATGCTCAATTGTTTTTTATGTGTAGGTTAGCTATTTCAATAATCCAAATTCCACTACAATATCTAGTTGGATAATTCAGAAAATTAATGCCTATGTTTCCTAGATCTCTTTATAATTAATATTCTGCATATATATATATATATATATATATATATATACTTTTTTAAGATTTAGGAAAAAATAAGGCAAATGTAGTTGACAAGTTGTCATGCATTTTGTGTACTCTCACTGGATACAAATATTGTGGTAATATATTCTGGTGGTTTTTGGTTACATGATGCTCAAAAAATGGTGGTAATATTATTTCTAGATTTAATGTCATGGAGAAGTTCAGTGCTGTGGCTCTAGAACTAGTAGTTTCACTAAATTTCAAGAACTCTATGTTCTAAAAATCATATAAAAATAATTTATATCTATAAATATTCAATGATTTTGAAAACAGCAGCATTTTTACCAAGTAAGTGAAAATCATGAATGTTAGCATAAAGTTTAGATATAAATTCATAAGATTTGAATTTTTCCATCAAAAAATTTTTCTATCTACATATAGAAAACTATTCAGCTAGTTGTCATGTATTTTTTGTATTCATTAAATATCTATTCATTGCAGAAATTTCAAATTTTTACTTTAAGGCATTTGCTTTTAATTTCTTATCCTAACATGATTTGAAAAGAAATATAGTCCTCTTAATATTGTAAGAGTAAGACCTTTGTAATCACAGCACTAAATCCTTGTAGGATAAATTTATGATTTGGGGATTGTTAATTTATTTTGATTAAACTATCTCATTTATAAATATTTTGCATTATCATTATATACAAAAGTTTATTATTTTAAAAAGTGAAATATTTGCTACAAAGTTCTTTGCAAAACAAATTAGTAAAAACCAATTCCATGATGCATCATAATTATTAATTAGTCAGCTGGGCGTGGTAGCTCAGGCATGTAATCCCAGCACTCAGGAGGCTGAGGCAGGAGGATCATTGTGAGTTTGAGACCAGCCTGGGCTACAGAGTGAACTCAAGGCCAGCCTGAACTGCATAGCAAGACCTTGTCTCAAAAAAAAGGCAAAAAAATTATTAATTAGTCATATGTCTAGAAGTTTTTTCCACTATGTTGTAAAATATATTTTGAATGTTACAGCAAGATTTTTTTAAAAAATTTCATTATATGTGTGGTCTCATATAATTAAATCTTCTATAAATATTTAATTATTTTACTTGGAGTTTAATTTTCTATATTTAGAAATAATTTACTTAAATACATAAACATTAGGGTGCTTGTATTTCTGAATTACTTTTCTTCATGTGTGTATTTGATAATATCAAGCGGTTAAAGCCTATTTTGGTTTAAATATGTAACTATTAATGCAATACATTTCTTCATGTACTCCAGCACATTTTAACATACTTATTAATCATCTTGAGATTGAAAATTCAATTGCTATAGCACAGTTTTATATTTACAAACATACAGGTAGTACAGAAACTGCCATATATTCTGTCTTGCATTAGCATATTTGACACAATCAATTGGAACAAATGCTAAAATTTATACTTAGCTATTCACTGTATGTCTTGTATAGTTCCTTGTTTTGATGATTGCAAAATGCTATGTCTCACTCTTAGGATACCCTGTGTAACAATTTCAGTGACAAAAATCGCTTGAGCTCCTCCTTTGTGACCCTTCCTGTTTCATGCCACCCTCATACCATGCATACTTACCAATCACAGACTCTGATTTCGTTTCTGTCCCTAGAGCTCTGTGGGGTGGATTAACTAATGGTCAACTTGTAACACCCTGTTGAACCGAATCGGTGTGATACTGAGTGTGAAAGGCCCACCTGAGTCTTGTTGCCAACAGCATGAAACGAGAACTGGAGGGGAAGATGGTGTGCTTTGATTTTCCTGGAGACTCTTATCCCACTGGTTTTCCTGATTTGAATTCAGCTGCTATCATCACTGGAGAAGCTCAGATCCTCACCATCACCAAGGTTGGCTGGGGTTCTTTTCCGGGGAGCCCTGGTCCTTACCTAGAGCATCGCTTCCTGACTCCAGTGCAAAACTCTCAGCCTCCTGACACAGATTCTTCATCCTGATGGCACAGACTTTCGAGTTTCCACCACAGACCTTTGGGCCTTCCTATGGCAGATCCTTCCTATAGACTTGCATGGGACAAGATGGACAAGTGGAGGACACTGCCTTAGGCTCCATAAGGGATCCAGGCCCTCAGCTGGGTTTTTTGGTTCTCTAGTAAGTGGCTATTTCTCCTGCATTCCTTTACATTCCACTCTTTGGGTGAATAATATAAAATAATCCTATGAATTACATGTCCTATACTAATTACCTTCTCTTGTAAACCTTGACTACAATACTTTCCTTTTTTCTTGAGATCTACTATGTGGCCTTTTAGTCTAAATATCTAGGTTAACTGTTCTTAGAAGTATGTATTTTATATCCCCTAAATATACCTGTGACTTATTAGTATATTTCACTTTTATTGCTGAATAATATCCAATTTTTTATATTACCACAGATCATCCATCCACCAATGAAAGATATCCTGATTTGCTTCTAGTTTTTGTTCATTATAAAGCTATTATAAACAATTGTATATAAATTTTCATATAAATTTTCCACTTCTTGTAGCAAACACCTAGAAGAGTGTATTAATTTTTAAATCTGCCCAAAACAAACTGGGATACTTAACAAAAATTCGTTATCTCACAGTTTTAGAAGTAAGAAGGCCAAAAAGAAGGTAGCAGTACAGTTGTTCCCTTATGATGTTGGGATGGACAATTTATTCATTCCTTTCTTTTATTTTTTGATTACCTCAGGCATTCCCTGCATCACAAAAGGTGATTTCCATGTGTCTTCATGTCTGTCTTCTCTATATATGTCTCTGTGTCAAGTTTAACTTTTATAAAGTTACCAGTATTATGGATTAAAGTCCAACTATGTTACCACTCAATGCACATTTGATTACCTTTGTAAATGCGCTATACTTAAAATAATTTCATGGAAGAGGTGCTGAAGTACTTCAACCTAGCTTTGCTGGTGAAGTTCAGTTCAACTTATAAAGAGTATTAACCACTTTATATGGTGAGATTATGGATAATTCTGTAAGAAAGCATCAAACTATTTTTAAGCCTCAAAAGCATATGTTATCATTAGGTTTTTGTTTTATTTTATACATTGTAATTGTAATAACTGTGTGGTGGTATCTCATTAATATTTTAACTTCCATTTCCCTCATAACATATGATGTTTAGAATATGTTTAATATCATTAATGTCTTTTGTGTGAAAATATTCAAATATTTTGGGTGATTTTTCATTGAGGATTTGGATTTATTATGGTTGAGTTTTAGGAACATTTTTTATATTTGTAGATTCAAGTTCTTTATTAAAAAGGTATTTTTATGAATGCTTTTTTTTTACTCTGTGGTTTTAGGTTTGACTGCTTCCAGTAGATAACAAGAATGATTTCACAGCATTCTTCAGGTAAGAGAAAATTTTATGTTTTATTAGTGTTTTTGTATGCCTTAGGCCTATGGGAAATTTTAGCAATTTACAAAAGACATTTTTCTTGTTACTGCAATTTATGAAAATATTGGGGTTTTCTTAATTTTAAAGAGAACAAAGTTCACTGGAAGAAAAGCAGCCTCTTTTATAAGTGGTGCTCAAAAAAACGGTTTCCTATATGCCCAAAACTAAAACTAGATCCATGTCTATCACCAGGCACTAAATCAAAGTCAAACTGCATCCAAGATCTGCATATTAAAAGAGAAACACTAAATCTGCTGAAAGACAAAATAGGGAAAAATGTTGAAGACATAGGGGTAGGTAAATAGCCCATGAACAAAAGTCAAACTGCACGGGAAATACTTCCCAGAATCAACAACTGGGATTTCATCTTATTAAAAAGTTTTTGCATGTCAAAAGAAATTTCCAACAGAGTGAAAAGAAAACCCATGAACTGGGAAAAAAATCTTAACTATTTCTCCCTCAGAAAAAGGACTCCTATCTAGAACATGTAAAGAATTAAAAAAAGGACAGGCCCCCAAAATGGAAAGACTCAATCCAAACATGGGCATCTGAGAGGAATAAGCACTCCTCAGATGAAGAAACACAAATGGCAAGTACATACATGGGAAAATGTTCACCATCATTGGTCACTAGAGAAATGCAAATTAAAACAACACTGAGATTCCATGTTACCACAGAAAGAATAGCCAGGATCAAGAAATCAACCAATAATAAATGCTGGAGGTGCTATGGGGTAAAAGAAACTCTTCTTCACTGTGGTGGGAGCATAGGCTGGTGTGGACACTATGGAAAAATATTCCTTTTACTGTGGTTTGAGGCAAAAATGTAGAAAGTTAAAAGTCTCGTTCTCGAAAGTTGAATTCAGCCACATGGGTATCAGGCACCAGGAACATTACATGCACCACAGATTTCATCTGTTACCAGCTAATCCGTCTTTCTCTGCCATAAGGTTATGGGCTCGGCCTGTGATTCTTACCTGCTCATTGGTTAGATGTCTGTCACACATTTCAGGTAGACTAAATCAATAAGCATTGCAGGATCACCGAAATTCACCACTTAAAGACCATTCTAACCATGTGCATAATTAGATGTTAAGTGATGATATAATCACTTTTGTCAAAACAACAATACCATGAATTCATAGAGAAATCATAGGTAATAGTTTCATATACAATACTTTTATAAAGAAAATATGCAATGTATTCTTTTATATGTTCCTTAGTTAATTTTATTGGTGCATTGTAGATATACATAATGATCACATTCATCACAGGGAATTTGTAGCTAGATGCTCTATCTTGATTCTTCTTTTTTTCCAGGTTCCTTCTCTTTGCATCAAACTTTCTTTCCTTTCTTATTTGCAAATGCTCTATTTCCATTTTTTCTTATTTTTTAAATTTTCTTTTAATCTCCTTTATTTCCACCTCCCCACTTGCAAGTTCTTCTTCCCATTTAAGCATTGTCTTCCTATTTCACAATATCCACTACATATTTTGGTCCCTATTTGTACTTTTGGTATGTTACACCAGAAAAAAACCATGTGATATTTGAATGTGTGTCCAATTTATTTCACTTCTGAATATGATCTCAAGGTACATCCATTTAGCTAGAAATGTCTCCAGTCTGTTCTTGTTTATGGCAGAGTAAAAAGACGAAAACGTAGTTTACCTATTCACTGATTAATTAGCATTTGGGTTGCTTGAAAGACTAAGCTATTGCAAATTTTGCTGCTAAAAACATGGGATGCATATATTGCTGTTGTATGATGCTTTTAATTGTTTCAGGAGGATACCAAAAGGGCAATAGCTGAGTCAAATGGAATATCTAGTGCTCATAAAGTTTTTGCTTACATCTCTGTCTTCAAGAGCTCTACCTATTCTATCTTTTAGTAGGTTTACTGTTTCTGATTTAATATTTAAATCTGCAATTCATTTCAATTTTAGGTTAGTTCATGGTGAGAGGTATTGAAAACAGAAGAGAACCTAGAATAGCAAAATCAATTCTGGGAAACAAAAGCTAGGCAGAAGGCATCATAATCTCTGACTCGAAATTGTACTATAAATCTACAGTGATTAAAACAACATAGTATTGCTACAAAATTAAAAATAGACCTGAGATTCACTGGAACAGATAGGAGACACAGAAACAACTCCAAACACATTTAGATAACTTATCTTTGATAAGAGGCCAAACATCTTCACTGGAAGAAAGATGGCCTCTAACAAATGATGCTGGAAACACTGATTTTCCATGCTGAAGATATGTGATTTATTCTTAATCAGGGGTCAGAGTTGAGTTGTTTTGTTCTATAATGTTCATATAATAAATATTGTAGATTGTATGGACCACAAGCTCTCTATTGTAACTACTTGGTTCTACTATTAGACCCAGAAACAAGCTTCAGAATATGCAAAAACTAATGAATATGGTTATATTTAAATAAAATTTACTTAGATAAAAATGTAGAGGACAGTATATGACTCTTAAGCAACAGACAGGCCAAGAACCTTTGTATGCTGATACTTGGCCTAGTTACTACATATATATTACCTCATTTTGTTGTCATGGCAGATATATGAGATAGATATTATTTCTACTTTAATTTGAGTAAGCTTAGAAATAAAATGTTAGTTCAAATAATTATCTAATAAAATGGAAATTTTTCCATTGGAAACTACATTTCATTGACCTGTCAATGATTATATTTAAGCTTTTTGACAAATTTCATATTATTAGATTACTTTCATCTGCATGACCAAAATACATAATAACTGAAATAGCTTTTGATAAATCTTATTTAGAGTTATGCATATGGCCCAGAGCTGATATGAAAGCTAATAAATGATCTCTCAAAGTCTCAAAATGTAATTTATTTTATCTTATTCTGTGATTCTTATCAATAACCTTCCTATTTGAGATTAATGATATCTACTTCACTTCCAGTTCAGTGCCAATCAGTACACACACACACACACAGAGAGAGAGAGAGAGAGAGAGAGAGAGAGAGAGAGAGAGAGAGAGAGAGGCTAAGACCACTGCTCTTAGCTTGTAACTCATTTCCCAAGGCTGACTGTAGAAATTCTAATCTTCTCCTCCCTTTATCTGGCCATTCAGAAATTACATATGACCTACATTGGAATATCTTCCCTATTCCCTGGAGAAAGAAATGATGAAAAAGAGAGCAAGAACTCAGGCTCTGCTGAGTTTCATCACTCAGTCTATTTGCAATCACCCCTATGCATGTAAAGGCTCATACAAACCCAAGGACAAGGCTCTGAGATTTCCTAGACACTGAGACACTCAGAGGTTCTTGAAGGATCTTTTTGTCTCTATCTCACCCAATATATATCTCTTCATATATCTTGTAAAATATTCTTTATAATAGATGAGTAAATGCATTTCCCTGAGTTATATGAACCATTCTACACATTACTTGAACATAAAATGAGGATCCTGAAAAGTTCGATTTACGGCTCGTTGGTCAGAAGCACAGATAAAACAACCTGGAGTCTGCCACAGGCATCTAAAGTGACAGGAGACTGTCTTGGGGACCGAGACCTAATTTGTGGAATCTGACTTTCTTGTCAGGTGGACAGTGTCAGAACTGATTTGGACTGGAAGATGCCCAACTGCAGAGCTGATGGCTACCAGAAGGAAATCTTCACATCTTTTGCAGTCATGGAAATCTATTGGTTTGACTGTTGTCATCTGAGAGCAGAGGAAAATTAGACACTAATTTTTATTTTTCCTAAACACAAAAGTAATTAAGAGAAAAGGAAAGAAAGTGGAAACAGCAATGCAATTTGTTCAAGCTGCTCCTCACATGCTGCATAGACCGTCTCCATTTTTCTATCACCACCTCAAGAAAGCTGGAAAATGAAAGCTTTCATTCTAAGTAACTACCTTCCTGGGTAAAGGACATAAGTTTTATCACTATAAAAAAAGGAAGAATTGAAATTAGGAA
This sequence comes from Hydrochoerus hydrochaeris, assembly GCA_004027455.1. Taxonomy (NCBI): domain Eukaryota; kingdom Metazoa; phylum Chordata; class Mammalia; order Rodentia; family Hydrochaeridae; genus Hydrochoerus; species Hydrochoerus hydrochaeris. The sequence continues at coordinate 102,801 of PVLA01000660.1, forward strand.
AACTGGTAAACTCACAAAACAAGTATATTTTTTGAACTTAATGCCAAGCAGGTAGAAGTGTGAATGCAACTGAAATTCACCACATTGCTTCAAGGAAGACACTGTCAGTGTGAGCCTCAGTGGGCTGTCCCTGCTCTTCACTGAGGATTAAGAGAAGCTCAGGCATCTGAACTTCATACAGAAATATACAGAAATAAATAACAGATTCAGGAAACAAACCCCATAGAAAAACACATATAAGAATATTTTCTCTTAACATCTCTCAGAATGCTCCCTCCAAACCAAAATTAGATTACAGTATTGATTCTCAGTGAAGGTATGTGACTTGTTCTCAAGAGTTTGATCAAATCTCAACTTGATGTACAAAAGATGGAACATGCATATGTCCATGGCAACAAAGTCCTTGAAACTTGTAGCCCAAAACAAGAATTCCATGCTAGAAAATCCTAAACATCACCTTGTTCCTAAAAATTGTCTTAAACACAAATAATTTAAGAGTATGGCCAGGGATTTTAATGTACCACTTTAATTTTTATTTCTAAATTTTAAGTTGCTTTTATCTAAATGGATTTACCTCTAGACTGTAGTCTTAGGTAAAATACATCAGGCACACAAATTTAAATATCACATTACTTGTGTGTGAGACCCAAGCCACAGATAAGGCACAGAGTGGTGGTGAGACATTAGAAGTAGGAAGAAGTTGTTCAGATGGGAAAAGGAACAAGAAATGAGGTGAGGGGAAGGGAAGGAAGGGAAGGAAGGGAAATGTTATGCATAAGAAAAGAAGAAAGAAACAACAGAAACCGAGTTTTTGTAAATGTGCTGGGGAAGGAGGTCAGGAGGACAGAGGAAGGGAACAAAAACTACTTAGGTGTAGGGGATTATGTAGATGCACACATCCTGCATGATGCATGTGACCATAAGGTACTCAAACAGGTACAATATAGACCACAGAAAAACAACAAAACATTGTCCCAAAATAGCATTTTAGGAACATACATGTATGTTTGAAGTGTGAAAAGACATTGCTCCCTCTGAACTTGAAACATTCCTGAGAATCAGCATTCCGATTCTCATGTTTTTAAAAGATCAGAAAATTGAAAAGTGTGAGGGGTAAGAGAAAACAGATTTCTAAAAGCTGTTACAGAATGTTAAAGCTGCATGTGCTGATACATCAAAATAGGTCAAATAACAAGTTGTTTCACTTTTCCTAAGACAAAATAAAAACTTACATAGCACTCCAAATGGGGTATAAATAGTTAACAATAGTCTACTTTAAAAAAACAAATATGCAAAGAAGATATTTAGATAGAAACTTCTTAAATACTGTAATTATCTCAGTAGCATCCTATTATATCTGCTTAAAAGTAGGTCATAATTTTTCACTGAGGCATGAAAGCATTATTTCCCTTACTTCCTCAAGGATAATAGATTAGTTCAGTCATCACTTTTTGACATTGTACTTACCCAGAGAAAATTACATGGAATTAAATGTAACAGCTTCCCCTCTACTTAAGTTCGTTCTTTTCTGAGAAAACTACATAACATTAAACAATGTTGGGGATTGAAAGATGCCTTAAAGGTTACCTACTTTAATCATCTTTCTCAAGTATGAATTGGATTCGTGATTATAAAAGTGACCATTCTAACAAACAATTTAGAGGAAAAATAGTTAAGGTTCTAATATAATTCTTGTACTTAACAAAGAGGTAGTAGAACTTTCACAAAAACTTATAATTTGTGACTGCTAAGACCCAGCATTCCTCTCACACTGAAAACTACAAAGCAATATTAGTACAAAAATAAAAGTGATCATAAAGAGAGGAAGCCAGAAATCCTAGGGAGGCAACTGCCACTCAAGTAAGAGGGAATAATTTGAAATTCCTAAAGGAAATGGGTATGTCACCCAGCATGTCCTTTTAGTGATTTCTATTCATTATTTTGATATGTATTTTTTGGAAAGGAGATTGCACTAGAGAATAAAATACAAAATGAAAAACATATCACTGATAAAATTGAAGCTGTGACAGTTAACATGGGTCATCTTTGCTGATAAATCACAGGCAGGCAGTTTCCCTTTCCTCTGACGGGACCTAAATCATGTAATAGGTCAAAAACTATGTGTTCAAATCTATGTCCAAGACACACTTAAATGAGACGTACATTTACAAGGTGTTGAAAAATATTTATTAAAAGGTAGGGAAGTGTACATCTGTCCCCTGTCCTCATTCTCTGTGCTGGGCTTAGAGTGAAACTGGATCTTCTGCATAAATTAAATGTCACTCATCCAGAAGCATTCTGTGACAATCTTTGCTGTCTCTAGAATACAACTCACAATTTTTTTACTTCTATACTACATCATTCAAAAATCTGTCACCTATTTTTTGGCATGCAGCTTTTAAAAATATAATTTATAAAGTTCTTTTGGACATGTAGCAATTATTTATACCTATGAGCACGGTGTGATATTTTATTTTATTTTGGTTCCAGGGATTGAACTCACTGTTTTAACACAATGCATTATAATCAGATCAGGGTTACTGTGAGATCCATCACTTCAAAAATTTATCATTTATCCTTGGAACATTTGAAATTCTCTCTAGTAGTTTTTTGAAATGTATAATTAATTGTCAATCAAAATCACCCTATTGCTCTCCAGAACATTAGAAGTTATTCCTCTCTTTGTTCCTGTAGACCCTGATAACTCTCATCTGCCTCCTACTCAGATCTATTAGTTACTGCTGTATTCTCTATTTGAGATCATTCCTTTACCTTTACATGTGAGAACATCCAATAATATTCTTTCTGTGCTTTTTAAAATTTTAATATAATGCCCTTCATTCATCTATCTGCAGCAAGTGACAAGATTTCATTGTTTTTATGGACAACAAAGACCACTTTGTATGTCTAGCTCTTCCTACATAACCTCAGTTCCTCCAATAGGTGGACATGTGGGCGGCCACTACCTGTTGTACATTCAGACACAGCCCTAAAGGGACACAGGATAAAAAATATAACACAGTTCAGGTAAAGATGTAAACATTAAAGGCATTCTGATGATATGCCTGAAATATGACAATTAGACCATCTTCAAATCAAAAATAAATACAAAAATTACTGGAGATGTAATCAGACTTTCACTTGAGTCATCCTTTACATTAGAAATCTCATGTTAACCCATCAAGGAATTAAACAGTTGCAATTAAAATTGATTGGAGTCCAGTGTATCTCTTAGCAATTCCTTATAAATTTCACACTTAGAAGAATAACAAAAGCTCATTAGCTGAACCTAATCCAATGTGGAAAGTGTTAGGTATTTATTATTACATCCTTTTTATTATTTTATTGTATTACTGCACATTTTTGGTACATGAAGTTTACATTAGTTTTAGGGAGTAGTTAAATATATATAACACATCTTAATTCTTTATTCTCTTCCCCTTCACACTTTCTCCGTCCTTCATCTCTAAACCCTTCCCCCATATTCACTTTTATCATTATTAGCACTTTTAGTTCATATGTATGACACATGAATTTTACATTAATTATGGTTACTTCGTACATGTACAAGCACATTTTAAATCATTTTACTTCCCCTTTTCCCCTTCCTTTGCCTTTCGTCTCCTGGACCCATCGTCTTGTACACCACACAGTATTTAAGTTTGTGTGAGTGATTTCACTTAACATTGTATTTTTCTTTCTCCCATTATCAACCAAATCCTGTCTCTTCCAGGAGGCTACACAATAAGTCTTTTCCCATATTCAGTAAAGCTTACATTGACTTCTGCCTACCTTAGCAAAATTGTAATAACTTTTAATATAAGTTACTTCATGTTATATTCACATTGTAGCAAGAATTAAGTGATACTATCTGTGGAAGAGTCTAGAAAACAAGAATAAAATGAAGGTAAACTCTCACAGTTTCGGTAATCTGCATTGACACAGCTGTGGCTCCTAACACTGCCACCCCTCTTTCTCCTCCTCACCCTCTTCCTCACCTACTACTATCAGCAATATGTAAACAAGGAAACAGGAAAGGTCTCCAAGTGTGGGGCACATGCCCATAATCCTGCTACTGTGACAAGCTGAGGCAGGAGAATCTCAATTTGAACCTAGGCAATAAAAGATTGTTTGAAAAAAGATGGTGGTATAGAAGACTTTTTAAAAATTTTTCCTTTTTTGTTATTTGTATTCTCTGCTTCTTTTTTCTAAGCCACTTACTGATTGATTCGATTAATGCCCTATTACCTTTTCCCCTTTGATCAGTATCAGGTTTACTCTAAAGATAAGTGTTCATAAACTATGTAAAATGTATGCAAGTTAAGTGAAGTCCAAGATGCACCTCTGCTGTAGAACAGAACTTCTCAAATAGCAACATTTATGAAGTAGAACTATGAAAATAAGAATACAAAAGATAAATTAAGAAATTAGAGTCACTAAAATAATGGTGACTAGAATAATATATAGACACCAGATAAATAAAACTGAAAAATCTATTTATTAGAAGTTTCTTCACATAGACAAACCTGATAGATCAAATTTTTCTAATGGACCAATCTGGTAGATCAAGACATCAGTAGGAAGAAGAACAAACATACACAGATGTACCATACAGGGAAGGATATGGAACAACAGCAGAACATTAAAAAGTTAATGCAGTTGTATTGGCTACTTTTTTCTCATTGCTGAGACAAAATATCTGACACCAAATTAAGGAAGGAAAGGTTTATTTAGTTCACAGTTTGTGGTAGTTTCAGTCCATACCTGATTGGCTTCAAGGTAGAGTTGCACATGGCAGAGGGTAACAGTTTATGGTAGCTAGAAGATGGAAAGTGTATCAAAAACCAAAGAGAAGGAGTGCAGAGAGAAGACTTTTTCTGGCCCTTATATTGCATGTAGACTCCTCACCCTAGGGTGGGTATAGCACTCATACCCATAAAAACAGCATTGGACTATGAATAAATCACTAATACTTAAAGCCTGTTCCCATGACTGTATGAGGCTTTGGGGAATATCCAGATGCAAACCACAACATTATATCCCTGGACTCCCAAAGTCTCATGCACACTTTTATGTAAATAGTATTTAGTTCACCTTCAAGGGTTGTCAAAGTCCTAACAGTTTCAGCATTGCTGAAAAGGCCAAGTCCCAAGTTCCTTCTGAGATCTAAGGCAAACTCTTAGCTGCAAGCCCCTATACTGAAATGAAAAGAAAATTAAACAATTCCAAAATTCAGTGGCACAAGATAAACTTGTCTATTTCGAAAGTTACAAAGAGGAGAATGCAAAGAATTGGGACTAAAGCAAGTCCAAACCCCAGCAGGGCAAACATTAAGTCCCATAGTTACATGTCCAGCAACTGAAGCAATCTCTGGCAAATTGTAAACTCCAAAGGATTTGTGTGGCTCCATTCCTACAGCACTGCTTGGTGGTAGTTTCCATAGCATTTTTCTTGGGCCAATTCTGCTTCTTACTTACAATTTTTCTCAGAGAATTTTCCAAACTTTTGACGTTTCCACTGCACCTATGGTTTTATGGTTGTACATTCATACAATGCCCTCTCAGGGGCACACTGCCTGGCCTTCCAGACCTTTTCTGAAATCTGGATGGGAGCCTGTTTGAGTGACAAACTCTTGCATGCACCTAAAACCAGTGCCAGGTGGATAATTCAAAGATCTGCTGCCAGTTGGAGTGGTAGCCAGGTTTCTTCTCTCTTAGTTATAGGGGTCGAGTGTCTGGATCACAGGGGACTGTAAACCTGATGCTGAAGAACAAATTTTTTATGCTGCTGCCATTCAGGAACCTGGTGCAACTGCCACCGTTTTGGAACCTGATGCTGCTGTCACTGCCACATGGTGTTCTGCAACTTTCTCCTCAAAGCAAAATATTTTACTTTTGTAGTTTTGAGGGCATAAAGGGTAGAAACTTCCTGTTTGTTGCAATGATCTCAGATCATCTTTTATATTTTTCCATTTTTTTTCAGCAATGGAGACTTTCTCACCTCTATCTTTATAGTCCACAGCTTTACTGGATCTTTCTTTCTGGCCAAACTCACAACATTTAAAAATATTTTCTTGGTTTTGTGTGTTTGATTTGTAACATAGATCTGGCTGAAACCCCCCAAAATATCTTTGCCACTGCCTCAACATTCAACTGTTTTGAAAATTTTTCTGTCAGTTTCATTAGTCTTCCACCCTTAATCTTAGTCTCAGGCAAAGTTTCTGGACAGGAGCAAAATGCAGACAAACTTTTTGCCAAGCCGTGACACACATATATCTGGACTCCAACAAACTATGCAGTCCTTCTTCCTGCAGAAACCTCCTAAACCTGGTCTTTATCAGCAGGATTTTTGTCATCCTTCTTGGTCTTCTGAACTCTGACCAGAATCTCTTACACAGAACAGCTTAAGGCATTCAGCATTACTCTTTCAGGCAGCATCTATAAACCTTTCTAAACTCTTCCCATAAGCAACTCCCAAAGGCTCTTGAACCATACTGTCAGGCATAGACACAACAATGACCCCAATCTCAGTATCAAATTCTGTCTCAGTCAACTTTCTCTCACTGTGACAAACTACCTGACACTCAAAATTAAGGAAGGAAAAGTTTATTTTGCTTATATTTTGTGTAAGTTTCAGTCCATCTTAACTGACTCCAAGGAAGAGTGGTACATGACAGAGGGTAACAGTTTATCATGGCCAGAAGACAACAAAAGCAACAAGAAGAAAAGAGAAAGAGCACATAGTCAAGACTTTTTCTGTCCTTTACATTGCATGTAGGCTATCCACTTGAGGGTGGGTGTAGCACTCACAGCCATAATCCCAACATTGGTCCAGGAATAAGTCACAAATTCTAAAAGCCTGCTCCCATGACTATATCAGGCTTTAGAGGGACATCCAGACACAAACCATAACAGTAGTCAATATGAGATAGGTGAGTTAGTGGATATCAGCCCTACCACAAAACAATTACTAAGAAAATCAACTAGTAAGACAATAGTTATGCTTTTTCTCCTTTTTGGTTAATAGTATTTTCTGTAAAATATTTCAAACATGGCTTCACACTATTCACATAAGAAAAATAATTCAACATACTAATTTAGGGATTATTAGGTCTTTGTTAATGCATACCTATGTAAATCATGCTCAAGCATTCTCAGGGTGGAAAATAAGTTTTTAAAGTGTTAGTTTGCATTGCAAAGACTAATAGATTATAGGACTGCAGTTCAGGAAGTGCAATAACAAGTGCAGTCCAGCAGAAAACTGTGGCTATAATTTGCCATAATCTTGACTAAGCACAGATCTAGTGAGCAAGCTATGCTCAATGCTTTTTACATTTTTGTAGCAACTTTAGTAGATAATCCATGCTTTATTGAATCACAATAATGTTTTTTAATGCTTTTTGGGTTTCCTAATAGAAAGAATGATAGTTTGTATGTGAATAAAGGTCAGAATTTTAAATATTATTCTTGTCTTGAAATCAAATAAATGACACTATTTTTATTATGATTTTTTTCTTTTTTTGCAGTACCAGGGACTGAACTCATGACCTCACACTTGCCAGGCAGGTGCTTATGCCACTGAGCTAAATCCCCAGCCCTTTATTATGATTTTTATAATTTTAGTAAAAATAAACTGTAATGCATTTTGACACATTATATAAAAATTGACTCTATTTCTTCAAAAAATATACTTGAAAATCATAAGGTGTTACAATGATAATTCATTTATTGCCATTGTGTTTTCAAGTATATTGAATTTGCCAATGCTTTTAAAAATATGTGTAATAGTCTTTTAAAAAGCATATGTAATTCAAATAATGCAGTACTTTTAAACATGTAAAAATACATTTTTGTCTTAACCTTGCATTGTTTTGCTGTTAAAATTCTATTTCTGCATTAAACTATAAAGAAGATAATTTATGCCTGGTTGTAATATTTGAAATGCTATTTAAAAAATCATTTTGACATAAAAAATCATAATGACATCACAACTATTTAAAAATATGAGTCTTTCTTTGTGTTTCTGGTCATCAATGTTTGCTGGTTATTACTTTGTAAAAAGCATTGGAATCTTCCTTAGAGGCATAGAAGGAAGGGCTCCTCTCCTACAAGTGAATTATTTATAGTAATTTTCTTCTTGAAAAAGGACATAGTCTTTCTTATTAAAGGACTCTTACCTGATTAAGTCAGGCACTTCCAGAATAATTTCTGTTTGGTTACCTCAAAATCAATGATGGATTTGGGACCTTAATTACATCTGCAAATGTTTTTTGCCTGTACACTTTCCTTTGGCCAGAAGTAAGTGACAGATCTCACCTACATTCACAATGAGGATACCATGAAAGGTTATGCAAGGTAATGACTAGGCAAAGAGACTGCTCTACTCTCCTAGTGCTGTCTGCCATACATCTACTACATATGTCCAGAAAAATGACTAGTACTGACAACTAAAAGTCATACTTTGTTTTTGTGAAATGAAGTCTCACTCTATTACCCAGGCTAGAAATCCTCCTGTTCCCACCTCCCATGTGTTGCTAGCACCAGGACATGTCACTGTACCTAAACAAGACAGAGTTATAAACAGTCCATAATCAATAATGAAATCATGGGCTGGGAATTTAGCTCTGGCACAAGTGTATGCCTGGAAAGTGCAAGGTTGTGAGTTTGATCCCTGGTACAAAACAAAACAAAACAAAACAAATCATTTTGGAAAAGGAAAAAAGAATTGAACTTCATATTAAGAAACATAATGTATCAAAATATGTGGGTAGTCTTGAAGCAGTGTTACACAGGAAAACACAGAAGTCTAGTGACTTATATAGTGAAAAACATGAAAAAATCTAATGTTATTCTGAGTCAACTTATAGAGATTAAAAAGATTCAAAAAATGAAGAAGGAGAAAAAAGGGAGAAAGTTCTTCTTGAGGTAGACAGATACAAAGGTGTTTTCTATGACTGAATATTTGAAAGTACAGTATACTGTAATAAAGCAAATGATATGATTCATGACTAAATTATGGCAAAAAAGAGGCAGAATCATAGAGATTCTCAGGAATAGACTCCAGATTGGACCATTAAAAGCTAAATAGTCTTGTCTTTAGGAGAACTCAGGCAGAAGTACTTCATATATATATATATATATATATATATATATATATATATTAATAGTTCTGCAACCTTCTATTGGTAGAAATTCAGTTATGTACTTTGTCTTAGAGGAAAGAGGAAGATAAATGTGAAGGGAAGACAGTAGGTGACCATCTAATTAACCAATGGAGAAGGATTTAGAGTACCACACAATCTGATATCTTGCTTGCAATAAATACATATTTTAAGAAATCAAATATTCCCGTTTTTTACCACCTGAGATCTCATAAAAAATAAAACAAAACAGATGCAATTTCTTAAATATTTCCATATTTCTGTACTCAGATCCTCACTCAGCTTTGTGTTGGGTCCATGTTCTTCTTCAGCAAGCCTTTGTCTAAAAATGGAGACAAAAACTCTTGCCTACACCACAGGTATCTACTAACACAGGCTTTACAAGAAGCACAAGACTGAACTCAGAGGGGTAGATCCCGACACTATTAGCGGGTTTGTTACTGGAGAAAGCACTGTGAAATGCAGAATTATTTTTCCCATTTTGATTCAGTAAGACAGTCTCAGCTTATTTTCTCTGTTACTATGGTGTCACTTTTTGAGTGATTTTTTTTTTTTGGTCTAAACAATTCTTTTTGCTCTTGCAATACATTGTGTCTCTGTCTAAATTTCAGTTTTTATCATTTTTTTCTGATTTCTTCTTAGAGCAGGTAAACAACTTCCTTTATAGCTATAGAAGGTTATACCTATAGATTGTTATTGAAATGCACACATCTGTTTTAAATGCAAAATGAACATTTTGCTCATTGTATAAGAGACTTTAAAATAGATTATTTACTCATATGAATATAATTGCCTTGATCAGTGGAACTAAAATTTCTCAATTTTCACATTATAATTAAATAGTTGTGGCTTGTATAACCTGCTCCCTTTGAGTTAGGTTAGGCCTTCCAATTTGTTTTTAATGAGCAGAATATGCTGAAGGCGATAGGATGCCATTTTCTTGATTAGAATATAGTATATGGCAGAGGTGAAAGAATGTTACAAGTGTTAATAAATTTCTCACTCCTTTGACTTAGTGTTAATTAAAATGTAGACGGTCCTGGTAGGACCTTACTTACCCAGAGAAGTCCTATATATTGGAGTATTGTAGTGAATGGATACTCAAATGAGAGGATACATTATTCTTTTTTTAGATTTTTGCTTGTTTTTAATAAGTAAGTTTCAATGCATTTTAAAGATACAAGGAAATAGATGTGTTATGTTATTTTAGTTCATGTGTTAGTGGATTCATCCCTCATCAGGTTTCTGGATGAAAATGGAGACTTTTACGTTATAGAATCATGAGATTATAAATGGGTATAATTTCAAGCTAATGATTTTCTGAAATTGTGTTAAACCAACTATAAATATTAATGGATCTTTACAAAAATAAGGCAAAGAAAAAAGACAGGTTTAAGGAAAAATAAGACCAGAATTCAGAAAGAATTGTCAAGATTGAATTACACATTTTAATATTTATAAAATGCTAAATGAGTACAATAATACAAAAGTATGAAAGGCATGGCTTCCAGAATGCCATTATCAGGCCCCAGTGAGTCCAACGATTTAAAAGTCAGATCAAGAAAGGAGGGGAGATCTTTTAGACCACGTAATAAATGAAGAAAATTAGAGTTGAATTCTTACAGAATTTAATGGACTAAAATAACCATTGATTACATTTATGAATTCCAGTGGCCTGCAATTAAAGCTGAACATTGAAGAGATAGTTTGATTCTGTTTCCCAGCACCTAGGGATTAAGGCAGGGGCTGGAGTCACCCTAAGAACCATTTCTCTATCTGATTGGATGTTCACATTTAGACATTGAATTGGGACCTCGGTCCCTGAAAGCTTAGATTTCTCTATGTTGTTTCAAGGTGTGGTATCGTGTGCATTTCTTTGGGGCCTGAAGCCACATTTGCCGTGAGGATAGAAGGTAGGGAAATAGAGAAGAGAGGAAGACGATAGATGAGGAAGAGCTCACAAACATCGCAGGAAAAAGCGGCAAGGACTGTTTTCTTTCGGTGTTAACTACTGAGGTGCATCACGTCACATGGAACCAGAAATACTCCTACTGTCATTTCCAAAAATACAGTCTGCTTTATGTATGTATTTTGCTTTCTCTAATATATATGTAGATTAGGATTTATTTGACAAGGATTGAGGGAATATAGTAAGTCATATACTACATAATTCAAAAACTCATATTAACTGTTTTGCATATTTTCAATTAGGAGAGAATCTGCAAAAATATGTGCATCTTTAAACGAGATATCTTTAAATCCTTATGAATTCAGGGAGTCTCCTGTCTATTGTTTCTTTCATAAATATGCTATTCCCAGAAATTTCTGCTCCTCATCTACATTTTTACCTCAGGAGAATCTCATATACCTTACTTTTAAAAAAATGTTTCATAAAAAATAAATTTAATGTTTAAAAACTGAAATCTAGTTCAAAACATTACTTTTTGTTCCCCCAGAACTTTACCATAATTGCCCCTTTGAGTCCTATTTACCCAACTTTTATTTTTCTATTTGCAAATGCAACAAAGCCCTTTTCTCTGAAGATAACACAAAGTTTGCTATCTTCTAATGTTTGCCTGTTCTAATATCTCTTGGTGAAAAAATAATTTAATTTACCACTACTTTGAAAATATAATATACCATATTTGGTTCTCCATATTATTTTTAAGGAGCCAACCTACAAACTAGTACCTGACCAAAGGACAGTGAAGATGAAGCACAAAAAAACACACAGTGAGTTAAAATGTGGGGGTCCATGAGACTCTCATCTCCCTTCAACAAAAAGTCCCAAGTCACTGGTGCACCTTGACTTTATTTATTCAGGAACAGGCACAAGCAGTCAAATTCATCTGTTGCCCACCATCTATGGTACATAGCTGAGTAAACAACAGGATGTCAGCTGTATTAATTTTCCTTGTAACATGTCAGCGCACACGCATGCCTCTTTTCTCTTTAGTGTTCACAGAAGAGGCCATTTAAGCCTTAAACTTTCTATTTAGGCTCCCAGTGATTCAGTGTTTTCCATTTATTAATCATTTCTCTGCTGTGTAGAGGCATACTCCAAAAACTTATTATAGTATAATATAACATAATGCAACCATTAAATATATAGATAATAATTTGCTTGATTCTGTGGCTTCCAGAATCAACAGCTTTACTCTATCTAAAATTCTGGGGTGTGTTTCTACAGCAGATTTATACAGGTCCTACATCTGGTTTTCCTTCTGTTCCATTTAAAATAACATTTGTTCACTTTCCATTTTAAGGCATGTTATACAGTCTTACACCATTAGAAGTAATCATAATGCATTGGTTTATGCTCAGTCCTATCCACATTTAAAATAGCTGACACCAGTAAATATTGTGTAGTTGAGTCCATAGAACACAAGCAGGATCTCTGTAGTCATACAGTTTCACCAGATTATCACAGATAGATGCACAAGTAGACAAAATTGTTTCCTGCTGATGAAACTGGGAAAATGATCAGATTTTTTACTCTCCTCGTCAATACATTCACTCAGGAAGTGACACCTTCAAGGCACGGATTTCAACATCAGTCTGTTTACACTGAGATTGGTCAGAAAGGAAAAGACCACTGAAAAAGAGAGAGGAATTTCATCACTAGAGGAATGCAATTGGTGGACGGTGCTGCTTTTTAAAAAATTTAGTTTATTAGTACGTCTATGTATTCCATAATATTTATATTCCTTAGTGGGGAGCTGATGCATGTATATAACACGTTTTAATTCCTTTTTCATACTCTTTCCCTTCATTCCCTTCCCTCTCCACCCATCTCTTGTATCCCATTTCCTTTCTGGAGGAAAAGGAGGTGTTTAAGGTACATAATGCTTACCTGCCTCGCATGGAGTTGGAATGTTACTACTTTCTGTATCCCGTTAGCTGTAGTTTAGTCACATGGCAATTCCCAACTGAAAAGGAGACAGACATTGAGAATCTATCCAGGAACAGCTCTGTGTATGGAAGGATATGCAGGTGTTAGGTGCTTCTGACAGAAAATCGCCCAGCTCCATCAGTGCGCTCAGTCAGCCATTTCTGAATAATGATTGGGCTGAATATGGTTCATGCTTTTCTTAACTGTGTTATGTTAAGAGGTATTTCATATGTTTATTCAAAGTACAGTATGTGCTTTATATATTTAAAAGAAAATCGTGTGTGCATGATCCAAAACCAAAGGTCAGACTATCTTCTCATACTCCACGAAGCATCTAGTCCCATCACACTTCAGAGGACTTAACCCCAACTAACTAACCCTATTAAATCTTTTAATATGCAATTTTGCTCATGCACACACTGATGTATTCTGAATTTTAAAAAAAGGAATCACCTTACAAATTGGATTTTGAATATAGTGTTTTGCCACACATTAAGGACTCTAGAACAAATTAAATAACTACATGCAGACTTGACTTGGCAGAACATGGCAAATTTGATGTTAGTAAGGTGTCATTAATTTCATATATACTTGTAAAACTTTTAAATTCCTTGCAAAATTGCCCTCCACAAAAGGTATTTTCATAACTGCTTATTTATATGTCTAAGAAATATTAATTTAAGCAAAATTACTAAAAAACATCTTAATGTGCAATTAATTATATATTAATTTTAATCTCATATTTTACTTATTAAGATAAGCAATTATGTTAATGAATAAGCAGCTATGTTACTTACTAAAATAAATAATTACATCATATGATAAATTAATCTTGCGTAATGAAAAGTATTGATTTATTTTTTGAAACAAGGTCTTGCTATGTACCTTGGCTGACTTTGAACTCACTTTGATCTTCCTGCCTCAGCCTCCCAAGTACTGGGATTAGAGGCATAAGTCACCACACCTAGGCAAAGTATTGATTTATTAATACAATAGTTCACTGTCTACATGGTTTTTGAAACAATGTAAGAAGAGAGGAGGGCAAATCATTTGGGACCACTCTTGTCTCTCAAGAGCTATTCCTAGTCCTCTTCTCCATTCCTATTCTCCAATGAATTAAAAAAAAGAAAGAAAAGAAAAAGGAAATGTAAGGAAATCCTGATAGAAATGGTAGAGTAACCAATAAATCTGAATCATAAAAACTAAGAAAATATGGTAACCTTGAGAACAGGGTGAGATATTATAATTTCAAGACACTTTAAATCTTGGTTTCTTGTAAATAATGATTTGTCTCTTGCTAAATCTAAAAGTAGAAAATGTGTGGCATTTTCCTATTAAATATGCACACTAATCTATACTATTCTGAGATCTAGAATTTTAAAACTTTAACGATCCAAAATCTTCAGCTACTCTTAAAGAAAAAAGGTGTACATTCTAACCTCCAGAACTGCATAAAAAATGGTCTTTTTACTGTTCTTTTAATATCCTGTTAGTTTCAAAAACAAAATGAATCACACAAACTTACCTGCAACCTTTTATTTTTCAATCTTATATCATAATAGTGGAGGCTGCCTTGTGTTCCACTTAACATTGCATGTATTTATGAGCTTTCACACACAGCGCCTAATCGAAGACCTGGTTAACACATACTGTTCAGTATTCTTATATCTTATCATCCACAGATTCCTTAAACAATAACATAGTAATACATATGGAATAGTCTTGTTTATTCTGGTGAACTGAGTAATTCTGTTTAAATGATTGTATAAAAATCACGTGTATTCTTGCTGGCTTTTTTATATTTTCTATCTTTTTATTAACTCAGACTAGTGATAATGCTTCTGAATGTCACCATTTTTCCAAACATTCAATCATTTTGCAACTGCTATAAAGGCCTTAGGGATGCACTTTGTTCTTGTTCATCCAAAGTTTTAGAAAGATAAAACTGTCTAGTGAAGCCAAGGTCAAAGGTCCACCTAAACAACTAAATACTGTGTGGAAGTTTCCACGTTGATTTCTATGGTTGGACATGGGTTTTGCTTCCCACAAAAACTTGTAAGATGGGAAATTTGCAAAATATTCAAAGACAGTTTAAATACTGGTTCAAAAATGAGGTATTATATAAAGGACACTCATCTTTTTTGCCTCTTAAATTGGTGTTTTCATATTATAATGCCAGGGTTTTTTGGAAAGAACTTTTAAATGGTTCCATGTGACAAATTTATCCAATTTTTCTTAATCATTTTTGTTTGGTTAATATTTGCAGAACTCTTCCGTCATCAGAAAAATATTTTTCAGGTTTTCTTCTTATGTGTAACTTTTATTTTACATATCTTTTTACTGTGGTGAAGTACTTTGGTTTACAAGTATTTCTGTACCAGTTTAAGATGCCTTGAATCAAGCTGAATGCTTTAAAACACTATTTGTATTACTTGGAACAATGTTTTAAAAATCAACTATTATATACAAAATTTTATGTCATAATTTGTTTCATTGAGTTTCAATCTATTCACCACCCAATTTTATTAGAAAATTATTATCAATTAAATGTGAAAAGATGTTTATTTTTTCAGTAATATAAAGACATCAATTTATTTTAAAATTTCTCTTTCTATTGTTTGATCAATTTTTGTTGCCTACATCTTGTAATCTGAGCAACTAATTTGAAGGTAACAATACACAGTCTATTAACCAACATTAATCTCCATTATCTTTTTTTGAAATTCTGTATCATTATTTTTTTCTGTTTAAAATAAAATTTAAAAAATACTTCTCAAAGGAAAAACAGAAAATAATGTCAAATCACTTGCAGGAAAATGGTTAGAACTTACAACCATTATACTAAGCCAGACCCAGAGAGTTAAATACTACATTTTCTATTACATGAGAAACCTAAAATGTAAATAAATGAATGAACAAAATAATGGAGAGGTAATAGGAAATTAGAAGGTAGATTCTTAGAGGTGGGGACAATGATCAGTGAGAAGAGACAGGAAAGAGTTAAAATGGCCAAGGTATGTTTTGTGCATGCTCCTAGTCTCCAAAACAGACAGAATTGTTCTGTACTACACACACTGAGTTAGCAGAAGGGCAATCTTTTTTATAAAAAAACCCCAGAACTTCCTTATTTTAGTTACAATGTTGGTAGAAATTTATCAGGAATTCTGTGTGTGGTGCAGTGCCACAGTTTGGATATGTATGCTAATACTCAATTCTCAATGATTTGTGCTTTACTACTGTAATTTATTTCTAAAATGTCCTCCATATATTTCATGTATTTGAAAAGTGGTTGGGTCAAAGGGGCACTGTTCTCATCCACTGGTAAGATCAGTAGTTGAATGTGCCTTCATGGGCTAGGATCTGACTGGAAGAGCAGACTCTTGTTCCCTGCTTCTCTCTTCTCCCTTCTTTCCCTCCCTTTTATTTTTCCCTCTCTTTCTTTCCCTCCCTTATCTTTTCCCTCTCCTTTTCCCTTCCCTTTCATCCTCCTCTTCTCCTTTTTCTGTCCTTTTGTTTCTCTTTTTTCCACAGATTCCTGGCTGCCACAGGAATACTTCCACCATGCCTTTGTGCCTTGGAACGGACCAATTTCAGACTAAACCTGATGGAAACTATAAGCCATATAAATGTCTCTCCTTTAAATTGTGGCTGTCAGGTACTTTGTCCTAGCAATGTGAAAATGACCAATGCAGTTACAGATGGGGGAGTGGAGGTAAACTGAAGGCACAATAGTATATAAAAAATGAATAAAAATTATGTGGCCAATTAAACATTTTAATTGACTCTGTCATTTTTATTAGACTCCTTGTTTCTCTATTACAATGAGTATTTTTAGTTTTTGTTACAAGTGGCCAAATTTCTTTCCAATAAGAAAGTGCTGTTTGTTCATCATAACATTGTTCAATCCCAAGCCTTTCCTTTCACCCTTGTCAGCATTAGTTACAAGAGATTTCATGCCTAGAAATTTGAGATGTCAGGTAGAATTTCTCTCCACTTCGTTTTAACATCTTAAACATAGACTAATTTTGACCTACAATAGTTTATATGCTTCAGTCTATAAATGAAGTTGAACTGCTTTTAGATTTTCATATTTTAAAATTTCTTGTTAAGGCTTTTATTGACTTAACATATTTTCATAATTGTTTATATGAGTGTTGCCCATAACAGGTATACCAACTCTTCTGAGCTAATAAACAATCAGACAGATAGAAAGAGACCTTACAGCAAAATAGAGTACGATGGGAGTAAGAAGAGGGAAATAATGGGGAAAAGCTGGCAACCAGGTACTAAATTTTAGTTGGCTAAAAATAAATGGTGCTGTTCTGTTATGCAGTAGGGTGAGCATAGGTAACAATAATGTACTATGTACTTTGAAAAGGTTAGGAGAGGCTGGTAAATATTCTCTCAGCACAAAGAAATGATGATGGTTTAGGAAAGAAATGTGATCATCCAGATTTTAATAATTACACAAGGTATACATGTGTTAAAATGTTACACTGTATTCCATAAATATATACAAGTTATATAGTTTTTAAAAATATAACTTACCATTGATACTGGAAGATTGCTATGAATTTGATCCTAGTTGGGTGAGTTTACCTTACACTATAAGAGCAAGACCCTGTCTCAAAAAATATATATATAATAAATGAATCTTTTAAAAGCAGCAGATAATATCCAAAATGTCAATATCATAAATTAACTGGAGATATTGTTTTCATATCATCTACAGATGAAGATCATAGGAAAACACATAAAAATATTTATATCATATTGTTAACCTGACTAGGAAGGAAAAATAAATGCCAAAGTATTTCACTCACATGAAAGTCCTCGGACATCATATAAAAATACAGGTAAATTTATAGTTCTTTGGCATCATCAGAACTTATGAAATCATCTTTGTTTACCTGACCCTATTAAATTAATTATCTCACTTACTTTCTCCACTCACACCCAGAGCTAACAAGGAAGATTCTGTGGATGAGGTAAAGAAATATCAGTTCTCCAATCAGTACGCAGAATGAATATTGCATATGTTAAGCTTTAAATTCATGTATAAGGAACTAATATTAAGAATTCAGTATTTTAAATGTATATTTATATGTTCTGTTCCAAAATAAAAAAGTATTAGAAATTGTATATTTATGGATGAAAAATGTTCTAGAAATTTCTCTTTATTAATGATGTTTTGTAGATGACTTTCAAACTTTAACTTAAACATGACATTGTGAACTTTTTTTCTTCCATATTAAAAGATTTTGATGATCATGGGTTTTGTTAGACTTCATAAGAGCCCCTGAGTGAAATATTGTGCCAGACAAATTTTTTATCTTTTTTTATTGGTACCGGGGATCAAACTCATGACTGCACGCCTGTAATGCAGGTGCTTATGCCACTGAGCTAAATCTCCAGCCCCACTAGACACATTTTAAAGAAACAATCACTACACCCAATTATTGACATACTTAAATATATTTTTCCATATTTCATACTTTAATTCCTGTTACTCATACTCTACTTTTATTAGGTCTAAAATGTGTCTAAACTAAAAAAAATCTTAGAAGTTGCTAAAGGACAATTAGGTATTAGGTGATGGTTTTGTAAAGTATCCACTTGACTAAATTGAACTACATTTTCTCAAACAGCTGTTCTCTTTGTGTCTATTATGAGAGATTTTTATGAAGAGTAAAAATAAAACAGCAGCTCACATGCATTGTCACTTACCTGCTGGCTCTGTCTGAGGCACCAGACGTAATCCTTTCTTCTGAATCTCTCTTCTTTGATTCTGGGGCCAAATAGGGATGAAGCCAGTGCTGGCTTCTGTAGGATCCTCAAACCACCAGGGTAAAAGTCAGGAAGAGAAACTGGGATCAGTTCAAAACTTTAAGTCTCAGCTTAGGCTTCTGGGCTACAGATTGTCCTGGTTCTGTTTCTTCGATTAACCTTGAATAATGTGGGCATAAAGTGATCTCAGAATGAATGTCAGTCCCTATGCCATTCTAAGAATAACAGTGTTATTAGTTGAGAATCAGTCAGCTCAAGGTTAAGCCAATATTTGAAAATATCGATTCAGAATATTAAAACTCCCTTTCCACTCATCCTATGTGAAAGTACTCTTAAAAACTGGAAAGGTTTATACAGCCTCAATATTTTATTGACATTTTAATTACTGAAAAGTTTAAGAATTATTAGTATTAATATTTTAGGTTGAATAGTTACAACATGCTTTCAAATGCAAACATTACTAGAGGTACACTTATATAAAATATTAAAAGTTGATTATGAATGATTAATATTTTATTTTTGTAGGCCTTTGAAAAATCTCTCAATTGAACTGGTTTAATTCTATTTAATTGCAGAGCAAAGAAATAACTGACAAATTTAAAATGTCATTTACATTGAGCCATTGGTTAAACACAAAATTCCTTGTGAACTTGTCTTTATTTACCAGTGGCATCTACTACACAGCTACCTAATACTGGTTATCAGTCTTTTTCTACAATAATTTATCATAATAAAAATATATGATTTGTTTTTGCAAAGAATTAATAGTGTGCCTTAAAAATTATTATTTCAATTCATCCTGTCTGCTTCTGGTCTTTGACCACCATATGTTCTGTTATTAAAATAAAATTCACATAATAAAATGTAATTGATTATGCAAATCTGTGATAAATATTTCAACTATACATTATGTTAGATATTCTCCATCTTGTCTGAAATACAATAGCTACAATAATTTCACATAAATTCAAAGAGAAAAAGCAAGTGAGCTATTGCTTCAGACCTATTAAGAGCATACAGTTTCTTAGTAATAAAGATCCAATTCTCTAATAGAAACTTATGATATGAAGTTCTTTATAAGAAAATAAAATGAGAAAGAAGAAATGAATTCTAATATTTTTGAGTGCTCATTAGATGTGAAGAATTTTCTACATTCTTGGAGTAGGCGAAGCAGTATCTCCTCTAAAGCTGTCCATGTTCTAATACTGGATCATGTGAGCAAGTATCACATTAAGAAAGTTTACAATGTGTCCAAGATCACAGAGGCTCAGCTACAAAGTAACTCTAACTAACCAGTGCAAACATAGTGATTATATTCCTTGTATGAATTTGGTTCGTGTACATACTACATCTTAATTATTTTTTCATTTCTTCCTTTCTCTCTCCATCCTTTTTCCATCTCTTGGTCTCCTCTCCATTTACCAAAGATCTATCTCAATATTTCCTACTATTGGTTTCTTTTTATTGCTCATACTAAGGAAACCAAGTACTGTTTAAACTGGCGTATGTGCTTTGTTTCTCTTACATGGTCTCAAGTTACATCCATTTTCCTAAAAATGACTGATGTTTATACTTTATGGCACAGTAGTCCTCCACTGTGTATAAATACCACATTTTCTTTAGATATTTATCTGTTTCGATAGACATATAGAAATATTCAATATTTACTTATTATGTTTTGAATCACTCTAAATACAGGCACGCATGTATTTCAATAATATGATGCCATAGCTCTTTGGGGATTATACCTAGACAAAGAATAGGCAGTCCAAAATAATTTATCTTTCAAATTTCTCCAGGAATATTCATATTGATTTCCATAGAGGTTGAACTTTGTTTACACAGTTTATATTAATCTCCTACAAATAAGGTATAAGAGTTCCTTTTTCCCTAGAGTCTGGTCAATAATTAATCATTATTAGTTGATTTCTTGATCATAATATTCTCTCTGAAATAAGGTAAGACTTCAGTTGCTTTAATTTGTATTTCTCTAATGACCAGAGATGATGAATATTTTTTGATTTATTTATCGGTCCTTTGTAATTCTTCTGAGAAATATTCATCCATTTCAGCTTAAGTAGGCCTTTTGTTTTGGGGAGGGGGCTCAAATTTCATTGAATTATGTATGGATTTTAAATATTAACCCTCTGTTTGGGGAAAGCTGGCATTCCCATTCTGGAGGTTGTCTTTCCTCTGATTTTTGTTTCCTTTGCTATCTTTAAGTATTTTCATTTAATATCTCATTTATTGATTGTTGATGTTATTTTGTATGCAAAAGGGATTGGGTTTAGAAAGTCCTTACCTATGCCTACATCTTTAAGATTTTCGCCTGTTTATTCTTCCAGCAGATTTAAATATTTCTTTTTTCAAATTTTGATCTTAATCCATTTGAATTTTAATTTAGAACATGGTAAGATATATGGGTCTCCATTTAAGTTCTACATGTGGAGGGTCATTTTTTCCAGCACTGTTTAGTGAAAATGTTATCTCCTTGCAGTGCAAGGTTTTTGCCTGTTGGTTAAAAATCAAACAAGTGAATGTGTCTGCAGATGTTCCTGTACTCTTTCTTCTGTTCCGTTTATCCACATCATTTTTTTTGTTCCAGTACCACACTGTGATTTAAAAAAAAAAAAAAAAAGAAAGAAACACCGCATCTTTGTAATAGACTTTGCAGTCTAGGATCATAATGTCTGCTACCTGCTCTTAGTACCAGAATTTCTTTTCCTATTTTGTGTCTTTTCTGGCTCCACATGAATTTTTCATGGTTTATTCCTGTTATGTGAGGAATGCTGCTGGTATTTTGATTAGGGTTACATTAAATCTGTATATCAGTCTTAGAATTATAATTTTGACTATATTTGTTCTGTCTGTCCAGTAACAGGGGTTTCTTTCCATTTTCTGAAGTTTTTTCCTAGCATTTTTTCCACAGCACTATAATTTTCATTGCACAGGTCTTTCACCTCCTTGGTGAGGTTTTAAAAAAATGACTCATGTACTATGATTTTCCCTGTTTAACAGAAATGCAACTGAGTTTCATAATAGTTAAATAAGTCAACTAAGTTATAATGCAGAATCAACCCCTCATTTCTCTCTCAACAGATAGTCTATGAGAAATAGATATAAAGTCAAGGTACAGAATAAAATAAATTTCTCAAGGAAGGTACATATATGATACTGCTAGAGAGTCATAGTAATGCAAAATTATAGGCTGAGAAATTTGCATAAATAAGAAAATGCACACTCAAATTGAAGCAACATACCATTTCAAATAAAATGAAGAAAACAAATTCAGTTACATACACCCTTGAAGGACTGTAATAATCTACAAAAATGTTAAAATTGCTCTAAAGAAAATGATAGCTACAATATGTAAAGTAATCACAAGAAGATGGCTAAAAAAGTTCCCATCAGAAGCAACTAGGGAAAGAAATATGAAACTTAATTTTTCAAAAGACTGAAGACAGAAAAGAGTGAAAACTAACACAAAGCCAAAAAACCATAGTCTTAATATTTTCCACCCATCTAAATTATCTGTTAAGAATGAGGGCAGAATGGCAGGGGATTTAGCTCAGCAGCGTAGCCACCTGCCTGGCAAGTGCAAGATTGTGAGTCCGATCCCCAGTACAAAAAAAAAAAAAAAGATAAGAGCAAATAAGACAATTATAGGGTTGGATAAACATTAGGAATTTTGCAGTTAAAAATAATGTATTAAAAGAATGGAATATAGAAAGAGTTTTAAAAATAAAAGAATCTAAGACTTTTATAATCTACTAGAAAATATTAGAGCTAGTGATTATCATTTTATATATATAAAGCATATATAAAACTTATTATATTGAGTATATGCATGTTATATGAAATTAGAGCTGATATAATTTAATATATAAAATATAAATCATATGAGCAAACAAATATATAAATATAGACATATATACCATACATTTCTAATTTATATGTTTAAATATATATTTGCTTTACAAATAAAATAACATAGAATGCTTTCCCATCATGTTGACCAAATAAATCCCTGCAATTAAAGACCATTTAATGTTGAGCGGCAGACTCCAAAAATTAAACACATGAAGGAAGAATTCATCGTTGTGTTTCTCTGCTTCATCTTCTTGTGTTTCCTGAGAATAAAAGAACGTTTATTCCCCAGGGCATTTCTAACTAGGCAGAACGATTGTCTAGATTTGTCAATTGAAGTCAGACTATGTCACCTCTGACTTGTGCCAATAAAAAGCCCTTGGTTTATTTCCCAGTCTCTTCTCCACTGAGCAAGTCAAATCTAGAAGATCGCTGAATCAATGGGAGGACAGTTGCCTTGGGAAGTAGACTGCACTCTACATAGAATTTTCTTACTTAGGAAATGCTGAAGAAACATCAAGTGTGATAACAGGAA
Organism: Hydrochoerus hydrochaeris; assembly: GCA_004027455.1. Lineage (NCBI taxonomy): Eukaryota > Metazoa > Chordata > Mammalia > Rodentia > Hydrochaeridae > Hydrochoerus > Hydrochoerus hydrochaeris. Next base: position 126,042 of record PVLA01000660.1, read on the forward strand.
AAATCATTTTAGGTGTGATAAAAGACAGACTCTTCCACAAGGTTCAAGCAAAAAAAAAAAATCATAGCAATACACAACCTGACATATAATAATGAAAGTATGGTGAACCAAAACAACTGGTCTTTCTTTTTAATAAAGACAAAAAAAAAATCAAAAGAGGACAGTAACCCTTTACAAGGTTACTCAAGCATAAGATACTCACAAAATTTGTTAAAAAGGCACAAAACATGATTAGTAATTTTTTAAAAAATATAACTTGCAAATCAATGAAAATTTTTTAAAAAATTTTTTTAAATGATATATTTCTCTTTCAACGACTTTTACTAAACATAGAATATATTTTAGGAGGAAGACAAATGAGCCAAGAAAATGTGAAAAAGATTAAAATATAGGAAGCCCACCAAAGCATTATTAAACTTGTAAAACAATAATTATGATGACCTATTTGAAAGTATAAAATTAAGGTTGATTACATTCTGAACTGTTTTAAAGTGTATGCTGTTTGGGAATGATCAGTTTTTAATCACTAGAAAACCCTTATATTATTCAGTGATGAATAAAAGCACATATTTACACTGGACTTTGTAAGTAAAATCTTTAGTTAAAATATTAGTAATATGATATAGAGGAACGAAATTCCCAACCTCCCATATGTCCAGTATGAGTTCATGTTCTCTGAAATTGAAGAATGAATTTTAGGAACATTGGAGGTTAAGAGCAGAATATATTTATTGAGAGAAAGAAAGCTTCTGTCTGAGAGAGACAGAAGGGGTCCCAAGCGGGTTGCCAAGGACTCTGTCTTTCCTAGAGATTTTTATTGAGTAAAACCATGCAGTTAGGCAGTTCTAAAGTGGGGAAAACTGGGAACTCTCAAGGCAGACTGGCATGAGATGGGACAGAACTATGGTCATCCAATAAGTTTAATTGTTTAAGTAGAATTGACCAGATCAGAGACAAATGGGGAAGGGGTCAGTAGCAAGCAAACATTCTCATGGAGCAGTGACTCTTCCTATAGGGGCTAGGGACAGTGACTCCCGGCTTCTCAAGTTGATCCATACATAATCCTTAATGTTTATACTTACATTTGTTTTGCCTTCTGTTTTGATATCTGGCCCAAAGCAAGAGATGTGTGTCTGCTCCAAGGTCACAAGACATTTGGTCCTCTGTACTTGCTTCCTTGAGGCCCTAGCCCTGTCTGACTGCCTGTAATATTTCTAACTAGCTCAGCTGCCTGTAAAAATACCAGATATACATATATGTGTATATATGAATTACTGCTCATCTTTTGAATGTTAACTAAAAAAGGTGAACAAAAATGAGATCAGAAACATAATCAAAATAGTTGAATTTTTTTAGTTGAAAAATTTTTAAATGTAAAAATATTCAACTATATACCAGAGATTCATTTTTATCACTCCTTGCATAAGGTAAATTCCTAAAGTCCTAGCTAGATAAAAGACTACTCTGAATTAATGTCCATGTTTTTCAAATTCTTTGTAGCTAGTTGTTACCAACTAGGGCCTAATTATTATGCCTAGGGCCTAATCAAGGACATGCGATTGGCAAAAATATACCAACAATGTTTCACTTACATCACTAGTTCCACTTCTACTTTTGTTCTTAGATGAGGCACAAACATTGAGGGATTCAGTTTAGGCCCTCAAACAAAGGGCACACCTTAAGAATGATGGAAATTAAGAAAAAGAGTGTCTAATGTGGAGCTACCATTCTAACACTAAGCTGCTTATAACTGACTTTTTGAAAGAAATGGAATTACACCATTTGGTTAAAGCATTGTTATTGATGAGCTCTCTTACAACGGATTGAAATGTACCCTAACCAATAAAGAAAATCAGAGGGAAAACCAATATAATAAAAGTAATTCAAAATATATCTGAAATTACTGTAAATATTAACAGAATGCAGTTTAATCAAAAAATTCTTGGAGATAACAGGTACTGTTAGCTATATTCCTTTTTTTCAGAATACCAAACTATATTTACTGTTTATTGTTGTTCTTTAATAAAGAACAACAAATAATGTTCAACTGGGTGAATAAACAAACACAGCCAACAAACGTTCAACCTCAAGCCTACAGGGAAACAAAGGGAAGAATACTTTTTGCAGGAATTCAAGCAAGCAAGAGATGGCAGGTCATTGTCAGGTGACTGTAAAAGTCAGAAAATAGCTATATTCCTTTTCAAAGAAATATATAGTAAGGTCAAATTTAAAAATGTAACATCAAAAGCATCCACAGAGTACTGTAATATAAATCTTGATGCAGTTGAGACTCATATAAGATAATACGTGCTCAACAACAAAATAAAATTACAACCTCCATATGGTTGATACTTAAAATATTAAGTAATTCATGATTACAACTGTCAAAAAGCAAATGCAAAACCCTCAAAAGTTGATAATAAAAATAAATCCAAGGTAAGTGATACAAAGAAGTACAGTTAGTTTTAATGCTTTATATTATGTACAAAAATATCACAAATAGTTTTTCAACTCAAGAATATGAAAAAGCATAAAGAAAATGTGTTTGGAAAATGAATGCCATTTTAAGATTATTAATATTGCATACATATATTCTTATAATCATGATTATAATTTTAGTGAAGTAAGAAAGCACAATTTAATACTAAGGCAAGGTATCTTTGTACTGGAAATTATCCATAATGTGCACATATGCCTACTTACAGAATTGAAAAGTAATTTATCCAAGAAAATTTTTAATTAAACATTCATTATGAAGAATAAGTTTCTATTATGTGAAAAAAAACAGGCAGTTTAACATTTTCTACAAAGCTTATAAATCTTTGATGTCTATAAGTGAATGCAAAATTACAAAATATATGTGTCACAGATATCAGTGTTAAATGTATATTCAGTAATGACACTCCAAATATTAGCACATATATTTGCACAATGCATCAAAACAATAATTTCACAAGTACATTATATCCTGAAAAACCAAGGTGTCAGCATCCTGGAACACTAGATTCACTAGATTCAAATAATTCACTAGGTTAATTAAAGAAAAAAGTATGATAGATGTCAATAGATACAAAATGCTTATGATGGAATCCACTATCAATTCAAAGGGAGAGAATGAAACATTGTAGGCAACTAAAGAGAGCAATACTCTTCATATAAATTCACTTTATCCTAAATTTATGTCACTTAGCAGTTCAGTTTTAAATTTTTTCAGAAGATTTTATAAGAAAATAAAAGAAATGCAGTTTTTATTATTTTTTGGATAAATCAGAAATAGCAAAATAATACAAGATCAATAAAATGTATAAACCAATAAAAAGTAGAATACTTATAAACTTTATTCACTAGATAATCACAGAGAAAAAGCATTATAATTGCTTCTAATGAGTAAAAAAAGTGGTATTAATGTTCTTAAAAACTAAAAGGAAAATTCAAAACAATCTATAGATGAATATAACTTGAAATATTTTAGTAGGGTAGCTGAATAAAAATGGAATTAAAATATATTTCAACACTGCTCATATAATGGCAAGAAGCAATTGTAATAATGGAATAAGTAGCCCATAAGTATTTTTAGAAGTAATTTTATGAAATGCTGAGGAAAAGACAGTAAAATTTCTTGTTACTTTCTGAAGCAATTCTAGAAATCTTGCATACTTCACAAGTTCTTCAGTTGCATTGTGCTCCCCAAGTTAATTCAAAATATTTACCTTTCATTGTTACTTTGATTTGCTGAAAGTGTGAGAAGTACACAGTGCCAGAGCCAGTGAAGCAGTGAATAAAGTGATATGGTAATATATTTTCTGCTCCTGCATTCTTCTTGCATGGCACTTGGCAGGAGCATTGGCTGTATTTTTGATCATTTCTGGTAAAATCATTCACATATAAAGACTTCCAGGGCTGCTTCAGAAAGTAGAAAGAACAATAGGATAAAAGTATGGGAAGCAAGAAGAAGTATTTGAAAGGTATTAATGGTGATGCGTCTTTACTGTAATAAACTTTTCATTTAAATACATAGCATATTTTTAATCAGTTCTCATATAACACTATATATATATATATATATATATATATATATATATATATAAAATCATATTTGGAAAATTCTGAAAGTGACTTTTTTTGTTTTAAGGTGAAAGGTATTTTTTAAGTTGGCCCAAAAGTTTCTATTGTTGTATGTTTTAAAATTTTATTTTACTGTCTTAGAGCATTTTTGCAATATAGCATTCATTGTGAGGAATTGGTACACATCCATACTATAACTGGATCCTTTATATTTTTCTTCCCTCTCCCTCCATCACACTAGCACTTTTAAAAATTTTAAAAAGAAAAAAAGAATAAAAATGATAATGCAGTGTTTCAAAACAAAATAATAGATTAGAAATGGTTAATATATTGTGTATTATTATCTTCAAAGTAGTTGCTCAGATTATAAGATACAAACATGAAAACACAGACCATTATTTTGATAAATTAATAGCGATTAGTAGTATGATTATCTATCATATACATGAAGTCTTTCCCTTCTTTCCATTCTCCTTTACCCCACCTCAGTTCTTTCCTTCTGAGCCGTTCCTGCCACTTTCACTCCCACTGCCACTTCCACTTCCATTTTCCCTTTCCCTTTCTCTTTCACAATACTTGTTGCACACTTTGGATATTTTATTCTTCCAATTTTGTACAACTAGGGAGACATTATGACGTTTACACATGTAAGTCTATTCATTTCACTTATGAGTATCATCTCAAGTTGCATGGATCTACCTAAAAAGGCCTCGAGTTTCTCACTCTTTAATGTAGTACTACATTATATAAAAATATCACCTCATTTTATCCATTCTGCAGTAGATGGGCATTTGCATTTTTTTCCAAGACTTGGCTGTTACAAATTGTGGGGCTATAGACATAGTACATATATTGCTGTAGTATGATGCTTTCACTTCTTCTAGGAAAATGGCTAGAAGAGGAATGTCTGAGTAGAATGGAACCTCCAATCCTAGTTCTTTAAGAAATTGCCACACTGATTTCCACAGTGGTCCTACCAGTGTATGTTCCTATCAACAGTGGAGTAGAGTTCGATTTTCCCCACAGCCCTGCCAGCATTCATTATTGATTGATTTCTTGATGACAGTGATTCTTTCTGGAGTGAGATGGAATCTCAATGTTGTTTTAATTTGCATTTCTCAAATGATCAATGATGTGGAACATTTTCTCATATATCTATTTGACATTTGTATTTTTCACATTAGAAGTGTGTATTCATGTCAGATGCCCATTTTGGATTAGGTCTTTGAATTTGGGAGCCTGTGATTTTTTAAAAGCACTTTTTATATCTCACTTTAAATCTCACCCAAATTTAAGGTAAGCTATTGCAGAATTTTTACATGTTGTTGAGAGTTACTATCATTTACATATGTTTAACTTTATTATTTAGTCTATTTGCTAACTTATTAATCCAGTGTCTCCCTAGGTAGGGTTAGACTTTCAAATATCTCTAATAAAATCACCAACTTTGGATTTTCATCAATTTCCAATATTTTCTCTTCATCAAAAGTTTTGGAGTAAATATTTATCAGACTCCTAACATAGCTATTTTTTAATCTTAACACAATTTCATAGAAGTAGCTTTTTCCTCAGAAAGATTTAAAATTTTCAGAAAAAAATATATTCATATATGTCTAATTATAGTTATTCCTCCCATGTTATAAGACAGAGTGTGACCCAACAAAGCAGTGACAGGTAGAAAATGTTATAATTTAAAACTTCATTTAAGACACACTATTTTCCAGTCTTTCAATACTGTGACAAAATGCCTAAACTAAGCAGCTTAAAAATTATATCAGTTATAATTTAGTTATTAGTATTTAAAAATGTATCTCAGGTAAAAATACTTTAGTGCAATTAATGGTATTGTCAAAGTTATTTGAGTTTAAATAATAGTGGGACTGAATGATGTTAACATTGGAAGCTAGGTAAATGGAGTACACAGGTTCTCTGTACTAATAGTACAACTTTCTTGTACAACTGAAATTATTTTTATAAAATATTGAAAATCAAAGCAAAATTAGAAACAAAGCAAATCAAAACTTATTGGAAGAATAATATTGTTTAAAAATAGGCAGTACTATAAAGTATTGTGGCCAAATAATGCATAAAAGAACAAGAAACCATATACAAGCAAAACAAGGATTTAGAGATACTGGAGTTCAGGAAGTCATTAACCCCAGGTTCTCAGCTGGATTTCCCTTCGCAGCTCCACAGTAGTTTTACTTTCTACTCATTGATTTGCAGCCTCATATTGACTTGAGGTCAAAATTAATATGAATTTAAGGAAACATAGCAAGATAGTACTGATACTGAATTTTGAAACTGACCTCAATCTTGGGGATATAAAAAACATATATTTTTGAAACATGAATTCTGAGATCACCGACACTGCAATGCTCTGCACCATGCAGCTAGCAATGGTGATATCAAAGGTTTAGTCAGAAAAAGCTGAACACTTTAGTTTATACAGGGCTTTTCACATATTAAAGCATATAGAATCTGTTAATGCATTTGTATTCATTAAATGAGGTTTTTAAAATCCATCTTTATAAGCACTCAAGAAATACGTAAGATATGTAGTGCAATGCAAATGTGAATCTAATATTATGCTTTTATTTATGATAATTTTACAAAAATGATTGGAACCAAAATAGGCAGGTTAAGCCAATGGAAAGAGTGATTGTTTGTGATCTGTAAGAAAAGGCTCCCAGATGTGTACACCAACAACTGGACCATCTTTAAGGTGCTAACACTCTGCCTGCCAACTTCGCAGCTCAAAAGTGACAGATAAGGACACAAAAAATGACAGAGATCCAACTAAATTTTTTACAAAAATGATTCTCATTATTAGTGCAAAGGAACAATTATGATTTCACAGGCCTGTGAGCATTTCATAGATGAAGAAAAAGCAAAATTGAATTACTGGTAGAAGTATTGTTAATAATAAGTAAAGTTCTCCAACCTGAACAATATATTAATAAATATAAAGAACATTACATAAAATAATTTAGTAGATATAGAAAGACAAATTCTACAAAAGTTGCCATTTGTCATAAGATGGTTTTCTTTCTAATGTTGTCATCTATTATTAAAGAAATATGATCCTAAGGATACATATTTTTGTACTTCCTGTTTTATTCAGTATTAATAATTGATCACAGGTCCTTCATATTGAGTCATGAGCTTAGTTTTTTAGTTTTCTCTTTTTCCTTTTGGATTTTTTTTTGAGACAGGATGTCACAAAGCAGCTCAGAATAGATTCAATTTTATAATTCTCTGATTCTTCCTTCCAAAGCTACTTCCTATCCTTGGAGTGTGAAAATAATGGGTCAAACTACACACACACACACACACACACAGACACACACATACACCCACATATACACACACACAGAGACACACACATACACCCACATATACACACACAGACACACACATACACCCACATACACACACACACACACACAAGCTGAATGGTTTTTTCTTGTTGAATTTGCAGTTGTTAAATCTATTGTAGGAACTGAAAGCTTTCATCAACTTTAGAGTTGAACAGTGTTAACAAGAGATGTGTATCTCCTGTAATGTTCAAAGAACAAGAAAAAAATAAAAATGATTGTTTTTAGTTGAACAATGAAGTTATTACTATTGACAGCTATTTGTTTGGGGAGATTCATTTCTAGATAATTTTAGAAATCTAGAAATATGATCCTCCTATGTCATTGGTCTAAAATGCATAAAACAAAAGCATAGGAGATACATTATGATATACTTCATGCAAGTCATAGTAAAACTTTTGAAATATTCCTAACCCAAGACAGTTATACCTTATTGTATACCTTATTATAATTTTTAAAATATTGCCTTTTTAAAAAATTGAACTTGATTTTCTTCATGTAAACCTAAATGTGTGCAATTGAAGAAGATATTTTATCAAAAAGGTCCCAGATAATTCACAGCATATATGAAACATCAGAAGAAATAGAATGAGCATAAGCACAGAATCCAAGGAAAGGTATGTTGCCAGTAAACTAGTCAATATAACAGAAAGAAAGAAACTGGTAAAGATACTGTGCATTAGGAGGCTGATTACTACTCTGGAAAGTTATCTTCTCCATCATGAATAAAACCTAAAATCCTCATTCTGTAATTCACTTCAAATACACAATTCCAGATGGGAAGATGGGATTTTGTTTGAATATCCTTGTCCTATTTGCTAATGCCTGAGCGTAATGATTTGAGTCTACTGACCTGATAGTTTTTTCTCATTCAGCATAATGCAATCATTTGTAAATGACATAAACTAGAGACATCTGTGCTCAAAATAATTTACCAATATCCCATCATTAATTCATCAACCATATTCAAGAAAAGATGTCCAAGGTAAAACAAATTCATCCTTTAGTTGTTTCTATTTTGTGTCCATACACCATATCCCAGGGACAGAAAGCTTCATAATCACAGAACTCTGTATTAAAAATATATACAAAACAATGAAAAAATGAAGATCAAGTTGTTTAAACACTAATTAAAAGGGGTAGACTTCATTTCTATAGTTGGTCACATGGCTGTAATTGGTAATTTAAGATTCTTTTTTTAACACTTCATGTTCCATTTTTTTCAATTAATATCAGCTTTAATTTTTGATCTAGTTGTATGTATTATTTTCCTGTTGCTGGTATAACAAATTACTTCAAATTTAGTGACTTAAAAAAACATAAATGTATTATTTTGCTGTCCTGGTGTTCTTAATTGTGACCTGTATCTTATGAGGATGAAGTATAAATGTTGGCAGGCCTATATTTCTTCTGGAGGATTTAAGGAGCACATGTTTATTTTCCTTTTTCTGTGGTCTCCTGAGTTCCTAGACTTCTGACCTCTTTCTCCAGCCTTCAGGGCAACCTTATAACATATTTCAAGTCTCTAACTCTTACTTCCCACCTCTGATTTATCAAAGACCTTTTGATTACACTGTGGTCACATGTACAATAAGAAAAAATACCCCTCGAGATTCTTGCCTTAATCCTACCCCAGTGTTCTCTTTGCTTTACAAGGTGACATAATCACAACTTTCGGAATTGTATGTGTTTATCTTTGGAGGTCATGCTTCTAAAAACCCTAAAGCTTTTCTTTTCTGTACTTTAAAATAAATGTAGTATCTAGGATCATACTAATCCTGGGAGGAGTTTATAACACTAAACGGAAACCTTAGAATGATCCATTTATTTCTACCCATACTCCTTCCTGGTTCAATTGCATAGCTTGCCCACATAAAAAATTTAATACATAGAAGTAACATCTCCAATTCAGTAAAAATTGTTTTGTATGCTCTGATAGAATTATCTTTCTTTCTATTCTAAATTAATAGGCTCTTACTCTGAGGGTTGAAAACATTTATGCATAGGTGATTTTGTGAAACAGAAACAAATGCTAACTCCTTCTTACACATCTTGGTTCCCAGACTTGAGTACTCTAGCTAAGGAAATAATAAACCATATGTTAAACGATGAATGCAGCATGTATCTTCTCACTAAAACCTTCCTATTCTTACAAAGTGCTGTAAGACACTCAATTTGCATGGAGACTAGGCTAATTTCTAATATATAAATATATGTATGTGTATATATATATACATACATATACATATACTGTATATATATATATATATATATATATATATATATATATATATACAGTGGGTGTATATATACATATATATGTGTGTGTGTACTATATATGAGTGTATACTACATTTCTGCCAAAACAGTCACCTTTTTTAAAAATCAAGACAGTGGCCAGAGATAGAAAGTACAGGAGTTTGTTATAGGACTACTAACTTTGGGCTGAATAGACATTTTCTACATTTAAGAGAATCAAACTTTATTGAGAGCAGCAATATGCCTTGTTAAAAAGATGATATTTCTCTATGCTTTTTCCCCATGTTTGATCATATAGCTACATTCTGTTAAATATAATCAATTAAAGGACTTACAAGACATTTTTGCCCAATGAGCTTCCTGCAGTTCGGAGGGCCGTTCTGAAACAGTCTTTTACATTTACTTCTCGGCATGCAGAGATCGGGGCTGGAGCTCCAGTCACAATTCTTGAGAACAAGTTGGCTTTGCAAGTTCAAGAAATGTTAACAAGGTAGTGAGGGAACGAACAGAAGGAAACAAATTCACCAGCGAACATGAAGCTACTATAACCAACATCTAGAGACTATTTATCTCCAGGTGTTTTCTGTTAGAAAAACCATATCACTATATATTTTGTAAATAGCTGCTCTTTTATTTTTATGATTACATATCAGAACTTATGCTTTTAACTCATTTGACGATAATACATGTTTATAAAAACATGGGTGCTTTTCTGTCTGCTTTAAAGAATCTCTAAGATGGACTATTTACTAAATGTGTATGTGAAACACTCATTTTGCAAAATTTCATGAGGTTCATTCCTATAAATAACTTCCAGTTTTGTTCTCAAATTTGTTATCACCAGAACGAAGAATTGTCCAGGTTTGTTGCCACTGTACACCATGGACACCACTGTATACACCACTGTTGCTCATGGACCTGTAAAGATCCTTGCCTCAAACTGTCTCACCTTTCTGGAAGAGAGACAATGATATTTCTCGTCTGAAATGTTTTGCACGGTAACAGAGCTTCTGTGGAGGTAGCCAGTGTGCTTCTGAATGGAGTTGTAATAACACAGAAATGAATTTTTATCTTGTCAAAGTCAGAAAATTAAGTTGGCATACACATAAGCAAAATTGCTTTTGTTTTAACCTTATTCCACTATTGATAAAGCACTTTACACCAATCCTTAAGTGTGATTTAAAGGCAGAGTGAAGTCAAAATGTTGAGGTTGTGAGAATCTCTGTCTATGACTAGGATGTGCTTTCAGAGCAGCATCAAATAGCTCTTATCCAAAGCTTTTCACCTGAAGGAGGAGTGAGTGCCCAGAGGCACAACTCCCTTTGAGGTTGTAGGTAGCATTATTCAGTGAATGGCTAACTTGGATAAAAATTATGTTCACCTGTTACCCCTCGTTCAAACTTTATAAGGCCCTAAAGACAGGAGAATTGTCTTTTTGGAGAGAAAAAATCACTTTAATAAAGAAAGAATGATTTTTAAAAAATAAAGAAAGAGGCTGGGGATTTAGCTCAATGGCATAAGCATCTGCCTGGCAAGTGCTAGGTCATGAGTTCGATCCCCAGTACCAAAGAAAGAAAAGAAGGAAGGAAGAAGCCAGACCTTTCAGTGAATCTCTGAATTGATTTTCCCATAGTTTTACTATAGCACTCTCTTCTATTCCAAGAATTGCAAGCATCCTCAGGTGAACTTGTCATAAGGCTGTCAAATTTTCAACTGAAATCTAAAGGTTAACTAAAGGTTTTAATGTAGAAGCCTATCACTACTACTAAGTGTATCTGAGTAGAATATTGAAATGCAATTGGAATTGTGTCTCACTTTGTATGAAACTAACCAATATGTGCTTAAGAACTTATTCTTCATGAAATTAAGACTTTGATATATTTATCTTTCCTTTGTCCATTCCTTTGAAGAGGATATTATAACATGCTACAAATCATTTCACTGAAATATTAGCAAATGGGAAAATCACTGAATTTTCATGGAATTTCTCACATCTTCTCAAATAAGAATATTCCTCAGTAAGACCTTTAATAGAAATATCTTCTATTTTTCACTTCCTGTTTTTCAAAACTTTTAGAAAGCAGATAGTGGCTTAAATTGGAAGTGTCTTGCTGAGCTGCCATCCCTGCCAGGTGAAAGCAGAATGCTTTTTATGTTTGCTGTTTATTGGCTTAAAGATGGGAAAAGTTATCTCTGGATCAATAATAGCATACTGATGCTAGGGGTTGTATTGATTTACTTTAGAAAGAAAAACACATTTGGAATAGGAGTTGCAACTGGAAAACCTACTAATTATGTTCATAGTAAAAGTTCTGTAATTTTTAAAACACGTCTATCTTCTGTTTCAACCAAACTGAAGAGTTAAGTGGGAATACGCTTATGAACTTCTCCAGGTTTCTCATTTGTTAATCCTAGAAAGATGTAGTTTTGTTTTTGATTGTCCCAGAGAAATGTTCCATTTGCTCCCATTTGGTCTTTGCTGCAATCCTGGCTTTCCACAGAAGAAAGAATGCAGGTGTGTGTACTCTTAGCTAAGAGGGTGGATCCCCGCTGCTCACTACAGAAACGCTATTGCTTTTTACTGCCTCTTTCATGCCTCTTGGTGGACATCAGTGAAAAATTTCTACCAACATTCTCATAGTTATCTAAAAACAAGTGTGTCAGGCAGAGTTCAATAAAACAAAAAGTCAGAACTACATTGTAAGAATTACAGATATGGATAAAGTATTTACAATGAGATTTGAAACAAACCTGAATAAAATCGTAATGTACAAAATTAAGATGGCAGTCTGTCACACTAAGTGTCCAGAATTCCCCCAAATATTCCCCTTGTTTTGCTTTTTTCTACACAGTTACTGTCTGAATAGGTGCAGGGCAAGAAAGAGGAAGAGTTCTAGAAAGTGTGTGTGTGAGTGAGTTTATTACAATACTATTCTTCAGATAAATCCAATTTACCTTCATTTAGACATTGTGTGTGTTTGTATGTGTGTGTGTGTGTGTTTTAATTGACAACTGAAAAGATCTTGCATCTATTTTGACAGTTAGACCAAGTAGTCTGATTCAATAGGATTTTTTGACTGTATCTATTTTGGCCATGCATTCCAAAATACTCCTTTTTGTCTTTTCTTTTCGTGTGTTCCTAGGGATATATCATGAACAATTTCCCTAGAATAAAGATCCTATTTTGATTACTGTGTTTACTCTTTCCTCTTTGAGGTAAACATAATCAATTTGGCTTCAAAATAGTAGAAATTAGGCATCGCTACTGGACTCTGGTCCCTATCACACTCTCACCTTCCACTTGAAAGCAGACACTTTTTTTGACAGCTACAGAATCTCATGCGACAAGTTTCTACAGAACACAGCCATTTTCAGTTTTTTTCAAAGATCCTGCACTTCCCTCCTCAATTATAAGAAAAAAATTATTTTCAGAAATCAGTTGATGTATTAGACCTGAGTCCAATATGTTATCCTTAGAAAGGCCACTGTAAAATTGGCCATACGGGGTTTAAGGGACTTGGTTTCTAGGAGGTATCTACCGGCCGTTAAAAACTGTTAATTGTGCTTAGATAGTAAGATTTGTGAAGAATGCTTGTTTTATATTTGGGAATTTTGTTATACAGTAGGCAGAATGACCAGAGCTCTGTGAATTGACTCTCTAATGCATATCTTGGAGAGAAACATTTCACAAATGTGTTGTCACAAGTCACTGCTTGTGGAATTAAATGTGTCCTATGTGATTTTTCTAGGAGATGATTTTCAGAAAGTTGTGTTTGGTTTCCTTTGGATTTTTTCTTATTTATATTTTTCCTTTGCTGATTTTTCTTTGTATTCTTCTGCTCTAATAATTTGTAGTCATGCATAGTGTCCCATGCCAAATCCCTTGAGTCCTCTTTCTATATCACTGAATCTGGGGATGATCTGGAGGACCCTCTGTACAGCAAATATTTCCCAAACTTTGGTAGGGAATTTTTTTATGGTGTCCTTAGGGAAGGCATATTACTATATGAATTAAGGATTTAGAGTTCACTATACTACTTTTATTTCTCCAAATTAGTTTATTCTTTTTTTTTTTTTTTTTTGGTAATGGGGATCAAACTCATGACCTCAAGCTTGCCAGGCAGGTGCTTATGCCACTGAGCTAAAGCTCTGGCCCAGTTTGTTGATTTTTCTATACAAAATCAAGGACATATTGGTCTCTTATTTTCATTTAATAATGAAACTAATTTTAGAAAATGTGTATACTTGAATAGTGAACTTGAATAGCGAACCACTGCTACATTTAAAAAATAGCCTAGCAATTTTAGTAAGTGTACCACATTAGCAATTTTAGTATAATTCAAAATGTTACTCCTTTTTTTTTTTTTTTTTGTGCCTGGGATCGAATTCACAAAGTCGCACTTGCCAAGCAGGTGCTTATGCTGCTGAGCTAAATCCCTGACTTTACTCTCTTATTAAACATATTCTAACTTATGTAAACAGAAACTCAATTTATTAGAAGCCTCTTGGGTGTGGGATTCATAGAAGAAAGGGAATTCTAGGAAATTTACTCCAGAAACCTAGAGTGATCAGGGTCATGTAAGTCACTGAATTTATGAACCAGAATATGACTCAGGAAAATGGGGTTCATTGACCTTTGCCACAGCTGTTGGACATTATGTAAAGCCACCTCCCTCAACTATTACTGTTACAAACAAGAAAAAAATGACAAACGGTTTGTTTCTGTTTTGATCCTGATTTTAACCTAATTCATTAAAGTCCTGGGTAAAATTTGTTTGGCTAAACTTGCTCCCTGTCCCCAAGCATGCTATATTTGAACTTTTTAGCTCCTGTAGCATTTTCAGGAGTGTATTGATTGTATTTACCTAAAACTCAGTTTGCTACAGGATAAAAAGAATATTTCTGCATTCTCTTACTTAACAAGCCTAAATTACTTCAAATGGGAGGAAAAGCTCAATGTGGGTTAATTGTAGGTTTGTAGTTTCTTTCTAAAAAAAAAAAACAAAAAAAAAATAAAACATTATATCCAGTGTTTGCTTCCAGAATGACACATTATTTAATTATGAAAGATCTCTAACCCGCTGTAGAGGCTCCTCTTATACTGAAGCACAAATCTGGCTGCCCCCCAGGTGGTACTTCTGAGCACTCACAGCTTTCACCCCCTTTTCCTTCCTCCTTTCCTCACTAGCACATTAAGATGTCAAGACCACTGTGTGATGTTATTACTATTTGTCAGCCTCACACCACTAGTAAATTATTTATATCTCCTTCGGGAGAGAGAAAACGAACTGGACTTAATCTCCAATTTTGGTGGCGTCTAAATTGCCAGTGTGTCAGTTTCCTCTTTGAAACTTCAAGTGGGTGCTCAACCCCACTACTTACCAATTTATCACTTATTTCATTCAACAATTTGTAACATGATTTCTGGTGTATAATATATTGTTCTGTATTTTGGTAACTTTTTTCCTGCTAAAAGTTCTATGCAGTTGTCACTGTACGTTCTTTCTGTTTTGTAAGAATTGGATTCAAATTGATATTTTTAAAAATATTCAAGGGCCTTCATTGAACCACAAATTATGATATATTCTGGGTTCATATTGGTTAATGATAGAAAATACTAAGCAATTATGGCTTCGCATTGCGCAGGTTCAATGAAAATGAGTCTTTCAAAGATCACCGGTGTGATGATGTGAGAGAGGAGAGTCACGAGAAAACTCATACAACAGGCAGGAAATCACCGAGCTCACATCAGGTGGGTGGTGTCAAAAGACAAAAGGGAAGAGTTCATATCCATTCTCTCATTTCTTAGTTGATACATAAAACACAGTCTCTACATAGTAATGGGTGCAAAGTGATGTGTGAACTCATGTATCTATTGTGTAATGTTTTAATTAGATTAAATGTATCTATTTTCTCCAACCCTTTTTTTATGTTGAAAATCTGTAAAATTCTTATTTCTAGATTTTAGAAATACTGTATATAATGTGTTTTCATTATCCATGGTCACCCTGTTACACAGGAGTACACCAAAACATTTACTCCTATTTAACTGTAATTTAGTCCTGAACCACAATTCCTACACCTTCCCTTTTGACCCGGAAACCAATTCTTTCTTGCTTTTGATTGAGACAGAAGGAAAAATGCAGATTTATTGGTTATTTGCCTGCTTGTCGATCACTTTGAGAGTTGGTAATTCTTCAGGGCATGAAAACAATTCCAAATCACTGGAAATAAAATTATCTCTGTTATAAGAACAACTTCCTTAAGATTATAGAAAATATTTTAATATCACCTACTTTCATATAAAACTATTACAACTATTTTGCAACTTGATTTCTAAGTGACTTCATTATCCCTATATACTATAAATACATAAGTCTAGGTACAGTACACAGATAGAGACATATACAAATGGTCTCACTATGAAACAATGTGCATTGTATTGTGAGTTTGTTTTAAGTTTGTTCTACATTTTTCAACTTGTACTTTCAGGGATGATAAATACCATAATCCTTCTTTGTTCCCTCATCTGCTTTGAATGTTCTGCAGTGCTTCTCACAGTCACAGCACATGTAAGAAATAATTAACACTTAAGGCAAGATTCTGAGATGTTTTGATTTACTGTATGACTCATGGTCCAAAATTATTTGAAAAAAGTGGAATTAACTGAATTCATATTGTTTTTGAGCTCTCTTGTTCAAAAGAAAATTATAACGTCTCAAAAATGTCAGTACCCTAATATATGGATGCTTAAAATATTCTTATTATCCATCATTCAGGTGGCCCTTGAGAATCTTCCTAATTGTTAAAAAGAAACCATAAATTTAATAATAAAACCTAAGATTGTTACTTAGCGGCAGAATGAGATGGGAGCCTGTAAATGTAATTAATACCTTTAATAAACTAAACAATCGGGCTTGAAATTTTTACAATAAAAGAACCATGAATATCACAAATCATTTTAATTGGAGAGAAAATTAAAATTTGAATATGCAGTATCTTCCTGCTGAGTTCTACAATTATAGTAACTGTATTAGTGAACAATGTCTAGTCATGATTTTAGGGCATGTTGGTGTAACCATATAAATTGTGTGTGTTGAAGGAGATAGGGTTTTATTTCACAATACTGTATTTTCTAATTCAGACTGCAGCTGATTTTGAAACAAAATTTTTCAAAAAATGCAACATTAGAAATATTTGCAACTTAACAGATTCCTAGATTTGCATGCATTAGACTTTACAAAAAAATATGTTGTTGATGGCACAATTAAGATGGTTTCCTGATTTAGAGATATTAAATAATATGTTAATACAAATTAACATAGATAAGGTTAGGGGCCTCATTCTCTGATTCAGAAACTACAATTCACTGTTTTGTGTAATTATTAAGCCTTGTGTTTTTATAAGGAAAACAAATGGTATAATTTTTCTACAGTTTCATCAGCATATTTAAGGATTGGGACTTTCATCATGGCTTTTTTTTCTATTGACTCTTGTGTATTTCCAACTAAGCTTTTGGATGAAAGAGGATATAATTTGGTGAAATACAAGTCTTTTTCTCTTACACAATTGTCAGATGAGATTTAGAGACAGAAATTTCTGTTTTAGAGACAGAAATTCTAAGCAAATGTATTTAGCAAATTTGGAAAGAAACCGGGACCTTATGTCTCAGAAATACCCAAAGGGGAATCTGCTGAGCAAATAAGTCTCCTTAGCATACTCTCACATATTGAGCTACAATGGTATTTGTATAAACAGATACATAATCATATTCCCAAACAAGGTTTGTCTGGCCTCTGTCCCCATGCTTTTAAACATTTTTGTAAAGGTATACTGTATACACCATGTACACTTCAGCTTTACATTTGTGAATTCTTTCCATTAGAAAAAAATCTCACTCTTCTTAGATTCAGGTATAAAAATTTTGAGAAAGAACTCTCGTAGCTTGGCTTGGTCCCAAGGAGCACACAGGAGTAACCAACTATAGATAAGGTGAAAGACACATTCTGAGTAGGTCTTTCTGAGTCAAATGTCCATCTCTGGGATAATTCCTAGAAATAAAATGGCACGAGCTATGATTCAGACACTATACTCTTCAAAAGAGTATTTCAAAATTGATTCAACTTCAAAAGAAAAGTAGCATCAATTCACAGTGGTGAGGGCTGTCATGTGGATGTGGGATTATTCTTCCTGCAGAAATGGTCACCAAGACCTAAAAAGTAAATCTTAGCCTTGGGCTCCCAGAGAAAAAGAAGAAAAAGAAAAAGGTAGTGAAAGAACCCAAGACCCAACATTCAATTATAAATGATAGGAATTATTTTGCTGTTACTTCTGCTGTGAGGGCCAAATCCCCCTCTAGGACTGTGAGCCAAGAGTAGGTACCCAATACACCCTTGGTGAAGAAAAAAAAGGAAAATAAAAAGACAGGCCACAGCACCCTTTGTGGGGGGCTCCCAGAATCTGAGCCCACATCACAAGTCAGACAGAAAATGCAGAACAAAGAGAGTGTGGTAGCAGCAGACCCTTGGAAGGAGGAGCCAAGCACACACCTGGAGGTGGTGATGGAGAAGGCAACACGGATGAGGTACACATAGACCAGGTGAGGTGAAAGGCCTTGCAAGAGGAGATTGTTCTGGAATCAGGCAAGACAGAAGCATGTGAATCCAGGAATTGGACAGGAACCCAGTCTGGCCATACTGCAGGTTTTGAAAACAACAAACAGAAACTGAAATTTCCCAAACTTATGGGTGGCTTTAAGAATCTGTCCCCTTTGTTCACCTGCTCCCCAGTATGACTACAAGGCCCAACATGGTCCTCAGCAAGGTGGCAGCCTACAGCTTGCAGCAGAAGTTGCTGCAGGACTATGACTGGGCCATGAGCTGGAAATACAACCCGAGTGCTGGACTCGGCTTCTCTGCCACCCCAACAGAGTCTTCTACAAGAATGCATCTAGGTCTGTCAGGCTGGATGATGAGATGCTAATGTCTTCGACCCAAACAACTCAGGTGGCTTTCCTCAGTTTCGCAGTTGAGAGCCACCTAGCAGCTGTCCAGGATGGAAGGCCTGTGGACACCAAGGACAAACTGGGCAGCTTCTGTGTCCAAGGGACTAAAATCTATTTTCTCTGTTAAAACTTCCATCCCTGTGGCGACATGGACATGTACATAATGGCAGCTGGTAAGTGACATTTATTGAGGGTATAGCATGGCCCCGGCACACTGTTTTTGCATTAATGTATTTAATCATCATTATGAAATGGATGCTATTTATGAGGCAGTTGAGGTTCAGAGACCGAGTAATAAAATTGTCCAGGTCTAAAAAAAAAAAACCCAAAAACCCTCCCAAAAAACCCCAAAGATTTGTTGAGACAAGAATAATATTAAATTTTATGCTCATAAAATTAAATAAAATGGCAAAATCTAAAATTTATGTAGAATATAAAATAAAGGATATTTATAATGAATTTATAAAATTTGTTAACTAAAAATAAGCGTTGATTTCATATTATTAACAAAGGAAAGAATGTGTAAAATATTAAGCAAATAATTGTATATTATTTCATACTAGTATAACTTAATACAATACTTCCCAAAGAAATTATGAGATATTCACAGATGCCATATTCTCATTTGTCAGAAATAATTGAGGTTGACATATTTGATAAGTATTCTGTATCCAGATTGTGTTGAATTAAATGTTATGTATAAATCATTACTTCTTTAGGTGAATTTTTATGACAGGAGAGTGTTACTCATGATAGATCCATATGGATATCAAACAGAACGACACATCATTTTGCATGGATTATTCTACTTCTCTTAAAATTATGGGAACGTCTGTAGCTTTTAAATCTTTGCTTAGTTTTAAATATCAATATTTCTCTTCCCACTCCGCTTTGCATATGAAGCAGAATGGATACCATGAGAAGACGGGAATAATCCTAAGTGATTTCTTTTGTCCATGAGCTGTTGTTTGGTCCTGAAAGGTAGCGAAGGGATGCAGGCTAACCTGGTCTTGGTCAATATTCAGCATCTCAGGCTCAGTAGCTCGCTCTCTGACAGCTGTAAAATGCTGAGTTGAGAGACTGAGGCAGCAAGACCTCTCAGGAGAGTAGACAAAGCCTTAAAGCTCCCAGGTTCTGCTTGTATAAAATACTGTCACTTTCCTGTTAGCAAATATTAGCTTCTCATAGATTGATTTGCTAGTACAATTTTGATCAGCAGCTTTTTATTATGGATTTTTTCCGTTAAGTATCATGCAATGATATGTTCAAAGAGAAGGCTTCATAAATCCAAGTTGAATTTAATATAATTTTCATATTTTAACCAGATTTAATTTTCCAATCCTCTTTTCTGTGTTGGAAAGCCATTTGATGCCCAGGTAATTTTCAATATGCTTCTGGAATATATAACTTATTAACAGATACAGACAGGTTAAATACATGTATTTAAACAAACTCTTTGCGAGATATCATTTGTGCCTTTTAGGAGACATATAGATTTTCTTTATCCAGGGTCTTGTCACTATAAACTTTTTGACACCCACCTGACACAATTAGGCTTAACATCTACTGTATTTGATGATGGCATTTCAGAAACATTACATTTCTGCAGATATGGCCACAGCTTGGTATTTCAATTAATCATTCCGTCTTCTTTGTGTTCTGTTTGGCTGGGAAAGATTTCAGTATGTCAGAACAGAATAATATCTCTCATTACATTTGAAGCATGAGAAAAAGAAAACAAGTACTGACTGTGTAGTATTAAGAATATAGACATGCCAAGCACCAAATCACTTCTCTGTCTGCAGTTTATAAATGGGAAAATAGTAAGTTATGTTCTCAGGCATTTGCAACTAAAGGACAGAGCAGATGGTAAAAGCTTATTTAAAATTAAAAGAGAGAAAATATTTATTTAAAAGAATTGCAGTGCCAAGAGGTAATTTATTATGTGTGGGGAGCATCCATGTGTTCAGTGAAGCTTGGTCTTAACGAGAGTGAGATAATATACTACAAATTGCTAGGTTCTCATTTACGTGAATTTCCATTAAGAAATCTACATTGACAGAAAAAGATCCTCCACTGTGTTTGCTATATATTACTCTGAGATGTTAAGCACAGCACTTTAAGCTCAATTATTGTGTTTCAGTTTGAAGAAATAATCCATATAAGAACATGTTGACCAAATAGCAATTATTGGATTTATGTTTGAAAGAAAATACAGTCTGATTTCATTTCAAACCTGCAGAAACAAGATGTTAAACTTATTTTCCTCAGTGAGGAAAAAAGACAGAAAAGTCTTAGTAATTTAAGTGATCTGGGAAAAAGATTAAGTTTCTTAGCCCATTAGGTACTATATGGCTGTTTGTTAATTTTCTGTGAAAGATGCATTTCTCTGACAGTCTCACCCTGAATATTGGGTTAAACTGATGAACCTCACTGCTGTAGTTTAACAGAACTGAAACTGGTATAAATATAAAAATTGAAGTTTAGCAGTATTTCTCCAGCTGGAAATCTCTAGACCAGAGGTCAAAGTTCAGTGTGTGGGGTTAAAGAGCATTAGACCATAAACATTTAATATTAAAGAATTTGTTTTCATATAAATATTTATTTTCACAAGGAAATATATTATCTCCTCCACTTTCAAACTGATACAAAAAATGAAATATGTATTCACAGACTGATATTTCAATTTATGTATGCATTGTGCAACATTCAAATCAAAATAAGCTTACCTGATTCTTCAGACATTTACCTCTTCTCTATTTTCTGCTTTATTTGAAACACTAGCTCTTCTACAGTTTTTATTTGCATCCATTTTTTAAACACACAGAAAATCAGGAAATACTCATTTTCTTTAAAACAATCAATTTGTGTTGAAATCACTTTCTCTGTCAAGGCAAATGGGTAAGTTTATCCTGTCTAATTAGTACCAGTGCAGTTCAGCTACAGCCAAGTGCTGGTTTAGTGTGGCTAATTCTGTTACCTCTCCTGCCTTCCCCGTGAAGCCAAATCTTTATTGGGAATTATTAAATGTTGGCCTATTCCAAAAATCTGTACACTAAATTGCTCTTCAGATTGAAAAAATAGGCAAAAAAAGTTCCCAAACATTATGACATTAGTTAGCTAGAATCATATTATCTAACAAAACAAGTAATAAAGAAATAGATTCTTAAAAGAGCAGAACTGAACATGATGAGCACTGAAACTATGAATTAAAGCAGTTGTAGATGCCACATAGATTTTCTAGCACATATAATAGAAAAAGAAAAATAATTAGTGTGCAAAACCCTTCTAATCACAGATGGTTTTGATCATTTACCTTAACTATCTCTACAGTTTTCTTAGTATGGTGTGATATGATTGGAAATAACTATTACATGAAATTATTTCTTTTACTTTATTTATATAACATTGCATTCAACATTTATTATTCTGGATTTTTATTTTTAATATTGGTAAATGTTAAGAAAAACTATAACAACTACTCAGAAACTGTAAGTTTTCACTACATATGAGTTTTGCATGAATTATTTTTTGTTAACATCTGTAAAATGGAGATACTATCAGTACCAAACTCAAATTGATAAAGATTGAGTGACATAATCTAGAAAACCAATGGATTGTGTTTAGCCACACACACAAAAAAATGAATATTACTTATCAATAATCAAATAGTAATAATGTTCTGTAAGTCTGGAAAAATTTGTACATCACTAAACATAAATATTTCTTTAAAAAAATTTCCCTAAACTCCCATTATAAAACAAAAAGCATTGACTTTCTGTTTATACTTAATAATTAAATCATAAACACTTGCAAAAATGATGAATTATATTTGAAGAATAGTCTAAGAACATATCCAATCTAATAGTTTTAAAGACAAAATGAAAAGCAGTTAATAAGTCATCACTTGAATGAGAAACCACAAATTCAGGTAGAGTAGTTATTTGAATCATAAATATAAATCCAGAAATCACACACCAGCCTTTGCAGTTGAGACAGAAGAGAACATAACTTTAATGAGATACTGTCAGCCTAAATCATTTCAATAAAGACATCCTCAAGGCATGAATTACTTCTGAATTGACTGTACTGGTGATGTGGTTATAAATGCAGGCCTAATAACTACCAAAGAAGTTGTGAAGTTATCACTAATTAATCAAACAAAAATTAGAGGATTGATAAGACTGCACAACTTGCTAAAATTACAAAGCTACAAAAAGTAGGAATTGAAACTTGTACCTCAGACTCAAACAAGCACACTCCATTATTTCTATCTTACAATTCAGGGAATAAGAGATTTCTTACTTAATCACTAAAATACAATAATTTGAATAAACAAATGTGTAGGTAGAGAACAAGAATTTTTACACAAACACAGTGCTCTAATTTGCCATCTGGTGTAGGACATTAGCCATGTGTTTACAGATATTATCCAGTTGCTAGCCTCATTGATAACACATTAAAGGTCAGATATATATTTGGAAAGAACAAAATGATTTTTAATCTCAGTATTAAGTTGAAATATTAAAAGGAACAGTTTTTCTAACTTAGTTCCCATCACCTGAATTTCTATATGCTGAATGTACAAAACCGTGACCTAACCTCTAAGTATTTTTCTCTTAAGGTTTCTAAACAAATCTGTCAACTAGTTCCCAATGAATGGCCTTTTAAGGGTAACTATTATTATACAGGAAATGATTGCTACTATGTTACTGTTCTTACTAATCTTTCTCTTACTACTTTTATGGTAATTCAGATACAGATACTATGAAAGACAATATATATGCTTTGCTTTTCAATTACATGATAAATTAATTTTACTGAAGGTATTCCCAATTATTAGAACTGAGTAAACAAATCATTGCTAAATTAATGAATAAATAAATAAAAATTGTGCAATGTGAAGCACAAATGTTTGATCTTCACTTTTAACATCTTCACTTTTAACGTCAAAAAAAAGTGTTGAATGCTGAAATAGAATCTTCTCTGAATGAGACAGGCAAGGCAACGTATGATTGTGACAACTATTTGAGTTCTTATTCAAAATCTACTCATCTCTACCTTGGTAAGAACATTTTAAAACGAGCCCATGTTTCTAGCAGCACTTATAAGGGCTAAATCTTGGAAGTGGCCAATATATCCACCAATGGATAAAGATAAATGGATACAGAAAATGTGGTGTTTAAACATAATATTATGGGTACAACTTTACTATAAAGGATAAATTTGAGTCATTTATAGAAAACTGGGTAAAATGTGAGATCATATTGTTATTTAAAATAAATCAGATGCACAAGTTTTTTTTTTAATTTTAAACATAGTAAAATGCAACAAGACAAGATAGAACAAAGCTAGTCAAGACAATGTAGTGAAATTGGTACAAAACTTCAGAGCAGGATACTAGGATAACAGTAATAGGTACTGTATTAGCATATCTTGTTATCTTCACAGCAGTTCCATTGAATCAAGTATAGCAAAATCAAACCAAAACCACAACACTATAAAACCAATTAAGACAGGATATTCAACAGAGCAAAGCAATTAATCAGCACAAAGCAAAACAGTGAAAGCAATATTGACCTTCAAAAACAAGATAGAAGGAAATCCTCTAAATTTGCTGTATTGCATACTGTCATCCTCCCAAGAGACACTCAGACCTCTGGCCCCAGGTCAGCATAATCAACCCAACAACAAGCATTTAGTTGCTTTATGCACCTTAGTTGCTGTCAATTCTCACTGACCTTGAAACCATCCAGTTGTGAAAGGTGGGGGTGGGGTGGGGACGGGATGTTTGATTCTCAGCTGAGGCGCAGGTAGGCTCGCAGGAGACACTGACTTACTCTATCCCTGGTGCACCCAAGGCTTCTGTCCCTTACCAGGAAGGATGGCTCGTTGCTTTCTTGGTTGATCCCCTAAGAAACATACGAGTTTAAGCTTCACATAGCTTCTTATATAATCGAACCAAAGTATAATCCAATTTTAACACCAAATAAGACATAGACAATAGGAAATAAGAAGATAGATCTTTTGCAAATAATAAGGGACTCTAGAGAAGTCAGAAAAGGAAATGAAGGGAGAAAATGAGAATAAAAAGAATTGAGGTATACTAAGTACTTGTACTTAGTCTCTAAAATGAAGGTAAATATTATGTAGTGCAAACATATGTGAAGAATAATTATTTTAAAAAGCTGTATCTAATCTCTTACCCTGATGTCATTTACATATCGAATATGCCACCACTTACATATGCACATATTTATTTTCATGATAGCCATGTCTTTATCTTTGTATTTACTGTATCATATTGTATGTCAAATGCTTATAGATTATTTATTAAACAATGCAAGGTGAACACAGCTGTGGATGAATAAATAAATGAATTTATTGAATCAAACAAAATGAACGTTTAAAAGTATCCACAGGAAATATTTGTGTACCGTGAGAAAGCTTTTGAAGTATGCATCGACTATACATGCTTACAATTAAAATATAAATGTAGAACTTTCAGTTGGAAATGTTTTTCATTGGAAATGCACTTGTCAACAGGAGAGATATAGCTTTGGACATTCAATATATTGAACAGTGAGCACAAACAACAAAATATAAACCCAAAATAAATGCCATATAAATTTAGTTGGTTTTATATTGCAGTGATAGAATGGAAGATAACTAGCTCATAAGTGGTTTTAGATTATCAAGGGGAAGATTCTTGGAAGTGATATAATTTTAATTGAGACTTGAATGTTAAATGGGGTAAGTCTCTTAGTGACCTAATAAGAAAATAAACAGCATGGAGAATAGCAGGTGAAAGGTTTTGAGACAGGCACAATTTGCATTTTTATAGAAATAAATAGGTGTCAGTGTGACCAGTTAGTAGAAGATGTGGTAGAGCAAATGTACATGCATTTTGTCACCCAAAGCATTCTTCTTTTTAACTTCATTATGCTATTATTAAGGGTAATGTGATGACCTCAAAGGTTTTAAACAGAGGAGAGATAAAATCTGCTTTATTTTTAAAGGTTCTTGTGCATAATATAATCTAATTATAATGAGATGGAGAAGGTCTTGCCAAATGGAAGCAAAAGGATCATGAGAAGATACTGTATTGTGTAGTTCACAATGAGAGGGAAAATTGGGCCATTGGTGGTGAAATTAGAGTCATGTTGCGTTTTACCTTTTAGAGTAGTGGTAATAATTGATAGGTTACAAGTGGGGAAAGTCACAGAGGAAAGAATACAACCTGTATCTTGAGTCATTTTCTCACTAATTAAGATGGATAGGAAGGACATACTAATGAGAATAAAATGGAAGGCTTTATATTATCTATCTTTACATTAGTTTGACATGTTTACCATTACTCAAATGGGAACATAAGGTAGACATATGTTATCACAGTGGAATGTTAAATTTTAATGTTTTGAAGGAGGAAAAATAATTCATTAGATATCTAATACCTTTTGCAAACCTTCTTTGGGACTGCAAGAGAAAAAAATTAAAGAAGGTGAGGATTATTTCAATTACATATCTGTACAGAGTTTATATTTTTCTGTAAGTGGTAAATGGAATTTTTGAAGGAGACGCATTTGGTAAAAGTTGCTGTTGTTCACTGAATCCCATTTTTTTAAAAAAGAGAGTTCATGGAATTACTGGAGAGCGTGACCTATGATTCAAAAATTCAGGAAAACACACTAGGCAAGGACCTTAACTTTCATGGTAATCTACAACATGGGAGATTGGCTGTGTGTTTTAGTGGCAAAGGAAAAGAGAGAATCTTCTGCTTTGGGATCTACCTTCACTACCGGAGAAATTTCTGAAGACAATACTTGTGTAGATTTTGTGGATCAGCTTTGGGCTACTTAGAAGAGAAGTACACTGGCTTATGACAAATCCTAGAAGACATCAGAACAAAAAGATACCTCTGGTATATGGATATGAGAAAGCGTCACTCAACTACAGGGTTAGACCATGTTATCAAACATCAAAGTTGTATGTGTGACTGTGTATTTACATGTGTGTCTGTGCATATATGTTTATAAGTGAATGTTTATCTGTGTGTGTACATATAAGTGTGTGTTGGAGTTGTAGCAGTGCTGAAAATACTGATAGCATTCTCCACTGAGGAAGCAGAAATATTTAAGTAACTTCTAAGCCAAAGCATGAATAACCTTGAAAATAGTATTAGAGAAACCGGTCTTCACTGACCTTATTTCTGCTCCATTTTCCCATAAACATTAGAGGGGGAGGAATCAAAACATTAATACAGTAAAAGGCAAGCTACTCTATTAATTAGTGAAGTATCCAAAGTCCTGCACCAAGACTTTGATGGGACAGAAGAAATGCTGAGTTTTTCTTAATAAAGATAACATTAAATGGTGATTATGATAATTTATGATGATCATAGGACTTGCTATATTTAAGAGCTCCCAGGAAAATCATGTGACCTCACAAAGATTTCACCCAGTTGGAAAATAATAGCAATGACATAATAGAAATAGAAATTGGAAGCCAAAATTGTATAACTAGCATTTAAGACATAAAAATGGACAAAAAAATTGACTGAGGCTGCACTTCAAAAGGCACGTCAATACTCTGGTTCAGAGAAGACACCTGCTGTATCACAGAAAAAGAGAAAATAATAAAGAATGTTGTTCTTCATACTATATTTTCTTATTGCAGAAGTGTCCATTTTCTGGCAGATATCTAATATATAATATTTTTTGGAATGCATTAATCTTTTTATAGAAAATAACTTATTTATCATAAATGAAAAAAATACTTGGCAAAAAACAGGAAATATTCACACATTTAAAATACATTAATTCAATTTCTCATAAAACCCAGTCCAATCCTAGCAAATGTCTATGGTATCCAGGAAAGAGAAAACCAGATGTTAAACCTGTGGGATGAAATACGGAAAAAGCATCAATTTTGGGCTCACACAGAGGTACTATTGAAACCCAGCTTTAGCAAGTTTAAAGTTGTGGAACTTAGAAAACTTCTTAAAAGGCAAAATACATCTGCTTCCTGTGGTTTTTGTGTAGATCTGAGAAGCAATTCCAGCAAAGAACTTTGAGAGAAGTACTTTAAAAATAATTTTCTTCTCCTCACAATATTTTGTGAGGAATTTACTTTTCAAAGTACCAAATAGGATTGTATATACCTGTGAAACTTACACTTTTCTTAAATCTGAAATAGAGCTTATTCACTGCTTGTACAATCTTCACTTCAGTCAAGGCATTTCAACATGGTTTAGCACTGCTATTTCCTCAAATTATTAGTAGTCTTTGAAGACAGATTTCATTTCCGTTGAGAGATTTAGTCTCACAAGCTCTGCTGCTCACCCCCAGGGAATCTCGCCCCATAGCAGACTGATTCATTGCACAGTTGTTAGAGTTCATTAAAAGAATGAGGGATGCTGATAATTCAGCAGAAGCAATTCGTTGGCCTCTTTATGGGTCACCTACCACTCTGAGTTTTTCCCCTGTGAAACACAGTGGCATAGTGTGGAACAGTAAAGGAAAAAAATGTGTTTTAAATCTTTAGATTTTGTTTAGTACATCATTTCATAAATCAAATCAACATACGTTCCTCAAAATTTAAAGGTTTTTTATTGTTTTGCTATTTTTAATCTTGAGTGTTTTATACCAGGAGATATTCATTATGATCCAATGTAAGATTTTTTATTTTTTTTTCCTGGAAAAAATAATTTCTATGGGCATAGCAAAAATGGACTTTTACTACTGAGAAAAGACCTTCTATAAATATATAGTATTTGATGAAATGTGGCAGGACAGGGTTGAGAAAACTATTGATTTGCAGGCAATTATTTTGTGAGTGCTTTACAACACTGGTTCACAAAATTTAGTGGTATACAAGGCAGAAGTTGGGACTGGAGAAAGAA
This sequence comes from Hydrochoerus hydrochaeris, assembly GCA_004027455.1. Classification (NCBI taxonomy): domain Eukaryota; kingdom Metazoa; phylum Chordata; class Mammalia; order Rodentia; family Hydrochaeridae; genus Hydrochoerus; species Hydrochoerus hydrochaeris. Next base: position 154,648 of record PVLA01000660.1, read on the forward strand.
AAATATAAAGAGTTACAAAGTAATGGATTATAAAGGCATGATCACACATAATGTCTAACAGGAAAGAAAGAGTCGCTAGGAGAGTTCACATACATCATTAGCAGGAAGGACTCCTAAGTGCAGTCAATAAGAGAGAGGTGAAGGGAATGTCGAGTCCCACTGGTAAAGCAAACTGATTGGCAGATTCCATTACTACGCTGGTTTAATCATCCCACCCATGTTAGTCTGTGGTATGCTGTTTCATCCAAATTCAGAAAATTCTGAAAAGTCTAAATCACGTAGTTGTTTGGTCAGCTGCTTGATGATGGAAAGGAAGGAAGAAGGGTCTGGTGGCAGGAGGGACAGTGACTGGCAGATTTCAATACCACGTTAGAAGAAAGTAGCGTGAAGAACCTGAGAATTGTTTCCAGCAGATTCCACACATTTTATGCAGTCATAGTGCACAATCTATTAAAGAGTGTATGATCAGTTAATGCTTGATTAGTAAATGCTTTAATAAATACATAATATTTGGTTGCTGACTGGATAAGATTCATGTACAAAAAGTTTTCTTGTGATACATAAGAGGGAGAGTAGAGATAAAAAGAAACTTTGAAGTACAAAACTATTTTTCCGTAATTCTATTTTCAGTTGATTCAGAACTGCAATTTCTGCTCTTACAACTGAAGTTTCAAAAATAATTCTCTATTATATGCTGAGAACTATGAAAAATTACACAAAAAAAGCATAACATTCATTAAGATGCCAAAAAAGAATGCAATCAGTCATTGGTTAACTCAGCTAAAATAAAACACAAATGAAATATTTGCATAGTTTTAATTTTAATAAAGTTTACATAATTTATCTCTCTTAATCCTTTTTCATTCTTAGCTATCAAATTGGTCTTTTCCAAACTATTTACTTGGTGCTAAAATTGCTGACTTCATTTTTTACAAGTTCAAGGCACTATCAACTTCTTAAAAATGTAGGAAAAAGGCACAAGTAAAATGCATAATCTTGACTTATTGCTCTATTTGATACTTTAAATAATTGAATGATTTTGGAATTGTGTACACTTATTCCAAAACAAGAACTTCCAGAAATGTATTTTAAACTTCATTCAAATGTTGTGTGCTATGAAAAAGTGAGAAGTACTGGCAAAAATAATCTAGACCTTTTACAAAGAGGTCAAACACCTTCACTGGAAGAATGATAGCCTATTTAATAAATGTTGCCAGAAAAACTGGTTTTCTGTATGCCTAATACCCAAGTAGAATCAAAGTAATGCTTGACATAACTACTACAAGAATGACAACTTCTGATCATTCATGGGTCATTTGGTCATGAGGACACAATGAAAGTTAAGGCTGGGAAGAAAGTTTTCATTCAAAACTGAAGGAAACTTTTTACCTTGAAATGGTTTAAATACGTCCTCCAAAGTTCAAATGTTAGACATTTAATACTTAAGTTGATAGTTTTCCAAGGAAGGTACTAATGATAAATTATTATGTCGTGAGGGTCATGCCTTTACCATAGAAGTGGATTAGTTGATGCAAGAGTTCATGTTACATGACTGAATTGAGACTTTTTATTCTCTCCCCCTCCACCCTTTTTGCGAGACAACCTTTCATCATGTGATTATACACCACAAAGGCACTAACCTAATGCAAGAGCCATGTATATGGACTTCCCAGCCTAGAGAACCATGAACCAAGCAAGCTCACAACTATAGTTAGTTCCTAGGGTTGGGTATTCTGTTATAGCCAAAAAACAAGTGCACTGAGGGACTCGTTATGCTATATGGATGTTTTAGAAAATGAAGAGTCCATGTGATATAGAATCTAACATTTACCCAGTATCTGTGTACCTTGATCCCATACAAGATACTATTATTTGTAGTTTTCTATTGGAAAGCGGCTACCTCAGAAATTTTCTGCCTGTATTTGGGCATATGTACAAACTTCTGATCTCTGGTCCTATAATCATAGCCTGAGATCTATCATTAGACTTGTCAAAGTGTGTGTATTGTGATCACATTTTTCTCTTTTGCCTAACTCTAAAGCATAGTAGAGGTACTGATAGCAAAAATTCTGTGTTACTAATTACATAGTAGAGAGGAATCACGTACAGAGTTTATCACATTGTTTATCATTCTCCATGCAAGAGAATATAAAAGAAAAGAGAAATTATATATTCTAATAAAAGAAACATCACACGGAGCAATCAGTGTATTTGATATTTATTATATTTTTCTTTTGAGCATATAGTTTCAGCCTCAGAACAACTTCAAAATCAATTGCAAATTTACAGAATTGATTTTAACATGTGTAGCTCCTCAGAGCCAAATTTTAATATGAGTTTTCCAGTGAGTTATATATTTAAGGCTTTTCCAGATACACTGTATATTTAGAAAATAAGAGTTCATGAAATAGTCTCAGTGTTCTCATTAGAAATAGTGTGTCCAAAATCATTACTGTACGTTCAGGCTCCTTAGGTGAAAGATACAGAAATCTAAAGAGAACCTAATATATTTTAGTTGTCTTTTCTTCTACACATAATTTCTCAAAATACCTTCTCTCATGTATTTTGATGCAGACAAATTATACTCTATTTCTAAAATTACTTTTGTTTTTACTGAACATAAACCTATAAAAGTATTGAGCCATCATGACATCACATCTAATGATGGGTTTTGTACAAGGCATAAAAGCTTAAGACCAATTACCTAAGAATTTTTCTAATTCTGCCACAAGTCTGCTGCTTGTGTTCCATTTGTGGAAACACTACCAAAAATAAGAAAACATGTTGGATACAAAAAAAATATACTCAGTGGATCCATTTATAGATCAAAGTACCTGAATAATCTAAAATGTTAGGAGTCAAGTTAGTAGATGTATTCAAATTGTAAAAAAAAGAAAAATAACCATGTCAAGTCAAGAATGGGGTTTATGAGAGGCTGGTATTGTATTTCTTTACCTAAATAACTGTTAAACGTAGATTTTCATGTTGTAACTTTCAGATGTGCATTTTTTGAATGTGTGTTATCGCAGTGAAAAATGCTTTTAAAATACTAGTCTGACGTTAACAAAAAGTTGAAACTAATTGCCTAAAGATTTCCTAACTGCTATATCTCAGTCTTTTATTTTGACAGAATGATAAAACAAAAACAAAAGGAACATGTAGCTTATTTTACTTGGGAGCAGAGAACGAGTTTATGAGAGTTCTTAGAGTTGTCTTTGTTCCAAAAGCCTAGTTTTTGCTAAATTATGGTAATTAATCATTTTACTTACAGAACTCTAAAGGAGCTCATAAAAGGAAAATTCTGCATCAGCTGTCAATGGGACTTTTTAAAATCATCATCTCTTTTATGTTCAGTAACAATTACATACATTGTTTTGTAAGTGACAGTATATTAATGCAATAAGAGGGAATGAAACTGCCTACGCAAAGAAAGCATAAAGTAAGAAAAATGCCCCAAAATACAATTGTGGACAGTGCCAAGACTTAAAGGGAGATAGGGTAAGATGACCAAGAGCAAATACTGAAGAGGAGGAGCCATACGTAAGCAAACCACGGCGACATGTATGAGGGTCAGGGAAGGATGGATGCAATCAGGAGGAAGAGTTAAAGTAGAGGGTGCGGCAAGTGTTGACTCCTTAGATAAGGCTGCTACACTTAACATGTTAAAAGCTGAGAAAGGAAACTTTAGTGATAAAGGTAAATATACATGCGAGATCATCTATTCCTGGATTTTTTTTTTAGTTTAAGATAAAAGTAATAATTCTTACCTCAAAGTAAGAGAACACAGAATACTGGCATAATAGAAAATAATTATCTAATGGAAAATCATTATCTAATAAAAATTATGATAACTAAAATTCCTGAGATAATGGAAATTTAAAACTTTCATACTGGAAATTTACTTTAAATGAAATTATGACTAATTTCATAGATGTCAAATTCTGTGTCTTTTACTCATACTTTTTGTCTGGCATGATTGTACCTCAATACTACAAAATAGATCTTTATCACTATTTTATACATTACTGTGATGATTCATCATCCTTAGGATAAAGTTATTCACCTTTCTATTATTTTATCAGTTTAAGCTGGATTATCTCCTCTCTTCTAACAAGAAAACAGGGATATACTGATTGAATTTAGAAGAACATCTATCAGATCTCTAGCATAGATTCATAATATTATTTGGGGTTATTTCTATTAAGATGTAAAACACACACAAAACAAAACAAACAAACAAAACCAAATTCACCCAGACTGAGGATTTAGCTCAGCAGCACATAACCTCTTTGTTCAGTTTTATGGATCGTATGTGTCTAAATATGTTTCCATTTTTCTAGATTTCCCAGATAGCTGATGACTCTTTGAATTTGTATAGTATAATCATATTAGTTTCCTTTTCCACTCTAATTTCATTTATTTGATTTCTTTCTTTTTTGTTACTTCAGGTGAGCAATTGTTAGATTCCTTTAAATTTGTTCAAAGAAGCAAACTCTTATTTCACTCATCATTTTTATTTTTTAATCTATAATTTCTTCTTCTTTGATATATATTAAGGTTTTCTTTATTTTCACTGATTTGAGGCTTGATTTGTTGGTTTTCTAAAAAACTTTGAGTTGTAACATTAAGTCATTTGAGATCTCTTTTTTTTATGTGTATACATTCAGTGCTGTAAACTTGAGAAATTAACTCTAGTTATTCTAATTGAATAAAGATTACTGCTCTCAAGAAACATGAAAAAGTAGAATAAAATTTATACAGATTAAAATATCTTATTAGGTTAGCATGTAGTTTTCAAAAGTTACAATGTATGACAAACACTGACAAGTTTCCAAGAAAAACAACGGGCTATTCAGTCACCTTCAGTATACAATTTGTCTGAACTATAGGGGAAAAAAAATTTCAGATTTGAAAAATATATATATATATTGAATATTCACTACCCAAACTTTGTATATATTTAAATTTTACTACTTGTTTTGTGGTGATAAGGATAATTTGGACTGTTTGAATAATAATATATAATAAACTTTTTTTAAAATGTTAATATGCATATAAATTTTCTTCTGCAAATTTCCAACAAACTGCATTTAAATTTGATCAGTAAAGATTTCATTTAACCAAGTACAGAACTCAATAAATTTATGTAGAATTGTGAAACTACATTGTTTTACATACTCAAAGATTATGTGTGCATAATGAATATTATGTGTCAAGATACTTGAAAATATTTACTTCAGGGACAAACAAATGGATTACCTATAATAATTCTTTTAGGCCAGGGCAGGCCCAGAAAAGTTTGGGACCATCAATCCTGGAGGTTGGGTGCCTGTCCAGCCCTCTCACGTCACTGGTCTAGGCTCCAGAAGTTCCATGGGCTTGAGTGGACTGCACCCAGTGACCATTCAACCAGGGGAGCCAGGCCCACTGAAGGGGGAGCCAAGCCAGAGCTTCACCATGAAGTGAGTTGCATCTCACCAGGGCAGGCCCAGAAAAGTTTGGGACCATTGATCCCAGACACTGAGTGCATGCCCAGCCCCCTTACATCACTGGACTAGGCTCCAGAGGGTATGTCGGCTTGAGTGGACTGTGCCCAGTGAGCTTAATTCAATCAGGGGAGCCAGCCCACCATACAAATGGAGCCAAAGCCAAGTGAGACCCAGTAGAAGAGGGCTCAGGAGGTGATTTCCAACACACCCAGGGAAAGCTTTGGAAAATCGCTGGAAACATGGAAATATAGGAAAATGACAAAATGAAAGACCAAAATGCAATCTCAAACCTCCAGTCTGTCCCAAGAAAACCTAGGAGCCATGTATATAGAAGAAAATACTACACATACATCTGAAATGCATGAAATGATATCAACTAAAATAAAGCAGCAAATATGGGAAGCTATGAGGGAACTCCAATCAGAAATATAATCCCAGGTAAAATAAGAAATGATAAAAGTAGTGAAAGAAATACTGAATGCATCCAACAAAGACAAAGCTAAACAATTAGAGGAACAAAGCAAAATGATAGAGTCCCTGAATGAACAGTTTAAGAAACAAACAGAATGCATTAAGCAGATTCAAAGTGATATAAAGGAAATAAAAAACTCTAATGAAAGTAGCAAAAACTGCCTCAACAAAAGTGAAGATAGAATCTCAAACCTTGAAGATAAGATTGCATCTAGTGCACAGGAAAGGAAAGATCTTCTAGCAATAACAAGAAATCAGGATATAACAATTCAACAGCTGCAAGATGATGCAAAGGAAAACAATATAAGATTAATAGGGATAAAAGAAAAAGAAGGGGACAACACAAATGATATCAAGAGGCTATTTACAGAAGTAATAGCTGAAAACTTCCTAAACATGAATATGGAAATTGACATATAGATTAGTGAGCCATACAGAGCTCCAAATAGCCATAACCAAAACAAAACTACACCCAGACATATAATAATCACAATCCAAAAAATCTAACATAAGAACAGAATATTAAAAGCTACTAGAGAGAAGAGACAGATCACCTATAAAGCAAAACCTATCAGAATCACAGCAGACTTCTCAACACAATGAAGTCAAGAAGAGCATTGAGTGAAGATTTTCAGATCCTTAAAGAAAACAATTTCCAACCCAGACTGATGTACCCTGTAAAACTGTCCTTCAAAATGGTTGGAGAACTAAGATACTTCCATGACAAAGAATAGCTGAAGAACTTCATGATCACCAAATCAACTCTACAAAGAATACTGAAAGACATTCTAGTTACACATAAGAAAAAACCACTAAGAAAGACAGACAATTAAACAGAAGGGAAATTTAAGATACAACATCAGAAAGATAACATGTCAACAATAAACCAATATATGATAGTTATAACCATTAATGTAAATGGCCTTAATTCAACAATTAAAAGAAACAGACTGGCAGAATGGATTAAGAAACAAAGTCCAACCATATGCTGTCTACAAGAAACCCATCTAACCCAAAAGGAAACACATAGACTGAAAGACAAAGGATGTAAAACAATACTCCATGCAACAGGAACTAAAAAAAAGTGGGGGTAGCTATTCTGTTTGCAGACATGTGAACTTCAAACCAAGAATGGCCCAAAGAGATAAAGAAGGTCACTCCATACTAGTTATGGGAAAAATGCAAGAAGAAGAGATAACAATCTTAAATATATACGCACCAAGTTCCAGAGCACCCAACTAAACAAAGCAAGTATTAACAGAAATGAAAACTCAAATAGGCAATGACACAATTATAACAGGAGACCTTAACACACCATTGACACAAAAGGATAGATCAACTATACAGAAAATCAGCAAAGAAATAACAGAACTGAATCACACCTGTGAACAAATGGATTTGATAGACATATACAGAGTGTTCCATCCAACAACATCAGAATATGCATTCTTCTCAGCAGTACATGGGACGTTCTCTAAAATAGACCATATACTAGCTCACAGAACATATTTAAGTAAATGCAAAAGAATTGAAATTATCCCATGCATGTTATTGGATCATAGCACCATGAAACTGGAAATTAATGGTAAAAGTAACTGCAAAAACCCCACAAACATGTGGAAATTAAATAATACACTCTTGAGCAATCAGTGAGTTTCAGAGGAAATTAAAGAAGAAATTAAACAATATCTACAAGCAAACAAAAATACAAATACAACTTACCGGAAACCTGTGGGATGCAAAGAAAGCAGTTCTCACAGGAAAATGTATTGCACTGAGTTCCCACATTAGGAAAACAGAATGAACACAAATAAGCAACTTGATATTACACCTGAAATATCTAGAAAAAGACCAGAAAGCCAAGCCTAAAGCCAAAAGAAGGGAGGAAAGTATAAAGATCAGAGCAGAAATTAATGCAATAGAGACTAAAAAAACAATTCAAAGAATCAATGAATCAAAGAGTTGGTTCTTTGAAAGAATAAATAAAATTGACAAGCCCCTAGCCAACCTAATTTAAAAAAGGAATTGAAAGACTCAAATTCATGCAATACAGAATGAAAAAGGAGAAATCACTATCAACCCTGTGGAAATACATAAGATCATCAACAACTATTTTGAAAACCTCTACTCTCATAGGTTTGATAACACAGAAGAAATGGACAGATTCCTAGAAACATATGAACCACCAAAGCTGGATCAAGAAGATGTAAAACTGCTAAATAATCCAATTTCTATTAATGAAATTGAAAATGTAATCAAGTCCCTACCAACAAAGTAGAACCCAGACCCAGACGGTTCACTGTGGAATTCTATAAGAAATACAAAGAAGACTTAAGGCTGACACTCCTCAAACTCTTCAATGAAAATGAAAGGGAAGCAATTCTCCCTAAATCATTCCTGGAAGTAAATATCACTCTAGTACCAAAACCTGAGAAAGACCCAACTAAAACAGAGAACTACAGGCCAATCTCCCTAGTGAACATATATGCAAAAATTCTCAATAAAATATTGGCAAACAGGATGCAGCAAATCATCAAGAAGATTATACACTATGACCAAGTGGGATTCATCCCAAGCATGCAGGGATGGTTCAACATACACAAATCAATAAATGTAATCCACTATATCAATAAAGCCAAAAGCAGGAATCACATGATCATTTCTATAGATGCAGAAAAAGCTTTTTGATAATATCCAACACCCATTCATGATAAGAACCTTACAGAGAATTGGAATAGATGGTCTTTACCTCAATATGATAAAGGCCATCTATGACAAACCAACAGCCAGTGTCATATTAAATGGCCAAAAACTGAAAGCCTTTACCTTGAAATCAGGCACAAAACAAGGATGTCCCTTATCACCACTCCTATTCAATATAGTACTGGAAATACTAGCCAGAGCAATTAGACAAGAGAGAAATAAAAGGAGCAAACATAGGACAAGAAGAAGTTAAATTATCATTATTTGCAGATGATGTGATACTCTATATAGAAGACCACCAGACCTCCATTGAAAGACTCCTAGGTATAATAAATAAATTCAGCAGTGTAGCTGGATACAAAGTCAATACTCAAAATTCAATAGCATTCTTACACACTAACAACAAAATCACCAAGTGAGAAATAAGAAGCCACACCCTTCACACTAGCATCCAAAAAAATGAAATACTTAGGAATTAATCTAATGAAAGATGTAAAAGAGTTGTACAGGGAAAATTATAATACCCTGAAAAAAGAAATCAAAGAGGACCTCAGAAAATGGAAAGTCATCCCTTGTTCATGGATAGAAAGAATAAATATTGTAAAAATGGCCATTCTCCCAAAATTGTTATACACATTCAATGCAATCGCCATGAAAATACCACTAACATACTTCATAGATCTAGAGAAATCACACAGAAAATTCATCTGGAAGCAGAAGAGACCTAGAATAGCAAAGGCAATTCTAAGCAGCAAAGCCAAGTCAGGAGGAATCACAATCCCTGACTTGAAGTTACACTACAAAGCTACTGTAATAAAATCAACATGGTATTGGAATAAAAGCAGACCTGAAGATCAATGGAATAGACTAGAAGATACAACTATGAACACACTCAGCTACCTTATCTTTGATAAAGGGGCCAAGCGTGTTCACTGGAAGAATGACAGTCTCTTTAATAAATGGTGCTGGAAAAACTGGCTATCCATATGCCAAAAACTAAAATTAGACCCATGTCTATCACCATCTACTAAACTAAAATCCAAATGAATCAAAGATCTAAATATTAAAGCAGAAACACTAAATCTGTTGCAAGACAAAGTAGGTAAAAATCTTGAAGATATAGGGGTTGGTAGAGAATTCATGAACAAGAATCAAACTGCAGGGGAAATACTTCCCAGAATGAACAACTGGTATCACGTCTTATTTAAGAGTTTCTGCATGTCCAAAGAAATCTCCAGCAGAGTGAAAAGAAAACATACAAACTGGGAAAAAAGTTTTAGTGAACTGTCCCTCAGACAAAGGACTTATAAAGAACTTATAAAGAATTTTAAAAATCAGACCCCAAAATTCAAAGACCCAATCCAAAAATGGGCATCCAGGATGAACACACAGTTCTCAGATAGAGAAATATGAATGGCAAAAAATACATGAAAAAATGTTCATCATCATTGGTCATTAGAGAAATGCAAATTAGAACCACACTGAGATTCCATCTCACTCCAGAAAGAATGGCCAGGATCGAGAAAACTATGAACAACAAATGCTGGAGAAGCTGTGGGAAAAAAGGAACTCTTCTGCACTTTTGGTGGGAGTGTAGACAGCTGCACTCACTGTGGAAGTCAGTCTGGAGATTCCTCAAAAAGCTGGGGATGGAGATCCCATTTTACGCAGCTATTCCACTCTTAGGCATAGTCCCAGAAGATCTGCAAACATCTTACCACAGTGATATATGCACACCCAGGTTTATAGCAGCACATTTTGTAATAGCCAGATCTTGGATACAACCTAAGTGCCCATCAACCAAGGAATGGATAAAAAAATTGTGGCACTTTTATACAATGGAGTACTACTCAGCTATAAAGAATGATCACATTGAGATATTTATAAATAAATGGATGTTACTTGAATCTGTACTCATAAGTGAAATAAATCAAACTCACATGTATAAATACCATATTATCTCCCTAGTAGTAAGAAAAGGTAAGAGTACAGAAGATTTTATTGTAATCATGGTTCACCGTTATACTCCTTTGAAGTCTTATGTTTTCATTTATTGGTTGGAATGGTTTTATTCTGTGTTGTTTGATCTTAATATATGTGATCGTATGATAGTTACTTTGAAGGCAAGACAATGTGGTAGCCATTGTTGATTTAATATCATCTTGCTCTGAAGTCCTACCATGCTCTTGTTTTTCTATTACCATTGGTTCTATCACTTTGTGTCTTACTGGATTTTAATATGTTTGATAGTATAAACAAAATTTTTATGGAAAATGAGATAATATAGCAGCCATTTTTCATCTTCAGTTATTTGGTTCAGAATGCCTTGCAATGCTTTCATTGTCTTGAGTGGTTTTATTCTACTTTCTTATGTTTGACACTATTGTGTGTAAAGCTAAGCTCAACTATTTCAAAGAAAGAGACATTATAATAGCTACTGTTAATGTCCAATTGTCTTGTTGTGAAGTGGTGTGTTGCTTACATTGTTCTGTTCTGATCTGCTTAGATCTGTCCTCTTTTGTTTTATTCTCTTTAAAATAAAATGATAATAATTATTCTTTCAAAAATACAAGCTGTTATAACTCTGGATTATATACTTCTAATGAATAAAAATTATAATAAATGCTGTTTTTGTTTTAAATGGATGCAATCATGTCAAAGTATTTTCATAAATTCTCTAAGGATACTAATATTATTCCAGGAAAAAAAAACTAAGCAATTAATATTTCCATTTTACTACCCTTGCCATCTACTCAACATTGTTCTATAAGAAGTGAAATATCCAATTTGGAAAGAAAAACAGAATCTTTGTTTCTGTGAATCAGAACTGTGCGAACATCCTAAATAGTTTTAAACACAGATACAAGTTTAATATACCAAAACATATTGTGTTAGAAAATTGTGCTAGTAAGCAACTTAAAATTGTAAAAAAAATAAAATGGAATGAAAAAGTTGCAATATAAATCTAAAACTTAAAACTACTTTAAAAAGGCAGACCATGAGGGGCCCAGGAAGAGAGAAGCCAGGTTGCCTTTCCTGCCAGTGCCAGAGCTGAGAATCAAGATCCCCCAACCTCAACCCCCTGTCCCACCCCAGCACCCCCATAAGCAACCAGCTGATTGGAAAGATAGCAACCAAGGTACAAAAACAAAGTGTTTGTGTCATTTGATTGATTTTGCAGGACTAAGGCTGGTATTCTGAGCATGTATTAGGAGGATAGCAGCACACAATATGGAGAATTACTGGGATTTCCTTTTGCCTTATTTTTGAAATCCAATATTATTCTCACTGTTTTGTTTTGTTCTGATTTATTGTTTTGCTTTATTCAATACTTTGCTTTGATTGGCTTTATACTGTTTTGTTTTGTTGGCTTTTATTCTCCTTATAAATAACTACTTTAAAAATTAAAATAAGCATGTGTAAATATAGAACTTTCAAAGCATAAACTGAAAATTGAAATAATCTTTTTAATTTTAAATTTATTTGCTTTTTATTAATCTTGAAGGTAGAGACTTTGAGAAATATTTATCAAATAAAATGATGGATAACATGCTTTTCAGGTTATTCCATTTATCTCATTTAATGTTCTGTTTGTTGATGAAATGTAAAAATATATTATCTTTCATCCCTGGTTTTGTATTCTGCTGGCCGCTTATATTTATTTAAATGGTTTTAGTAGTCCATAACTACTGGCATACATATTTTCATCACATATAAGCAATGAGAGTTTTATGTTATTATTTCTAAGTCTTTAGCTTCTTACTTCATTTTTTCCTTCCATTATTTTAATATCTAGACTCATTAGTGTAATGCTGAACATTAGAGTATTATCAGGCATAATTTTCTTTTTTGGAGATATTAATATGAAATTTTCAATATTTCACTATTAAAAATATTTCCTATAAATTCTTTGTAGATACTCATCAGATTCAGATATTTTTATTATATATCTCATTGGCTAGAAATTTAAAATGAGGTTACTGTGTTGTATCAATTTTTTTAAATCTCTCTGTATAATGCTATAGTTTTCTTAAACTATCTACAGTGTTAAACTTTCAAAATTTCTACTTACACTTCTAGAATAAAACATTTTCTCATGCTAAGTTATTATATGCATATATATATATATATATACACATGCACATAGCAAAAAGTATCTTTACATAACGATATTTATTGTTACTAAATTTGATATATTGACTTTTTAGGGTTTTTTACATCTATGTTCATGAGTAATATTTCTTTATAAATTTCATTAAACTTTGTTGACCATTTTTTTTACATGAGCTATTCTGTCATAGAACAACTTGGGGACTATTCCTGCATCTATTTTCTTTGGGAGAAACTCAGCATAATATCCTTATATTTTAAAATGTTATCACTGAAATCACTTTTGCCTAGAGTAATTTTCTTAATTCAACTTTTTGGGGCACAATTTATATATCATAAAATACAGCAATTTTGATCCCTTTTGACAAATGTGTGCCTATTTAATAATGACAAATTAAAATACAGAATTTTCCCTTCAGTTCTAACATGTACCTTTCCAAAAGATAAACAAAAGAAGGCAGTTGCCAAATAATTCACACAATATGCCTGTTTATTATTTTTTTCAAAGTCCAGGCATTCCACACATGATCAAATATGAAAAGTTCAATAAATGCTTTTGTGGAGAAAACTAGGGAGACCACAATTGCAGTATGTTTAATAATGATTTCAAACTAGCAAATATACTCAACTATACATTAAGAAACAAGAACACCAAATAAATTTTGATTACATTTCCTATTGGCTACTTTCATGTACCTAAGTTAGATAAACAGTTTTAAATCATTAAATAAATTGTTAGATTCCTAAGTGTTCATTTTGTTTTACATAATGTGTGAGGTAATTTCTGTTCACTTCATTTTAAGCAATGTTTGAGGTAATTTCCTGAATTATGACGCTTAATTCTCCAAATACAAGAGTGATGCTATGCTATTTATGAGTAAATTTTATAATGGGTTTCTGAAATAACTTGTCAAGTCTTTTACCTAATAGGTTTCAGGGCAGTGACTTGAACTGAAGTTTGTTTAAAAATTAAATTTATATCGATATGATGCCTTTGTAGGTTTATAGCAAAGTAATATAAAGGAACATATTAAATCTTGATAGTTTCCATAGCATTTGTCTTTGAATTGGATCTATTTTGGCTAGGAATATATTTTGTTTAGATAATTACAAGGAGATTCTGGAGTGAAAGTCTGAGAATGAAATTATAAAACACTATTCTATGAGGGTTTGGTTAACAATAAGAGAAGCTGGAGGGTGTCAAGAGGAAAATATTTCATCCTGAGAAAGATCAGGGATCCACGAATTGGCAGCATGGAATACATGGCCAAACTATCAGACTATCTGCTTCTTTCCTCACTGTCTTCTTAGTAATGGCTAATAACTTGATCTAATGAGCAAAAGCTTCTGCAGAGAGAAATTGTTGCAATTAGTGTAGAAACTCTTATATTCTGACCCAGGCGGTGGCTCAAGGCAGACACCAGGGAGAGGTCCCTGCCATGGTGATAACTCAAAGCATACGCCTGACTTAGCAATGGAATTCATTGGAATTTAATTGCTCAACATGATTATATACTGACAACAAACTCATTATTGGAAGGATTGATTATTATTAGGCAAACATTTCCATTATTCATTTATTGGAAACTTGGGCAGACTTCCCAGATTAGAACAGAATCTTCTCTCTCTTTTCACTTCATTACCTTTTTTAGTTGAGTATGTTTTACTTTCAAGGGTGGTTATTTTGACTCATGTCATTCTTAAACATGATTAAGCCATTAAAATTCATTCAAGAATGGACATTTCTTTAAGAAAAACACATAGCACTGTGATTCTGCTCTAACAACACAGCTCACACTGTTTTGCTTGTGTTTATACACCTTTATGTGATCAGACCTGGTTCATATTTCATTTCTTAAAGCAGACTCAAAAAGCGGCAGTTTGGTAAAATAAATAGCTGCTAAAATGTGAGCTTAAAGTCCTGCCATAAACATTTACTGAGTAAATGAAAAGGAGAGGGAAATGGAGTCTCAATTACCTCAGTTATCTAATGTTTTACACTTGAAATGACATTGAGGTGATTACTTGTTTTCCAAGTAATACTTTTGGCCTTCAAGCAAACATCAGTAGTACCATGTTAGAAGAAAATTTCATTTAAAATCTTGTAAACCCTTGATACAATTGTATGCCTTTCATGAATTTACAAAGAAAAAAATCTTTTGGCTGTAAAGTGCATATTTCAAGCAGGGAAGCTCCTAAGGAAGAGTTTTCAAATAATACAAAAAAGATTGTTTCTCCATTATTCTGTAAATCATGATCCGTTTCATAGATGCCCGTGAATTCAGGTTGATCCTGCAGGGGGAGATTAAACGGAGGTTCCAGGACACTGTAGATTCGGGGGTTGTATCATCAACTTGAAAAAAAATCATCACTTTCCAAATTACCCTGGATGCTGACTTTGAAATTTGATTCTAAGAAATACAGTATTTGAATTCTAATGATATTGGAGGCTATATCATATTAGCACGTTTGACTTCACTTTTTGGTGAAATGAAGGCTGTTTTTAAAAAAGGGTAAAAAAATCAAAAGAAATAAACAAATAACATAAATAACTGTACAGGTGAATCTTGATGTGTCTTTGATTGATAGACACCCCTTTGTGTTTATTTCGGGAAGTGCTACAAACACTGTAAAAGCTATTCAAACTCAATTCACAAAGATAGTTTGGACTGAGGCATCCATAGAGCATGCAGCTTTTCAGAATTCCTCTTGCAGCTCCCACTACTGCTTCTAATCCTGCTAGAAACGGAACACTACAAACGAAATTCTTCTCAACCCTGAAATGATAGATCAGCCCGATAACTATATTTTAAATTTCATCATTTTAGGGCTGAGCTATATCTTAATTGTCTTGTGCTGAAGAATATAGGCTTTAGGTAAATCAGAGTGACTACAAGTGAGTGCACGAACATCCTTTTTAAGAAGAACCTGTTCTAACATTAGAACCTCATAACAGTCCCACATGTCTTGAAATACACTAAAAACACTGTATCATACATTCATGAATATTGCATTTTGTGGCCTGGGAGTTGTATCTGAATCTAAAGCTCTTAAAATAATTGCTGCATAAACAGCAGAAGTTAAGCTGACAATAGCTATCCAGTTGTTATCCCAAACACTGTTATAAAGCATACACAAACACACATACAACTATTTCTGTTTTAATGATTAAAACTGGTAAAATTGATCTGGGTAAAACAGATGTCAGGTTCACAGTTTACCACAAATAAGATGTAGCTCTTGCCATCTAACATATATCTATTGTCTAAAAGTCCTTCATATTGCTTATAAGGGCTAATGCATGTCAAAAGTGATTTGCTCATAAACAAAGATGTAGAAGCTCCAGTGATAGCAGTGTCCTGCATTGCTGACAATGATATAGATTTTTGATGTCCAAATAAAGGGATGAAAATATTATTTGACTCAAAAGAGGTCATACACATTCCTGTAGCAGAAAACAGTGAGGTAAGAAGCAATAGGTGGAAATTTCAGAATGAATCATTGGAGGTGAGAAAGCAATAAACTGGACAGAGAGACAACGAAGTCAGCATCTGCTGACACGGTTCTGGTATGTCACCGTGTGGTCGCAGTGTCAACAGTGGGGGAACACTTTCAGTACCTACATTACATTAAGGCCCTGCTAAGCAAGTTGAGAAGTGAAGCTACATGGTCCTTTGTGCATTGCGAAGATGTTTATGGTGCATTAGCACCACGCTGTTTAGCACAGGTGTTCCAGTAATTGGGGAATACTGGGGAAAGGCAGTGTTCCATTTATCTTCATCATATCCCAAGGTGATACACCAGTAGCAATTTAGCACCTGCTAGAGCAGTTTGGCATCTGTGGTATTTACTGAAGTGCTTGGTCCTAAAGGTTGGAAGTGTTATTTTGCATTTCCATATATGTTAGGGAATTAGCAAACATTCGCCCCAACCAAATGCACTGCAAAATCCTCTTAGTGAAAGTTGTAAAAGCAAACTTCATAAAGAACAGTGAATAAAAATTTTATAAATATAACAGGTTAGATTAATTTTATACCCTTTCTTTCACTAAAAAAAAAAATCTTTTTTTCTTACTGCCAAAGAGAATAATTATTACAGGGTTTGTTTAACAATACCACTTAAACAGAGAAGAAAAACATTTGGAATGTATTTTTTAAGCATATTTTGCAATGAAGTTTCTTGTTCTTTTGCTAACCCTTGTAGGATATCATATATATTAGGATAAATAGTCCTTTATCTTGTAAAATAATTTTTGAATATGAATAAGTAAACATTTTACCAAAATATAAAATATATCTCGTTCAAAGAAATATGTAAGACAAAAACACATGATGAAAGCTTATTCTGGCTATCTAGATAGGGAGGGAGCGAGACAAAGAGGGAGAGAGATATGACAGATAGATAGATAGATGATAGATAGAAATTAAATATTTGTTAATCTAAAATTGTGGTTGAAAGCTATGCTTTATAAGTATTCATCTAAGAATGAACAAGGTTGGAAAGCCCTAAATATTTTTTCATGAAATGCTTAAGGATAAATGGGTTAGTCCTAAAGAAAATATTAATAAGAAAATAAAATGTGAATTAGGTATATTCCAGATCCAATTGCTCTTAGCAATAACTTTACAAAATATATCTACATGTGTTTTACTCCACTTAAAAAGAACAATAATTTAGACTGTTTATTATATACCAGAGCCACAACTTGTGTGGCAGCAAACATTTCTGAACAAAATTGTATCTATCATACATCAATATCACTACAGTTTTCAGGAAACAGGGTTTATCTTAAAAATGCTTATCAAAAAGCAGACACATGCCAGCCTTGAATATAAGTATGAAGGTGTCTTGCCTTGATGTGGATTCAGTTCATCTCCTCACGCATCTCTACCCATTCGGTATGTTTACTATTATTAACGCTGAGGTTCTTTGTCAGAGGATTTTTATCATTTTTTTGGTAGAAGCGTATGAAGTCAGAGCACGTAATCTGAAAGCATAGGAATAATAATCTTTGAAAGCGTCCCTCAGTCAGTGACCAAAACAGAGCTGCTAGTTACACATAATATTTTCTTTTCCGCTTGGGATAACTCTAAGGTGTACTGTTCAGTTTCTCCAGCAGCAACTGAAGTTATTAATCAGCTCTTACTGACTTTCTGAATCTGACTGTTTGTATCTTGACCACTATGTCTTGGAATCAAATGTACAAAACACAATCTCATCTTTGTCTTTAGGATCCCCTTCTGGAAAAACTCAGTTAAAATGGGAAAAATGAAATTTAGTTCTAATTCTAGGGGGAAAAAAATTCCAAAAAAAAAGGTGCAATTCCAAAAAAAAAAAGTTTTATGAAAGACCTCTATAAATGCAGTTTAGCTTAGTTTATTGGACATTTTTCTCATTTCTTTGTTGTTTGGTTTGTTTTGTTTTGTTTTCCTGAGATGGAGTCTCACTATGTTGCCCAGGTTGGTATCAAATTCATAGGCTCATGTGATCATCACCTCATGCTCTCAATTAGGCAGACTACAATTGTGCTTGGCAATTTTACTAAAGTTAACATGGCATATGAGGCATTGGTTCTCAACATTATATTGAATAAAACTATCTTACTCTGAAATAAATTTGCATCAATCACTACACAAGTTCTATAATTGAAAGTTACAAGGTGGAGGAAGTTCTCTGCAAGTATGTAACCAGATAAAGTTACACCAAATATGGAAGCAAGGAAGAACCACTTGCCTTAGCAAAAGACAGCTTTTCAATTTTGCATCAGATTATCCTCCAGACAACACTGGGAATAACTTACACCATAATATCAGAGGTAGTAATGATTAAAACTTCTAATATTTCTCTCTGGATTAAATAACCATCATCTCTGATATTGTTTATTTAATTTCATATCTTCAGTGCACTCAGAAAAGTATTTCTAACACATTATGGACTGGACAAATATTTTAATATATTTTTGGTACTTATATGAATTGCTCTGCAGCTTGTGAGCAATCTCCAGTAATTCTCTATCACAGATTTCTTAACAAGAATGAAATTAAAGCACATCCAGCATTTTATGTGTTCCCTCTTTTATTAAAGAAAATGCTGAATATCTCTGTGGCCAGAAATGCAGTCTAATCATAGGTCTCTGTGCAAAAAGAACTGAACTTTCAAATATTGAGGTAAGATGCATTTCTAGAAGATTGTTTAAGTATATATATATATACATATATATATATTTTTTTTTTTTTTTTTTTTCTTTTTGAGACAGGATCTTGCTATGCTAGGCTGTCCTTGCCTTGACCTCATTTTTTACTCAGGGCTGTTCTTGAACTTGTAAAGAGCCTCCTACCTCAGCCTCCTGAGTGCTGGGATTCAGGTGTGTACCACCACATCTAGCTTAAAATGTTCCTGAGGAAGATCAGTTCACAGATTTTGAAACCTACAGTCCTGTTTTTCCACCACTGTCCTGGAAAGTGCAGTGACAGTTTGAAACTAACTTTTGGAATTTGTTTTTATTCGATGAAAAAAAATCACATGAAAATTTAAAGAAATAGCGCAATCTGCTCTTTGCTATTGACAACAGTGAGAAAGGACAGACTCATCTGCAGGGACCTTATGGACAATTTCCCATCATTAAGATGAATATTACTGATCATTTAATGTCTTGGTAGTCGCTTTCTCTGTTTATTCTAGACCCTTCCTGACTAGACCATACAGTAAGCAGTCTTCAAGTTTTTATTGCTTAATATTTCTTTAACATTTTCTGAGAGGGGTCAAGATGATAGCTCACCTAGGAGACAGCACACCTGGCTTCACACAATGCAGTCTTGTTAGAAGCTTTGTAAATTATAACTCAATGAACAGAGGACACAAAACATCCCAGGCAATAATCAGGACCCCAGTGACCATAACTACGTGCAGCGTGAAGGCTCCGTTCTGGGAATTCAGTCTTACAGAAAGAACAGAGAGAAATCAAAGTCTGTGGGCATTGCTACCATGTGGGGCCTCGGTATGTATTATTCCCACACCCCTTCAGAATGTGCATTGCTGACAAGACTAACATACCCCATATAAACCAGCTGTCTGTAATATAGTGCTCTGATCTCCTAGCAAAATCTTTCATTTATGAGATGTATGTGGAAAGTATTTGGAAAGAATCACTCCCAAAGAAGTAACAGGGAAACAACACTCCTAAATCTATACGGAAATATAATTCAACACTTATGGTAAATGTAAATACCACAACACACCATCATGAACCGTGTCCTATAAACATTTAAGGGAGACAACTCCAGTGACTCCCCTTGAATGCAGAATAATTGCTGCAACTCTGATTATATGGAGACTGATTTCCTTATACTGATATGTAGAGAACTGGCTATGGTATTTCCTTCTCTTTTCAGTTGGCTGTAAGCAATGCAAATAAGGCTAGCTGAGGTATTGGTATGTAATCTCTAAAGCCATTAGACAGTCTCCTGTTTCCTTGCATTGTGCTTTCTCTAAAATATATAAGCACAGTGGGATGTTAATACCAGTCAGCTCAAGGAATGTCAACAGGGTATGAGCCTCAAGGTAAAGAGGTTATGACTTCCCAGGGCACAAAAGTTTACGAATCAGAAATCAAAGCAGTAGACTAAAACAATTCAGTTGCTACCTTAATTGAATTATGCAAATTGATCCTTCTGCATATCCTTATCTCTGCATTTTACAAAGATGCTTTTCTCCCTACCTGGTCAGCCACCTCAAGTTACTCACATAATTTCAGCCATTCTCACTGTCACTCATCCCTGAGCCAACCACCTTCTTCACAAAATAATAAATTCTGGGAGAGGCCTAGAATCAAGGCCTTTGTCCGTACGTCCTCAGGGAGATTGGCCGAAGGAACCCTTGGCTGCCCTTAACTTGGAATACGTCTTGGTGTCTTTACTCTCAGCATGGGTTGCATTGGAGGTGGTATATTGAAATTAATTTGCTGGGATTCCAATAACGTCTCAAAGGGATTATAAAGATAACTTTTTGGATTGTGAAGAAGACTAGATAAAGGATTACAGTACTTGGATGACTGTACACAAAATTTGGGATTACAATAAATATTTTTATATAAAGAGATATCCAACTCAATAGATCTACAAATTTCAACATACAAATACAAGACTTTTGAAAAGACAGGAACGTGACTCCTTCAGAAGTGGACAATTCCCTAGCAACTAACTCTAAAGATATTGAAGTGGATAAAAATGCCAGATAATGTATTCAAAAGAGGATTTGAAAGATGAATGAATTCTGGGAACATAAAGAAAAACAACTGAAAAATTATTGAAAAAAATATAGGATATACATGAAATATAAGAAAGGAAAGGAGATTTTGAAAAATAAATGAACAGAAATCTTGGAACTTACTTCAAATAAATCAAGAAAAAAATCATAGAAATCTTCAGCAAGACTAAATCAATCAGAAGACAGAATTTCCAGGGCTTGAAAACATGGTTGACGAATGGGCATGTACTGATATTATTAAAGAAAAACTGAGAAATTGATAGGAGAATATGAAAGGAAGTAACATAAAAATGCATTTTAAAGTACTAGAAAACAAAGAAAAACCAAGTCCAAATAAAAATCAGCAGAAGAAAAGAAATGATGAAGAGTAGAAATGAAAACAATGAAACAGAGACCAAGACAATGATAAAAAGATAAGTGGAAAAAAAGAGTTATTTCTTAGAAAAGGTAAATTATATAAGTTCTTGGCCAAACTAACAAAAAAGAGAAAAGGTCCAGATTAATAAAATTAGAAAAAAGAATGGCATATTAAACAGATACCAATGAAATCCACAGGATAATTAAGGACTATTTGGAAAACTTATATTCCAATGAATTGAAAAACCTACACAATGAATTGGCAAATCCAGAAATGTAGATAAAGTTCTATACACTTACAACCTACCAAAATAGCCAAGCAAATGAAAGAAACTTAAATGGATCACAAGCAAGTGATGAAACTGAAGCAGTAATAAAACAACTACCAACAAAAAAAAGCATAGGACTGGAAGGACTTACTGGTGAAATTTTCCAGTCTTTCAGAAAAAAACTAGCAAATGTCCTGCAAAATACTGCACAAAATGTATGAGAAATGATGTTTCCAAACTTGTTCTATAAAGCTAGTGCCATTCTGATAGCAAAATGATTTAAGGATACAACAGTAACAACAAAAAAAACTATAGACTGATATACTTAATGAACATAAATATCAAAATCCTCAGTAAACTTTTTGAATTATGTATTCAGCAATACATTAAAAAGTTCATACTCCATGATCATTGATTTCATTCTAGGAATGCAAGGATGGTTCAACATATGCAATATACATCACATAAACAAAATCTAGAACAAATATAATATGTTCACACTGATATATACAGTAAGTCTTTACAAAATTCAACAACAGCAAAAGTTCTGAAGAAGCTAAGTATAGAACAATCTTATATCAACATAGTAAAGGTTATGTATATCAAACTCATATATGACATCATACTGAAATGGGAGAAAACTGAAAACACCTCCTCTAAAATCAGGAAAATGAGGATGTCCACTCTTACTAATCCCATTACTGGAAATGTTAAACAAAATAAGTAAGCCACAGAAAAAGATGCCAGGTACACAAAACAGAAAAGGAAGAAATCAAGTTACTCCTATTTGCAGATGATAAGATCCTATTCTTAGAAGAAAATAAAGACTCCAATAGAAGACTTAAATCTGGTACATTATGGAAATCAACAGAATGCAAAAAAAAAAAAAGCAAACAAAAACAAACAATTTCCCTATATACAACAACAAACTCATGGTTAATGAAACCAGAAAAGCAATTCTATTCACCATAGTTTCAAAACATAAAATAAAATACTTAGGAATAAATCTAACTAAGAGGTTAAAGACTTCTACAAGGAAAGTTGCAGAACATTGCAGAACAAAAATTTAAGGAGATACTTGAAAAGAGAGACCTCCTATATTCATACACCAGAAGAAACACATTGTTAA
Organism: Hydrochoerus hydrochaeris; assembly: GCA_004027455.1. Classification (NCBI taxonomy): domain Eukaryota; kingdom Metazoa; phylum Chordata; class Mammalia; order Rodentia; family Hydrochaeridae; genus Hydrochoerus; species Hydrochoerus hydrochaeris. Next base: position 177,441 of record PVLA01000660.1, read on the forward strand.
AATGGCCACAATACTCAAAGAAAAGATTCAATAAAATCCCCATAAAAATATAAATGATGACCTTCAGAAAACTAGGAAAATCAATCTTAAAACTCATATAGAAGCACAAAGGATTTGAAAAAGCAATCTTGAGCTAAAGGTCAACTCTGGAGTAGGCAGAATGTAAATTAGTAGAGCCACAAGAAAAGGATGTAGAGTGTTCCAAAAGTTGAAAATAGAAATATCATTTGATTCAGTGGTAACTCCATGGCTCATACTGAAAGGGCTGAAGTCAACATGCTGTAAAGATACCTACACTGCAGTGTTTATTGCAGCAAATTCACAGTGACCACGTGATGGCCTCAATCTAGCTTCCCATTAGAGGATGAATAAGAAAATGTGTACATATATGAATATGAGCATTATTTAGACAAAATGTCAAACAAAATCATGACCTTTGCAAGAAAGTGGATGGAAGTGGAGATCATGATGTTAAATGAAATAAGCCAGACCCATAAGGACATGTATTGTGTGTTTTCTCTCACATGCGCAAACCAGAAAAAGAAAAAAAAAATCTGACCTGTAATTAGACTATGAAGAAGACCAGTGGCAGCGAAAGGTTAAGGAGGGTAAAGCGAGTGGGTATGAGCAAAGTATGGTAATGAATGTATGTAAGTAACACAATGAAACCTATTGCTCTGTGTAATCAGTGTGCACTAATGCAGACAAATCTGAGTATTTTGTTTGCTGTGAAGTTTAATAACTTCAAATGTCTAGTGATACAACTCTGCCATAATACGTAAGTGAAATTGTTATATTGGGAATACTACTATCTCATCCACAGCCCAGTTATGCTGAGAAAGTGGAGCAGAAGGTGAAGAGTTTAAGAGAGACAAGGCTTAGTAAGACTTAGTAACAGGTACTAACAGGAGACAGTTAATTGATAATACCAGGAAAAAGTCCATGAGAAGTATGTAAGGGTCCAACAGTAGCACTGTCCAGAGAGTCCACAAATGGTGCACAGTTTCATCACATGGTAAAATTTCAGAACAGGAGCACATTAAACAACAGCATTACTTGGTAACTACATAGCAGTGATGTCATTAGCTTGCTTTGTGCTATTATGTGGCCAGAAATTCAAGAAGCAGCTACTTTAGCAAAGGGCCAGGAAGGCAAGTTCTACAGATTACTCTAGTCCGCCTAGTTCCCAGAGTCCATCTGATAATAGCTGTCTGAAAAGTTCAGTCTCTGCGTGTTTATAGTGTCCTCAAGACCTAGTAATAGGATTAAGAACACAGTATTTCAGAGACACGGTGTTATTGTCCTGATCTTTCTCAGGGATAATACAATTACCACACCCCAGTGCATGGCCTTCTAATGGCAACTCTCTTAAAACATTAACCTAGTAAATAAAAATCCAGCTGAACAGATTTCATCTACTACTCTTTTAGTCAAACAATTTAGAAATTCTCATTAGTTTACTCCAGGAGTTACTAGCCTCCTTTTATTTCCAATCTTCCTGTCACTCACTGAATGACGTTTCATCCTCTGTCTCTGTTCAAAACATGCAACAATTCACTCTCCACACGGCTGATAATGTGACTATAACAAATGCAAATGCAGTTATGCTGTTGATGGCTCCTATACTGTTTGCTGCTCCTGCATTACCTCCCTAACAATCTGACTGTCACAACAGGTCATTTATACCTACATATTTGGTAAGCTACATTTTTGGTAGAAAAAAATACCTTGAAACCATCCTTGTGAAAAAGACACCAAATTGTGAAACAATAGTTTCATGAAGTATTTTTATTAGAACCATCATTGATCTGGCAAAAATTAAGGGACATCTTCAGAGACCGTAAATAAATTTAAAGAAATGGATTCAAATGGGTAAAGAGTAGTAAGCCGGTGCTGCCTCTTGAACAGATACCAAACCCTCTGTCATTTACTTACTTCTGCTACATAAAGAACAAACAAGGCCTTGAAAGTCAGTGTAGGACCAAATTAAACATGTAGACTCTCCAACTAAGTCATAATTTAAAAATAACACGTTTCTATTTTTTTACTAATATTGTGACAGAGAAATTGCTCAGTTAAAATGAAAAACTGCTGAAGTATTATAGACAAAAGAAAGAAGTTGGAAACAAGTATAAATAGAGCAAAGGAGAAAGGGAGTGACAGAAAAAAAGGGAAGAATAAAGGAAGGAAGACGAGGAGGGGAAGGAGAGAAAAGAGAGACAAAGAAAAGGAAATGTACACCTAGCTATATTATTTTACAATGAAAGAAAGTAGAAAAACAATTATTTATAAGCATACCATAATCTAAATTGACTCCACAAAATTCCTGTAAAAATAGTAAAGAAGAAAATGATTATGGAAATATGCATAGAAAATGTGGGAGAATTTAACACTAATAGAAATTCACTGAAGATGTGTAAATTTTCTACTGTTTTCTGACAAATTTCAACAACTCAAGGGCTTAAAACAACTCTCATACATTGTCTCTGGGTATTGCAAGTAAGGGAAGACAGGGATTGGAAAGATTTCTCTGTAGTTTTGAAAATAAGTTGTCAGCGGGGTGAGCTTTATAAAGACACCATTTCCAAAGTGGATCGCTTTGTTACAAAGGTACTCCTTGATGGTGTGACATTGAAGTCCCTATTTTCTTTTGGTTAGGGATTATTCTCCATTTCTAGAAGCCACTTGTTACTGTTTAGATTTAAATTGTCCCACAAGACATGTGTTTCTGTCTTTTAATGATAAAAGTAAAAACTGAAAATTAAAACGTCCCACAAAATTCTCATGCATTTAGAAGGTGACTGGATTATAAAAATTGCTTGATAATCCACTGATGAGTTAAATAGGTAAATACCCTTATGGGAGTAGACACTGAGGGCATGACTCTCTCCTTTCTCCTTCCTTCTCTCCATTTCTCTTTGTTTTCTATCTATCACAATTCACTGTGGATTGAAATCATGAGCCAAAATCACCGTCTCTACTTTTAAGCCACAAATGCCAGGTATTTTATCACAGTTGGGGGTAAATGACCAAAATGCTGCTCTCTGACCTTGATCTCTGACTTCCAGTTCAAGGTCACAGATGGAGAATTTGCTTCGCGTTTCTCATATCAAATTTCTATCACATTTTAATCTCTAAGTTCTAGCTTCTGCCACTATCTACACAAATCTGGTGGTTTTTATAGGGCTCAAAGTTTTATTTTACTAAATATATTTGTGGCATATGATATAAGCATGGAAAAGACACGACATCATATTCATCAGTTTTGTTGACATATGAAGAAAGCCACCTGAACTAAAAAAGAAGAAAGTCATTGAAAGCCATTTAAAGATTTTTACCTACCATGAATAAATCTTTAAAACTGTGCTCAATAAGTTAGAAAAATTATGTCCATAACTATAGGGCAGGAGGGAGGGAAGTAAAGGAAATGGAAATGTAATGAAGATGTGTAATCTACACGCAGCTACTTCCCACCAGGAATGTAAGCATTATGCACCACACATATGTGCTAATAAACCAATCAAAACATTATAATCAATGATGCAGGAAAGAACATTGAATAAAGAAAATAGCAACTATTTGAGAAAATTAATCACATATAATTACTAACTAGGCCAAGAATCGTGTTGTCTGAAATGGAAAATAATGTAACTAAACTACTAGGAGTACATATCTCTAGATAATATTTGACATCAAATAATTATTTTTTGTTTTCTTTAGGAATAAAAGTATGAATTAAGTTTATGCTTATGTAAATCCATATTAAGACTTTCAGAGAATCCATTTAAACACCAGCAGAAATAACAAAAAAAAAAAAAGGAATTAGAGTAAAATTGTTACAATTGAAAATTATTTAACAGGTATAGAAACAGGTATAAAAAGCTATAAAAATAGCAAAAGAAAACTTGTAAAAATTATATGCATTAAGGTAGATAGAAATCTTGAAGATATAGGCAAAGAGTTCATGAATAAAACGCAAACTACACGGGAAATACTTCAGAGAATCAACAACTGAGATCCTTCTCATTAAAAAGTTTATGCACTTCAAAAGAAATCACCAACAGAGTCAAGAGAAAACCCACAGAGTGGGAAAGAATTTTAGCCAGCAACCCCTCAGACAAAGGACTTATAATTAGAACAAATAAAGAATTGAAAAATATCAGGCCACACAAATTCAAAGACCCTCCTCAAAAATGAGCATCTGAAATGAACATGCATTTCTCAGATGAAGACATACAAATGCAAATAAATACATGAAGACATGCTCAACATCACTGGTCATTTGAGACATGCAAATTAATACAGCATTGCGGTTCCATCGTCATTCCAAAAAGAATGATTGCCATCAAGAAATTAACTGATACGAATGTTGCTGGGGCTGTGAAGAAAAAGGAATATTTCTCCACTGCTGGTAGGAGTGTAGACTAGTGCAACCAATATGGAAATCAGTGTGGAGATTCCTCAAAAAACTAGGATCGTAAATCCCATTTAATGCAGCTATTCCCCTTCAGAATATTTCCCCAGAAAAACTGAAAATACAATGCCTCTGTGATATATGTAGACATGTTTATAGCAATACAATTTGTAATAGCTAAATCTTGGAAACAATCAAAATGCCCATCAAACATAGAATGGATAAAAAAGATGTGGCATTTTTATACCATGGAATATTACTCAGCTATATGCCTTTATGGATAAATGGAGACCACTTGAGACTATCCTCATAAGTGAAATAAATCAAACTCACATTTATAAATATTATATTTCTCCCTAGTATAAAAATAATTTAAAAATTTGAAAGAGTAATCAGATCCAAAATATACAATAGATATTGCAATACTGAAAGGGAAAGAAAGTGCTCAAAAGAACAGAACAACTAAGATAGGGGAAAGGAAGAAAAGAAAAAAATTAGATATATATATGTGTATGTGCATGTGTATGCATTTATATGTGTGTGTATATATATATATATGTTCATCAACATATATATGTATGTATACGTATGTAGTCAAGATAGACATGTATACTACTAATCTATGTTAGTTAATCAAAAAGAACTGTTTGTGCTGTCATTGTTTGATTGACCAAATTTGGACCTAGATTTTATAACCTGAACAACTACTTCTAAGATAACAATATGCAATGTATTAACTAGTGTTAGTTCTCTGCTTTTTAAAAAAATTCTGTATCATTTCTATCCTTTTTTCTGTTTTTTTTAAACAAACAAACAAAAAAAAAGAATTATATATATATCACAGATGAAATGTGGTGTTTATTTTCTTATTCTAGCTTGTACTGACCACTCTACAGAAGACAAATATTAAATTGAAGAGGAAAATTCCCTAAATTAATGTGACAGATACTTTAGTCCTAGTGGATTAAGTTAAATCCCCCACATTACTGGGGGCCATAGAAACACTGAAAAGTCAGAACACCATGTGACTAAGGTGTGAGGTGTGGTTGGGTCCTGCCTATGGAACATTGTATGATGATCATGCAAGATTTATAAAGAACAAGTGCATTAATTTAATAGAAATCCAAAGAGTGTCCAGGTCTTTTTTTGGTGAGGGGTTCGGGGAATAGAATTCAGGACTTCACACTTGCCAGGAAGGTGCTGTTCCACTGAGCTATAGTCCCCAGCTTTCAGAGGCTTAATATACATTTTTTAAATTCCTGTCACATAAGATATTCACAACCAATTAGAAGTGGTAAAAACTGTGTTTAGAAAAAAAGACATTTGGCTGGAGGCCTCAGGGTCCTTTGCATGTGGGGTGTGTTTGAATGTAGTTCCGAACCCAGTCTCTATGAGCCACTGTTTCATAATCTTTCCATTTATTTGTACAGTGAAAAATATTTTCCTAACGTAGTTTTCCCATACTCCATCCTTGAAATTTCATGATGTTTTTTCCTGTCATTAGCATTTTCAAGATTTACTGAACACTTCATTCGTGAGTTTATGCTCAGCAAACACATGGGACAATGCCAAGGCAAGAATTTGTCTCAAAACAAGTTTGCAATAATGCATTTTAATCAAAGAAGAACCGCAGTGTAAAAATCTCACAACATTCTGAGAGCACAGGTGTAGCATTCATACAGGTTTATTTACAAAAGCCATGTAATCCCATAAAAATCCATATTCAAATGCAAAACAATTTCCCCGGAGCAGCTGCCGCATACTCAAATCCAGCCAATCAGCTGCGGATTGTCTCAGGGCCTCCCTGAGTACTCCCTGGTCTTGTTCAGGTAAAGATGCTTTTAAAATGCAAGAACAGTGCAACCTTCAAGGTTTTCTTAAAGACAATATATTCTCCTGCTAATTAAGGTGGAATATTGTTGATTTTTCTCCTCTAGATCCACATGTATAATGAAGACCAGCTCTGCCATCATTGGAAAACAGGTTTGAACATTTTTAGGAATGTGAACAGTGACATTTTTAACAATCTTGGCACAGTCTTATTCCCACGTAGATGCTATGTTCTCTTTTTTCCAAGGATCTTCTCTATTTTTCAAACATCATTGTTCCGGTTTCCATTCTCAACTTTGCAATATACTATGGTGTTTTAAGTTTTGAAGTTATGCTTTTATTGAAAATTCAATGAGCAATTATTGTGGACTACACATAATAGAACCAGACTTTACACTTCGGAAGTGTATGACTTTGGTACCTGGGCAAAGTTTTACTCCTCACAGTGGGTACAGAATGCCAGGTGAGCACGTCTCTTCCATCTTTATCTTATCCCATTCACTTACTATTCCATTACTCTGCTTTTTACATCTACCTCATGGACAGTTTATCCTTTGTTACGTTTCTAGAATCAGTATTCATTTCTGGATAGTTTTTCTATCTGAAAACCTCTCTGTCTAAATTCACCTTCTTGACACAGCTTCTTTAATGTCTTCCCACCTCCGATTTCCTATTATCTAGTTCTATCTTCAGAAAGTTCTTATCAAATGTTAACAAACAGTAGTATAACCACTGACATTCTCTAGTGTATGTTAAAACAAAACAAAATGTTATAGTTCCATTTCAAAAACCTTTAATTTCAAAAACCTTCCATTTCAAAAACCTTTAAAATCAGTTATCTAGTTGTGCAAAAAGTGTACGACAGGCCTACAGATAGAAGTGGCTGAGTGTATCTCTTTGTAGCTAACTGGTATTGTCCCTCACCATAGCTTTGATAAGTAAGTTAAAGAGTTTCCAAAGAAATGAAAACTTGTCTTCTCTTTAAAAGTGAAAATATTTTCAGAAGACTTATATACCTGAAGCAAAAAGATTTATTTTGTATCTTAATTTATAATGAGAAATTAATATTTTTCTTTAACGGAACACAATCTCTTCATTGTAGTTGTTATATTGCATTTATAGTACTAACATAACTAAACCTATAGAACGAAGTTGCAAAGGACATATGATTAATGTCTGCTTCAAAAAATCATCTCCTGCAACATACTATTCATGATATATTTTTCCTACCATTTAATTAATAAACCTAGTAACAAGAATAAATTGTCCATAAGAAAGTATTTAAGATTTTTGAAACATTTTTGTATAGATTAGGCCAAGAAATGATATAATACAACATATTAAAATTAGAATTTCAAATATTCATATCTTACATTAGTTTATCATGTTATTTAATTACCCAGAGCAAAGGAAAGTTTGGCATATAATTACCAATGTGAATATGTGATCATATGTTCTGTTTTAACAGAAGTGTGAGGAAATTTTTCTAGAAATGGCTTTAAAGCAGAAAATAGTGCAGTTTTTCTAATGTCATTAGAATGTCAGACTGGAGAACAGGATTGAAAAATAATTCCAAGGTTCCACTGCCGATATCAGAAAATCAATGGAAGAAACAGACCTTTAGTATCATAAATGATTCTTGTAAATTAAAAATAATCTCTAAAATAAAAAATCTCTTACACTTGGATTATTCAGACCTATTCTATCTATTGTGTCTTAAAAACTAGCAAATAATAGGTAAAGTCTTACCTATCGTAGCAAATATCCTGTCTTCATGATTTTCAGATTTTTATTTCAATTCAGCTTGGTAAAATAGTAAAGAAGTAAGATTCATGATTTTTTGAGAGGGAAGATTCTACATTAAGGAAAAAAATCCCAAGTGTTACAAAATAAACTGCTTCTTGGGTTGATAGAAATTTTGTCTTGTATTTAGTGTTTCTTGATACCTTATATCAATAACAAGATTTATGAACTGAAATTCCATTTTTACAACATGACCAATATCTAACTCTTAACTATTTATATTGAGGAAATATTTGATTTTTATAAAGAAGTCAATATTTTATGGGAGTTAGAAGGGAACGAATAATTTATGAGGGCATTGCTTTTGTTATTTAACACATGGCTTTGAATGATTTTCATTTTCAAATCGTCATCAACTTGGGTAGTTGTGACCGGGCTTCCTCCCTTGGCCATGTCCTAAATCACTACTAAAATAAGAAAAAAGGGGAGCTTTGTGGAGAAGCCTTATGTAGATCATATTCCAACAGCAGTTACCCTTCCTCTCTAACATTTTTACTGATTGTCAGAGGCTAGCTGCATGCAGGTTTTCTATTGCAAATGAAACTATTTTTAACCAGTGGGCAAGTTTCTAGAATTTGTTTTATTTTAATGGTAGAATTCCAGGATTATTCATATAGTATATATTACATAATATATCTCAAAATGTATTTCCAAACTTATGATACCTGACTACTTTATGAATTTTAAAGACTTGTTTAAATTCCAAGTCAAGAGAATAAAATAGAAGTAGACACTGACATGACCTACACCTACCTCACTTAGAAAATACAGTGAATGACAGAAAAAAAAAATTATGATTTAAACCTAAAGATTGTAAAGTATTTTTGTCCCCTAATTAGATCCAGAAGGTTCAAAAGTCTAAGTAATTGATGTGTTTAAGAAATGGTCTTTTAAATTAACACTAATAAACCATTTTTCTATTTTTTCAGTAGTCTTACTATTTATTATTACTATACATAGACAAACTATATTTTTATTAATATTATATTCTAGTTGATATGAAAATTTGGGAATCTATGTAATTTTACACATGAATTAGTTTATTAAGATTTAAATAGTTACCTCTTAAATACTGTAAAGATCTTTGTCTCATGATCTCAGAGCAGGGTCTGCAATTCACTGAATTTATACATTACAGTTTATAGCAAATTATACTAACTGGGTTTTCCTTACAATGTTGAGTGAACAGAGAATAGCCAGACTCTGAATCCTGGTGCCTTGTACAGCATGAAAATCTAAGACTCATTCCCTGGATATAGGAGGAGGAGGAGGGAAATCCTCTTAATTGGAGATGCAGTCAGTGGATTCCTTGGAGCCTGCAGAATCCCAAAGGGCTGGTGAATCCAAGTCTTGCTTTGGAATTGCAGCCCATAACAGGTGATAAATCTTATGTAATGCTAAATGGCAGCAGAAGGCAAATAGATTATGGATATATAAACATAAGGAAGGCACAATTCTTAAACAATACACTCTTCTTATCTTCACAATTTTTTTCTAACTTAACTACATTTAAAAAATCCTTATGTTCAATTACAGATACACAAAATATTAAGGGACTTACACGGGCAACAGAACCTTGCAGAATACCTAATCTTTTGCTGCTTTGCAATATTTGTTTTGCACAGGTCCTTGAGATGTTTTAAGTCAGACAAGATTTATTAATTACTTGGTATTTTTCCAGATTTGAAAACTTAAAGCTCACAGTGCTCACACATGAAGCCTAATAGTTATTTAATTTTCTTTTATTTTATAAGCTACTCATACACATTTTGCTATTCTGCTCACTATTAAATGTTAAACATTTGAATCCCTTTTGATTCTCAAGAGAATTTTTCTCCCTTCCTGTGTACTCTGGAAGACTTCTTTTTGCCAGTGTTAACAAAGAGTTTGAGTCATTGCTTTGGCATCTACATATACACAATGTCCATTCTTTAGAAAGCAATTTAAATCTCATAATACTGACCCATATTGGCTAAGATGTACCAGAAGTGCACAATTTCCTAGAATTCCACCTTGTAAATTACTTTGTGGGTACCTTCTAGCATTTCTATTTTCATGGCATTTATTTCTCAGATTTCTTAGATTTAAAAACTATTTAATTTTACTGAATTTCAAAATACTACAAATACTTTTTAGATAATAGAAACTAAAAAGACAAAGTTACTTGTTAAGAGTGAAATATACCTGTCAGTGGTTTCCCCTGTTCTGTACTCAGATTTCTCTTTCCTCTGATCTTCGTTCTATTAAGGCCCTTTGTGGATTTGGGAGGATAAACTACTGAGTGCATAGGTTTAAATGCTAATCTCATCTGGTGACAACCCAAGAAGTACCCACAAACAATGCTTACATTTTTGTACCACATGGGTAGTCAAGTTGACCTATTGTATCAGTTAAGGTTCACTAGAGAAATAGAATCTCTACATATATCATTTATGTAATGATGCAATATATGCATGTTCAATACATAAGACAGTCATACAGTGGTTACCCGCAGAAGAAGAGGTGGGAGAATGCAAAAGACATTGGTGCTCTGGAGGGTTGTGGGACCCAGAAAAATTCAAAGGCCTGGAGCTTCTTAAAAGTCCCATGTGAATTCATCCTGGGAAGCCAAAGAGTCCGCATTTGTGAAGGCTGAAGAGTGTGAGCTGGAAGGCTGAAGAGTGCAATGCGTACCTGGAGACAGACATTCTAAGGAGATGGTGAAGATTGGAAGTGAAACCAGACTTCCCTCTTCTTTCCTTTTTTATTCCATTCAGGCCACAAGTATTTTGGTTAGTGCCACCTACACTCAAGTTGGATTTTTCCTCTTCAGAAAGTCAGTCATCCAGGCAGACCCAAAATGAATCCACTAGGAGTTTCTTAATCAAGTTGACATCACAGTTAACCATTACATTCATATATTTAACCATCACAATGATGTTTAAAACATATTCCTGAAATACTTGAACTGACTGCAGTGGTCAAAAGTAGTGTTGCTTACATCTTTTCCTGATATACCAAGCTATGCCCTGATAGATCCTTGTGCAATCCTGCACTCTTCTAAATCAAACCACCCCATTCCTTTGTTCTCCCATCCTTTCTCGCCTGGCAGGTTCCTGCTGTCTCAGGTCTTGTTCAGCAATTGCTTCTCAAGTCCATTTTCTGCCAGCAGTGATGAGCACTCTATTAGTGCATGCCTTCTGCCCTGTTCTTCATTACTTTACATTCAATGTCAGTATAAATTTGTTTTTTTTATAGTACATAACAGTTCATAATTATTGTCTTTATTTCCTTGCTTGTTAACTTTTGCCTATGTGAAATTAAACTTATAATTATAAATGACCATAAAACAAGTAGAATTTCCTGGATTATTCATATATACACAGTGGACTCCAAAGGGACCTTTAAATGCAAAAGAGGGATGCAGGAGATTGTCACAGAAATATCACACACTAAGCAAACAAAAAACACTCAGCTTGTCATGATCTGGTTTAAAGTGGTACATCAGCCAACGAATGCAAGGGATGTCCCAAAGGCAGGAAAGGCAATAAATTAAATTTCCCTGGGGAGCCCTCTGAAAAGGGCTCTCTCCTTGTCTTTGGTCCATTGAAACCCAACTGAGACATCAGATCTTCAAATGGTCAGGTGACAAAACTAATTTAGCCAGTAAGTTTCAAGTTGTATACTATAGTATTTTCAAAATATACACTTGCTAAGGTGCACATCTAAATCACTACTTTTGTATTTTTAACAATTCTTTTCCCCAAAGTCCTTACTAACAATGTAAATGTGTAATATGTATTTCACAGGCTAAAAACCTGGATTTTCTGCAATTAGTGGCTTATGACAAGGAGATTTTGATCCAATACACTTCTAAATTTCACTTGGCATTGCACATTTATGTGTTTAAAGGTAGAATTACTGAGAAAAGAACCTTAAAAATTTCCATGCTTTTTAGATTAAACTGCAACGATACTTTCAAAAAAGGTTGTAGCAGTTTTTCTTGCCATGAGCAGTATTTTTCATCAGGTTTGTCACATACTTAATGCTCCATTGTGACTACCAATTTTGAATTTTCTAAATTAAATATGCAAAATTGACAATTATTGTTTTAATAATTTACAGTTCTGAAATATCTACAGACATTGTTTGTCATTTCACATGATCTTTATTACTTATCAATTTTGTTTGAGCTGTCTATTGATGTTCTGTGCTCCTTTTTTTACAATTTGTATCCTTTTCCTGAGGAATATCTTCAAAGATATTTGCATTATTTGCAATTTTTCTGTGTAATAGCCCATTCTTTATTCCTTGATTACAGAGTAAATCTTAAAGGAAAGAAATACATTAGTTTCACATATCATGAAGAGAGCTCCTTTTCCACATTTAGTAGGCAAAATCATTAAGAGACAAGCTTTATGAACTGATAAACTATAAACATAATAGACTAAAGTTAGAAACAGCAGCAGCATCAGAAAGAGCAGCTATAAATAAATAAATAAGAAAAACCAAGTTGGTTTAATTCCATTTTATTTACTTTTTTATTTAACTAAATCCAGTAACACAGAATCCATCACCAGCTATACATGTATAACCACGTTTCACATGTTTACTTTTGTTAATGCAATATGATTAATGTGGAAAAAGAAAAAAATCATTTTTGCAAACATTTGTTACATATTTGATACATCAGACCCTGAAAAGGAAGACAAGATTATATAATGTATTATCCTCCCTGTCACTCAGCTTAGAAAGAAAAAGAAAATTGTAAATTTTATATTGAGTCTATTACAAGTGCTAGACTTAGAAATGCATACATGATGTCATTGTGTTAAAAATGAGGGAATATTGAATAAGAATGAAAACAGTGATCTTGAAACAGTCTCAAAGGAAAACAGTGGAGAAAGGTCTTCGATAAGGACCGAAGCCAGTTTGAGATGGGCTGAACAGCAAGAGAAAAAGCACAGAAGTATAGAAAAGAAACATGCTTGACAAATCATAGATACTTAACATGATCAGAGTTCAGTAAATGGTGAGGAAATATTATTAATAGAGCAAGAAACTTTGCTCTCAGATCATTTGTATCTTCCTATACAACAAATAGAATTGAACTTTCCTGTGAGTTTTATGGAATCTTTTCATCTTTATTGATAGTAGAAGTATGAATAAATTTTGATTGGGGAATACTAATTCAGTTAAACCATTAAAAGTATTGTGAATATAAACCTGAAATTAGAAAATAAAAGATGCCTTTAAATTATTCAAGTTAGGACATATTAAGAACTCACTCATCTCTTAAAATATGTGTACTTCAGAAGTGCTAAAGTGGCTAGTAGGCTTATATATGAGACCACATGATTTCTTGTTCAAACTAAGATACCTGGGAGAATGAATTATGTTAGATTATCAAGCACAGAGCAGAAGTTCTCTTTGCCAGTTAAGATTTACAGTAATTTTTTCTCTAATGAACTTATTATTCAAGATCTTATACAAATTATACCCACTACTCACTTATGAACAAAATGCATCCACAGGAAGGCACTGAAGACATACAAATGGGAAAGTGTCAAACAAATAGCCTTTGGATAGATTAGTTCCCCATGCTGTGGGGAGACTTCCAGGCATAAGAAGCAAATCTGAAAACAGTAGTTCCAGAAGGAGATTTTTCAGCTCCTGTAAGGATGGCTGTACCGCACACACTGGGATGAGTTCCTATGAACGCTCTTTCTCATTCTTGATGGAACTATTAGGGAAGGAAACAGTACACTTATTTCTTACCCGAGCACATGTTGTTTGTTCTAATAAATGGGTTTAAGCTATTTTCATTCGCAACAGCAGAAAATTTTGTTCCCCCAGGACGTAGACTTTTAAGAAACATATCCAATTTTACAACGGCTATGAACATTGTCTCCTAATTGGACCATTGATCTCTTTCACTGGAATAGTACATAACGCTCCTGAGGGGAAAAAGAGAGTGTTCACCTTATCTGCCCTGTCTGAACCTATTGATATTGACAGGATGCTGGTTGTTGGATCCAAACTGGGTCTTGTATTCAAGCGTGATTTTACTTTATTGAAGTGACACAATATTTAATTATAAATAATAACTTCATATTTTTACAGAATAATATACAGTATGTAAAATGACTACATAAAACAAAATATAGATATATACTTTACTAAAAGTATCCTGTAAAAAATCAGTTTCTGTATTTGCAAAGTTGATCAAATAGTATGTTGCACATATAGAATAATCATGGATACTAGTGTAAGAAATGGTAAGAGTACAGAAGATTTTATGGTAATCATGGTTCATTATATTGCTTTGAAGTCTTATGTTTTCATTCATGGGTTGGAATGGTTATTTCTGTTTTGTTTGATCTTAATATATGTGATTGTATGAATAGTTACTTTGAATAAAAGACAAATATGGCAGCCATTGTTGATTTAATATCATCTTGTTCTGAAGTCCCACCATGCTTTTGTTTTTCTATTACCATTGGTTCTATCATGTTGTGTCTTATTGGATTTTAATATGTATGATAGTATAAACAAATTTTTATGGAAAATGAGATAATATAGTAGCCATTGTTCATCTCTGGTTATTTGGTTCAGGATGCCTTGCAATACTTTCATTCTCTTGAGTGGTTTATTCTATTTTTTATGTTTGACATTATTGTGTATAAAGCTAAGCTCAACTATTTCAAAGAAAGAGATATTATGATAGCTACTGTTACTATCCAATTGTCTTGTTGTGAAATGCTGTGTTGCTTACATTGTTCTGTTCTGATCTGCTTAGATCTGTCCTCTTTTGTTTTATTCTCTTTAAAATAAAAAAAATTTTAAAAGCTCTAAAAAAAGAATAATCATGGATAGAGAGAAGTAAACAGATGTATCTGTATATATACACATACATATACATATAAACATATGCATTCACAAAATACATTATAAATACATGAACATGTAGACAAAGGTAATAGCAAAGTATTTTAATCACATTTTTCTTGAATGGTCAAGGATATAGCAAAAAATTAGGTTAAAATAAATGTCTATATCTGATTATATTGCTTTATTTTTTGTATTACATTGTGTTCATTAGCAGAAAAGACTATAATACAAATAATGCATTCTGTTTTAATTTTTGTTTAGTTTTTCTTCAAAATTTATGTCTTTTTTTCCTAATTGGGAGAAATTAGAGGACACATATATTATCTGTGAAGATGTAACAATCATAGGATAGCATGATATACTTAATAGGTGGGCTATTTAATTTTATAGAACTACAGTTGAAATAAGGTAAGAATCAGATTGTCCTATATTATATTCTTAAGGCATATAAATTTGATTTTATTAACTTGTGAGTGTATTCTTCCCAATCTATTGTAATTTTATCCTAATGAAAATATCCTTAAGAATACCAATTTACTTTCCATATAGGAAAAAGGGAGACGCATTTAAAGTAGGTGATCCTTTTGCTGTAAATTTGTTCCTCCATCATTTTGTAAATTATCATTCCTTTCTTTTTTGGGCAATCCTTTATTGAATGGTTAGTTATGTGCTAAGTGCTAGACTAAGCCTAGGAAACGAGACCTAAAGCTGAAAATGCAAAAGGTAATTATCATTACTGAGATTCTACAATTTGCTAGACATTGTATACATTTGATTACAATAAAGCCTTTAGGACGTATAAAAGAGAAAATCATTAATTCATCTTTTGGAGTTAGAACAACATCACAGAGTAGATTTTATTTGAACAGTCTTAAAAATACTTGAAATTCAACCCACTGACAATGAATAGCATTCCACAAGCTTACATGGTATTTTTATTGTAAAAAGTGTTATTGAACACAATTGCATTTGACAAATCATAATCAGTACAGTTAAAATAAGAATGTGTTCCACTTTCAAGTGAATGCTTCCTTTACAATTAGTGTTATTAGCAATCTTTCTCTACAGGTAAGAAATTTAACTATAAAATATAAGATAATGCAGTTTAATGTACTTTGCTTTTCTGTTTTCCGCCTTTTATTATTAGACAATATTGAATGATTTCCTATGACTTCGAATTTATAAACATAATTAACACCTCACTAGATATCACGTTGTATGATTTTTTTCAGTTTTATCACATTTTTAGATGTTGCTTAAATTTTGCATCTTGCACAGAGAAGGAAACGTTGCTCAAAATGAAAAGTGAAGCCCACACAGGAGGGATAGATCCATAATTCAGATCGCTGATAAAGGTTTAGTATTCCAAGACTAGAGGAAACTCTTGCAACTCAGTAGCAAAAACAAAGCAGAAAACAAATATCTCAACTGAAAAATGGGCAAAGGGCTTGAATAGATTTTTTTCTTCTCCCCAAAACAGAAAACTGACCAACATGCCTATGAAAAATTATTCAACATCATTAATAAACAGAGAAAACCAAAACAGCGAGATATTACCATAGGCCTATTTGGTTGCTCATTGTAAAGGGAAAAAATATAAAATATATAATGAAGGTAATCAGGGAGAAAGGAAAGAAGTAAAGCAAGAGAGGCATAGAGAAATAAAGAAAGGGAAGAATGGAAAGATGCAAAAGAGGAGGGGAGTGAGACAGAGAAAGAGAAAAAGAAGGTAAACAATGACCATCATTAATGAGAACCTGGGGCAGCTTAGGACACTTTTGGAGGTAACGTAAAATGCAGCAGGTATGAAAATAGGTTGTAGAATCCTCAAGTAAAACCAGAACCATGTTATCCCATCAATCCCACTTCTGTGGTTCTTTACGCAGAAGAAACAAAACAAAAACTAAAAGATATTTTTATACCCATGTTCATTGAAGCCCAGGAGTAGGAAAAATATCTAAATATCCATTAATGAATGAATGAAGACATTTTGTCCACATAATGATATAATATGATATATGTAATGATTTATTAGTCAATCTAAAAAAGAAAGATAAACTGCTATGCTGCAGTATCAACTATGAAGACATTATGATCAGTAAACAATCCAGGAAAACAAAGGCCAAGGCTGCACAACTTTACTTATTTGAGGAGCCTAAAGCAGTGAAATTCATAGATGAATAAAGTAGAATGTTGGTTTCCACAAGATGATGGAAGGATGAAGCTCAGCTTCCTGTGGAACGGGTAGGTAGTGTTCTAGATCTGTTCAATAGCGCATGCATAGCATCTACTGTACACTTGTGAGTTGTTGATAGATCTCATTTTACATGTTTTTACCCCAGTAAAATATTATTTCTCATTCTTTTCAATACGTAGCATTCGTGTTAAGTCATTGTTATGAGTGTGAACTGGCTATGATTATTTTACATTAACGTTTTGTTCCAGCCTATTCTCTTGGTTCCTTGAAATTTTTTATCTTATAGAGCTTATAATTTTTTCTGTTTTAGCTCCATTCTAGGTATTATTTTTACAGCTTGGTTATTTATTCTTATTCATACTATTTGAATCATAACATAAAATAATGCTAATGAAACAACTATTCACCAAGAGTTCAATTCAAGAGACAGAGGTTAACCAGAAACTTTCAATTTTCAGTTTTCTCTAATTTCATCTTCCTTTTGGCTCTCATAGAGGGCATAGTTAGACCAAATTTATGGTTATTGCTTTTGTGTTTATGATTCCATTGCTCTCTGCATTTTGCATACTATATTGTCTAGCCATTTTTTAAAAAGTCAACTTTACTCAGAGATACAGTTTAATGAATGCAGCAGATAGATACTCTTAAAAAATTCAGATCTAAAATCAAAAGATATAGAATATTTCTGTCACCATAAAATATTCCCTTTTCTTATTTTGAAGGCAATTCTCTCTCTTTCCCTGCAGATTGTATAATTTATATACAATGTAATATCTAGAGTTTTGTATATCATTTTCCTTTTACTGTGTAAAATACATTTGATAGGCACTCATCTATTCATGTTTTCCTTCTTTGTTGCTGAATGCTATTTCTTCTACATGTAAATTACACATTATATAATGCTTCTGAATTTTGCATGTTCCGCATTGTATATAAATTAAATTATACTGTTAGAAATTATTTTTGTGGTGTCCTTTCTCATTCTGATTCACAGACTACTCAGCCATACTGTAGTTCAGTTAGCTCCAAAATATTTCACTTTTAAAAACATTAATTTTCTCTCTACTCCTTAATGAATAAGTTCATTTCTTCCAGTGTTTCTTTTATGAAGAATCAGAATACTACTTGTAATCCATATTGACTAGGGTTTTATAGAGGAAAAGATTTGATACAATGTATAAATTGTGCAAAGGTATTTATTAGATAGACTTACAGGATCAGAGATAGAAAAGTCCACAAAAACCAACTCTGTGCTGTAGAACTGATGGGTCCAGTAACTGCTCCTTGCTTGAAACAGAACAAAAGCAGTCAAGGATATGATGCCCACCTAAGACAAAAAGTTTGGAAGTGCCTGGAGATTCACTGGTACGAGTTCTCCAGGAAAGGATGAAGAAACAAGTGTGGCAACAATAGGTAATGTTAGCCAAAGGCCACACTTGTTCAAGCTGAATGGTGCTCTTCCAAGATAAGTGAAGGAGCTTCTTTTTCTTTTCCTTTTATTCCATCCAGATTGCAAGATTATTGGGTGATACCACCAACGAAATGGATGTCGTTCTCCCACCCCAAGGTTTACTGATCTATGTCTCAATTATCTCTGGAAATACCCCAAAGACACAAAAACTAAAGTTAAGTGTACTTTACTAATCTATAAATTTGTTGGTATATTTCAGAGTGAAATATGAATTTGAGAATAGACTGATGCATTATAGGGAATAATAACAAACCTATCATCCAGTTAAATTCATAACATAATGGTGACACAGCCATTTCACATAGAATCTTTCATTTGACTAAAATTTGTTTATTCTTATATATTTATTATGAAGGTTGAGAATTACACATCACAGTTCTTTTAAGCACATTAAATGTATTTTACTAATCATCATAGCACTTAAGTAAATTATCCATCTTCAATTTATAGATAGGGAATATGCTTTAATTAATTAACTAATCCAGTCAATAGAGAAAAAATAGTGAATCAGAGTTAAATAGTATAAGACTGACTGTGATGCCCAGGCATCTCTGTTACTACCTGATATGATCATTTCTATTAGAAATGAATTTGCTGTATTTTCAGTTAATTACCACACTTCTCAGGTAGTAAAATTGGTAATCCTTTCCTTGGTATGCTTAACATCACCTGAAACATCACCTGACTCATATGTGTATTGCCTGCCAAGTACTATGGCTTAACCTACACTTGGCTTAGCACTGTGATCACTGCACTGTTTCCAAATAACACGTGGGAGGGGAACAAAAAAGAAATTAAATATCTTTACATTTTTCCTTCTTATATCTACTTCTAGGAATTCTGTTCTGCTGTTATGATCTTAGAAGTAATAGAATCTAATAATCATTTCTAAAATAAGATTACATAAGAAGAATATAACAATAACAATGGATGTGTCAGGTAACAATTACTGGTGTTCCATTTATCCTGGCTTCATTGTTGTAACAGGTAACTAGCTTTTTTGTATGTTATTATAACCAACCATTGACATCCAATTTTCCCCAATGAACCAACTGAACTTAGACATGTATTATAACTTGCTACAAATCATACAAATATTAAATGTTTTACTAAAATTTCAGACCAAATACTCTTACTCTGGACTTTGCATTTTTTCTTAGTTTATTGGAACATAAATGTAGCATATAATGATTACATTCCTTGAGGTAAGTTGATATATATGCACATAACACATCTTAATTTATTTTTCACTCCTTTTTCCTTCCCTCCCTCTATCTTCCATCTATCTCTTGATATTTTTGCACATGTTTGCAGTAAATAATATTTACATACCTTGTGTGGAGTTAGTTCATATGCATAACACATATCAATTCCTTTTTTAATCCTCCTCTTCCTTTCCTTCTGACTCCTTCCTTGATTTGCTACCCCTTTGAGAAAAGTTTATTTCTCCTCTTCCAATTATATTTTATGTTGCTCCTAATTTTTACTCTGAATTTCTCATGCAAGAAATGATGCAACGTTTGAGTTTGTGTGTCTGATGAAAAAATTAAATGTTAAAAGAGAAATACAACCTGCTGGAAGACAAGGTAGGTCAAACCTTTTAAGTCATATGCATAAGAAGGACATTCTTGTGTCTATTTACACAAGAAATATTTTCAAGAATCAACAACTAGGATCACATTAAATTTAAAAGGTTCTTCACCGTGAAAGAAACAACAAAGTGAAAAGACAAACTGAACAGGAAAAAAAAATGTTGACAGTGATTCCTCAGTCAGAGAATTTGCATCTAGACTATTAAAAAACTAAAAAAAATTAAACCTCCAGATTAAAAGACTCAATTTAAAGAATGGGCAAGTGACATGAACAGACACTCACAGAAGTACAAATGGCCAGTAAGTACAGGAAGACATACGTGAATGGCTGGCCACTAAAGAAATACACATTAAAACAACACTGAAATTCCATCTTAACACAGCAAGTATGGCCATCATCAAGAAATCAAATATTAACAAATGCTGAAGAGGCTGTGGGGAAAAGAACTCTTTTATAATGTTGGCGGAATAATACTAGTATGCCCACTACAGAAATCAGTAAGGATATTCCTCAAAAATTAAAATGAGAAATTGCATTTGACTCACCAATTTCTCTTCTTAATAATTTGCTGGAAGAGCAAAGACATCCTATTATAAGGATACATGCATACTCATAGTTATAGCAGCACAATTCATAATAGCTATATTTTGGAAGTGGCCCATATCTACCAACAGATAAATGGATAAAGAAAATGTGTTCACACACCATATGCTATTGCTCTGCTGAGAACAAGATTAGCAAGAGTCATTTGTAAAAAAATAAATAAATAAAACTGGATGCATCTTGAGAGTTGCATTTTTGATAATTCTATTTCTAGGTTGTTAACAGTGTTAAGTGTAGAAACTTCTCTCTATATAAAACACGTTCACTGATTTAAGAGAAACACAATTAAAAGTGTCAGCTCATATTTTGAATATTATAATGGACATATATCATATTAACTTTTCAAATGAATATTGAATTTTTAGGTGATGGTAGTAGTATATCTTATATCATTTACAGTGGCATTTCACACTAATCGAGGATATGAGATATTTTCTTTTCACCACTGTTCTTTGATAGGTCCCAAAGTAGACAATCATTTTTGTCTGCATCTTAAAAAGCAGTTAAATTGAGAACTTCTTATTCAAAGTAATTCACTACATATAACATCACACATGAGATTTATAAAACTATTTGAATATAGTTTGAACTATTGAAATACTTTAATGTTTCAGCGTTAACTAGAATGGTATGTTAGAATTTTGTTGTATTCAGATTTTTGGCCTAAAAAATAGATAACATTTTAACAATTGCTCTTTAGATGCATGATGTTATTAGAAATAATTTTAGGGAAATTGGGCAAATAAAACATATTTTTCAATATGAATTGTGTGTCAGGGACTTCAGTAAACAGAAGAACATAAATGTAGGAAGGCAGGAGATTATGGAGTTGAAACTACCAAGAGGTTGACAGATTTGACAATGTGCTATTTATTCTAAAAACTGATTAAAAATGTGGAGTTTGTTTCAATAAATTACTTTATAAGATCATTTACATACATGTATCCATATCAAGAACAAAACATTGTGGTAGATTAAACACAGTCACAAATCACTTGTTGTGCCTTTTCATCAAGTGTTGAAATTTCTCTTCTAACCTCTTAAATCTGGACTGTATTTGAAAATTGTGGAAGTGATTCTAAGCAAGTATTTGTACTTAAGGATTTGTCTTAATATTTTGGAAAACCTTGACGTGAATGTTATGCTAGGAAAATGATCATAACTAAGTAGAGTGTGAATGACCAATTTACAGAGAACTGTTTCTCCAGATGATAGCTGAGTACAACTGTGGAATTTGTGAATGGCATCATTTGAGACTTTGCATTCCAGACAAACTTGGAGCCAAATTCAACCTATGCAAGATAGCAGATGAGATCACAAGAACCACCTACACAACTCAGTCTGAGAAATAATGAATCAGTGTCTTTAGACAATAAACTTGTGGATTTTTACTTGACTATAGCTAAGTAAAAATGGGCATTCCAGAGTTTGCTTTAGGCTAATATCTTGAAGGTGGCTTATAATTCAATGTGTAGAAAGGTGTCCAAAGTTCCAAGAATATGGAAAAATATAGGTATAAACATTAAAAATCATTTTATGTATCAAAAACAAAATAGTACAGTGGTGGATATATGTCTTTTATATATTGTCAAAACCCATAGAATGTATACCACCATAAACAAAAACCTAAAATAAACCATCAATTTGTAACTACATTCGTATGTCATTATGAACACTCCACTTTAGGCTCAGATGTCCATAGAGGAGGAAATTGTGAGTTTATTGGGGCATGGAGACATTGTACTTTCTGCTTAATTTTGTTGCAAACTTTAAATCTAGCTAAGAATAAAGTTCATTAAATAAAACATTAAAATAGCACTGAAAATCATGTAAGTATTTTGTGCTTGGTTATTTATAGAAGATAGGTAGATAGGTGAAAATAAAAAGTTCACTACTAAATATAAAGTATTTATCTTGTCAGAATTTAATCAGTTTTAACTATAACAGCACTTAATATTGTTAACCGTAATCAATTTTTTTACTTTCATATACAGAGTAGGAAAAAACTGTTCAAAGTGACATGCAAAGGAAACAAAAAACGACAAGTCCTGCTGTGTACACATGAACACACAGAGATACCTGGGGGAAATATTTTGTTAGTCAATGAATAGCTCCATACCTGCCAACAAACTATAGTTCTGGGGTGAAAACAATAAATTAAAGAGTCATGACAAAATACCTTGTTATTTCAGTACTTATTTCCCTTGATGGTATTTAGAAGTGTGAGAAAAGGAAAAGTTAACCATAAACATGTTCATATATGTATGTGATGTGTAAAGATAGAATGAGAGAGATTATACCTGACTGTAAGCTGAATAATTTTGCTGAACTGATTTTCTAGCAACTGCTGTCAGTTCTAAATTGCCTAGCTGGAGCTCTCAAGAACTAAAATATTGAAAGACTCTCTATGCACATTCATAACAATTTTAATGAAGATAAAAGTTTAAACCGTGTTTCAAATTTTGATTTATTTTGCTTTTGCTTCACATTTAAGATAGTCTTTTCCCCACTTGTGAATCAAGGAACAGTGAAGATGAAAATGACATTTTGGTACACTCAGTAGTGCAGTAGTAACAATGATAAGATATACAATTGTAAATAAAATGCCATGAAAATCTTAGGTGCCGTAGAGTCTAGTACAAGGGTAAGAAATTATGGCTATTCAAATAGCACTACTGTATAACACAATGAGATAATTGTAAAAATCATGTATTGTCATTCAGAGGAAAATTTTCCTCCTTAGTACTAAAATGAATATAATAGCTCCCATTCATTGTGAACCTAATTTGTCTCATGCATTCTCATTTCATCTTTCATTAATATCTCATTTCGTCTTCATAAGAGCACTTTGAAGTAATTCCTATGTATAGATTAGGAAACAGCCTTATAAACAGATTAAACTAATTAGGGTCATGTAACTGCTTTACGTTGCAGCTGACATTTAAACAATAAACTTGATGCCTACGCTCAAACTTGAATAATGGATTCACTGTACAGGCCTACATAGAATATTTCCCTGGGGAAATCCATATATTCCTACATTGACAACATTCTCTTCAAAAGTTATTTCCAGGGGCTGGGGGGGGGTGGGTAGCTCAGTGGAATATGCATCTGCATGGAAAGCACAAGGTCTTGAGTTTGATTACCAGTACCCCCCAAAAAAAATTATTTCCAGTATTTTATCCTCAACACTTTAAAGTGTGATAAAATACCAACTATATTAAACCAAGGTAATTATGAAATAATCTTACTATGAATTTATGAGCATACAGAGATACTGAGAAATTAAGTCACATGTCCAAGGACAAAAAGATACAGAAGACCAGTTCAAGAGTTACTCTAGTGTTGAACAGAACACAACGAACCTGACAGTACCCTTTTCAGAAGATCTCCGAGAGATAAGTCAATTTATTCTTCTTCTAGTTGGAATTTCCAGAATATCTTATTTTTACTTATCAGTGTCTGTTACAACTAAAATCAGCAGCAACATAAGTATTTAACTGTATAGTATTCATGCTGTTATGAATGCTTTATATTTCTTATCTCTACAAAGGTAGGAACCACAGGATATAGAAGTAAAGTAACTTTATCTTATATTCCTGCACTTTACAAAGCAGACCGCACAACTAAATCAGTTCTACCTATACACAAATTTTGACTTCTACACATTACTGATCAAATTCTGATTTCCTAAGTACAGATACTCCAGTAGCACTTCATCTATGGATGCTAATCTATACCTACCTTTCTGAACCCCCACCCTCTCTTCACGTCTGCCCACTTTGATTTCTTGTTAAGAGATTTCCACTTGTTAAAGTTCATCCAGAATGATCATAGTTAAAGGGGAATGATTGTCTGCCTAAAAATCCTGAGTCGTGTTATGGCTTGTGTCTACATGTACCCCCAAAGCCTTACGCAGCCATAGTTGGGTCTTTTCCAGAGGTGGCTGGATCTAGAGGGTGTGGTGCTGGAATTCATTCATGGTGCAATGCTAGATCAGGGCACTAATGATATAAGAAAAAAAAGACTCCTAACTTGCTAGATGTCCAATAGAAGTTTGTGTTTTCTAAAAATAAAGAATGAATTCTAGGGACAACAGAAGTTAAAAGCAGAATATATTTGGGGAAAGAAAGATTCTTTCTGAGAGAGAGACAAAATGGGTGCTGAGGGATTGCTAAGGACCCTGCTTTTTTTAGGGAGATTTACAGAGCAAAACCATGAGCAGTGGTGGATCCAAAGTGGGGGATAATGGGAAATCATAAATTGAGCATGTGGTAGGACAAAACCATGGTCAATACATAAGATTGTGAGCATAATTGTTCAGGCAATATTGATAAAATGGGAATAAAATGGGAAAGCAAGTCACATAGCAAGTGGGCATAGAACTGAGATGGGGCTTTTCCTGGTAGAGATGAGTCAGTGGCTTTTTCTGATTTTCTCAAAGTGATGGGTGGCTACCAATTTAGAATACTAACTACTGCTGTTTGTCCTTAGAGGAAGTATTTGAGTGTACCTCTTTCATTGTTTTCCTTTTTTTTTAGAAATTTTTTGTTTTGTTTTAGTACTGGGGATCGAACTCATGGCCTTTGTGCTTGCCAGGCAGGTGCTTATGCCGCTGAGCTCAATCCCCAGCCCCTCCTTTCATCTTTAGTCTTGAGATCTGGCCCTCAGAGGAGGTGTCTTTCTCTTCCACAGTTGCATTATACACTATCTTCTGCACTGACCATTTGGGGAGCCTAGCCCTATCTGACCACCTAAAATATTTCTACCTAATTCAGGTGTTTATAACACTAGGATTAAGTGTGTGACTGGATAAGAAATAAAGGATAGAAAGATCTGTGGTTTTCCCATGTTGCTTTGCTACCTCCTGCCCACCAGGAGCTGTTTCTCCTCTCTGATGTCTGTCTGACATGCCACCCGGTCTGGGAGTCACCCGATTATGGGCTGAAACCTCTACAAACTCTGAGCTAAATAAACCTGTCTCTCTTTAACTTTGGGTATAGGTATTTTCTCTCAGCAAAGAGAGAAAAGTAACTAAAAGTAACTAAGGTAGCCATAAATGCTATGTTCTTTTGTTGTTTCTTGAGATGATAATTTCATTTTTCTCCTGGCTCCCTGAAACCTATATGTTGATCTGAGCATAGTCTCTGCTCTAGTCTTGTCCATAACCCTAACAATCCACTTTAAAAAATGTGATTCTGTTAAATGAAAAACAATCTTTCTCATTTTACAGCTACTTAATACCTTCATAGTATTCTCATTGGCTAGGCCTATTAAAGTGTATTGATCAGTTAATCTATATCTTTACCAAGGTATATTTAAAAATCTTAGCTACTTCCCCTCTCTTGACTTCCTTGTATGCCTGATAGTCTTCTTTATATCTGTATATATATTTGAATTTCTAGTTTCCAGAAAGTCACACTTTCATTTTGAGTGGTTCTAATGATACAATCTTCAATAGCACCAGGTTTTGACAATATTTTTGAATATTCTCCATGGAATAAAACTTTCTGAAACATCATCTATGAGTTTATAACATTAATTCATTGAAGATACATGACATCTGGGCATTATCAGATTTGTTAAATGTGATATACTGAGTTTCATAAAAGAGTTGAATACATTTCTGAAACTAATCTAAATACCCTATCTCTGTGGGTCTGCAAGACGACTTGAGCTGCACCCAAAATTTTCTGCAACGCTACTTCTACTATGAAAAGTTTAACATATTTTAATTCATTCTTTTAGTAAGACTAACTGAAAATTTACTGAACAAATACATTGGCAGAATTAAGTAGGCTTTTAAAATGCATTTCTTATTATCTGACTAACTTTGTAGATTCCCCAGATTCTAACCAAACATCCTGCATGTACTTTCAATTACCATTTAATTCATTTTACAGTGTATTTGCTATGTGCCTCTAATTTAACCAGCAATCATTGATCTCATCTATCCAAATACTTCACCTAAGATTTTTTCTCAGTTCAATTCTCTTGACTCTTTGCAGCTTTGAAGTCCTTAGTATATCCTCGGAGACTGAAGAGGAAAACAGCCTCTGATGTACCTCCCTCTTGAACTCTTTCTCTCCACTTCACAAAAGACATAACACAGTTATGCTTGATAAGAGCCTTAATGATGAGAGGTCCAAAAAAATTACTTTCTTGGGGAGACATTGGGAAAATATGAGAATGGTTAAAATATAGAAGGGATACATCTTGGCACTTGAGTTTGGGCTATAATAATAGAGAACTTCATACATGAGACTGCTTTATTTTGAGAACATAAACATATTGTGTAAAATTTCAGAGGGCAGAATAATAATCAATCTGTAGGAGCTCCAGGCATGTAGACTTAGTATAATTATATTGAAGAAGAAAATGAATAAAGTATGAAATAATACACAATGTCAAAAGGCATTTAATCACTGTATTTTAATTTAATTCAACAAACATTTACCTCCTTCCAACAAAAGCCACTGTGGTAGCGTGCAAAGAAAGATTAAGATGAATAAAACACAGTATTGAGTCAATTTACACCTTGGTCTGTGCCACTAGATCTAGAGTTGGAATATTTTTCACTTTATCTGTGAGCCGTGTCTATCACACAGCAGTTTGAGACAGTTAACGCCTATGATGCTTTCTGGTTTTCTAATCACAGTAATCCCTAGAACATTTTATCTATATTTTGTCACTCTGATCCAAAACAGATGCAATGCTCATTTTTCTCCTGCCCTTATGAAACTAAATTGGGATAGTTTAATGACAATTTACTGCAAGTTTACAAATAATAACATATAGTATCAAATGAGTTTTTCAAATGATTAAAATTAGCAAGCAGATTTGTCAGAAATTAAAATCCACAGCCCTGGAGTCTCTTTCCTGTTCTCCACAGCAGGGCTCCTCATGCCTAAATCTTCATTATAAATCATTTGGGGATCTTATTAAAAATCCTGGGGTAGGGAACAGCCTCTAAGTGATGCTGCCCCTGCTGCTGAGGTTCTGTTTACCTCACATTGAGTAGTGAGCTTTTCCAAGGTCCTTCTCTAACTAGCAAAAGGGCTTCTTTCCTTCCTGTCAGTCCTTCTGGGTCAAAGCTGAGATTCGCCTCCGGGTGCCCTTTAGCATACAGGTGCTGCTCAGCTTCTATGCAGCATGAATGAGGCACTTAGAAGCAAATGAATTTTTTTTTTTTACATTCAAAACACTGCCAGCTTCCCAAGTCAGATTTCCTGTCCCAATAATATTTGACAGAATAAATATGTTCTGTTCTAATCGTCTGATATCTCTTTCCAAAATGCTGCATAGGAAGCTCCACAAATCTCTCCCATTCCTCAGAAACTTATATAATGCTAATATCTGTTGAAAGCAGTCTTTATCAAGTTTGACCTCAGTTATTTTAACGGATTACATTTTGATTCTGGTAAAAAAACCTGCACATAACTCCTGCAATCTTTTAAAAAGGTTCAAAACAAAGCAAACTAGCACAAAGCACATATCTTGCCAGAGGAATTTTGTTTTGTTTTGTTTTAGTTTAGTAGCACAGCAGGTACAAGGTAGCAAGGTAGGGGAAAAAAGAATTTTTCAAAGAAAAAAAATATATATATTAATAAAAAAATACTGCCACAAAATAGTGCACATTTTTTCTTTATTCTATAATTTCTTCTTCATGGATTTACAGCTCCTTAATCTCTTGTACATTCAATTATAGTCTCTGGTCTACATTTGAAAAACTAAATAGCCTTTCCTTGCTTTTGCCTAAGATTGAGAAATAGTCTTCTCCATAGGAATCCTGATAGTTTCATATCACATTATACAGAAAACAGCTTCCATATTTTTCTGCTATGAACACCCACAGGGAAATAATGTCTTCTATTTTTCCTCTATGATCTTCATTGTAAACACTTATCATTAATTAAATGTAAAGATTATTAGCCCACAACTGGGTATGGAATAAAGGAAAGGATAGCTTCAGTTGTCATAATTGCGGAAAGATCTGAATCTCAGTGATAAACCTGAAAGTTGATTCTCTGCTGGCCGGGAAGTTAAGAGTGGCATTAAGATGTAGACAGTAATAACCATTTAGAAGACAGGAAAGACAGAGTTTTAATATAAGATACAGTATAGAACTAAATAGTCTAGGTCAAAGCTTTGTAAAATGATTGTCATGCCTTTAAGATGATTTAAAGCACCAAGTCAATAGGAACTAAAAAAGAATCAAGATGCTCTCTCTCTCTCTCTCTTTCTATATATATATATATATATATATATATATATATATATATCCTTTCTATTTTGAAAGGATTTTTAAGATTGTATATTTATATATACATATATATGTGTGTGTGTGTATATATATATATATATCTTCCCCACAATAAATGCAAGCATTGTACTGCAAATATGTACTCATTACAAGACATTTTTTTAAATAATGGACACTTCCCATAATTCAGAAAACAAAATATTTCTAAATGTGTTCTGTTAGGTATGTATGCTCCTGATAAAGACTGA
Source organism: Hydrochoerus hydrochaeris (assembly GCA_004027455.1). Lineage (NCBI taxonomy): Eukaryota > Metazoa > Chordata > Mammalia > Rodentia > Hydrochaeridae > Hydrochoerus > Hydrochoerus hydrochaeris. The sequence continues at coordinate 206,733 of PVLA01000660.1, forward strand.
GTCCCAAAGAAAGTTACAAAGTTTTTCCATAAATATTTAAAAGACTGAGGTCACAGGAGAAGCCACTTAAAAAATAAAAACAAAACTCCTGTGGCTTCACTTTCTCCACTCATGTAGGCCTGGAGGATTGAGAGAAACTGTGCAAAGAGACACTTCAAATTGCAGCTGTATTTCATAGAATGGAAAAAATCTACATGAAACTCAACAAATGTCCACACATACATTAAGTGAAAAGTAGCTCAATAATTTGAGGTGGAAGAAAATCAAAAGGAAATGGTAAATTATTTGTGACTTAAATAATAATAGTATAAAAATGGATAAAGTATAAAAAAAACCAGTTGGCATTTTAAAATTTGGAAAATTGAAGGAATAAAACAGAAATTAAGAATCCTTAGATTTTTTTTTAAAGTCCTGCATGTGAAACTTGAAGAACAGAATAGATATGGATTTTTTAAAAAATGAAAAAGATAGGAACATAGCTCTGTGGCCCATTGCCTTACTGGCAAGTGCAAGGTCCTGAGTCAAATTCCTGGTATAAATAAATAAATAAATATAAGATTAACACATGCATAAAATCATAAACAAATATACCTTATCTCTCGGTATACATAGAATTACATGACAAGATTCTAACCATTAAATAAATTTATAAATAAAAATTAAGAAAAATCATGAATTTCAAAAATTTCATAAAGTAATTGGATTAAACACTTGCATTATTACTCTATGTTTAAGTAGCTGAGAAAAATGACAATTGTCCTAGTTAGATAATCAAATGAACTCTACCATCAAAGTCAAACAAATTTTCAGAGGACTCTCGTAACATTAAGATGCACTTCAAGAAAAAACAAATGTATGAGCTCAGGAACAACGATGTGGATTCAAGAAACAGTGATGGCATGAAGAGTTGATGCTTTGCGATTTCTTGCTATGGTTGGTGTCTTAGTTACTTTTAACTCATCCCTGATGCCCAAAGTTGGGAAAGGAAAGGTTTATTTCTTATAGGTTTTGGAGGTTTCAGTGCATACTCAGTTGGCTCCAAGGCTGTGTGGCATGGTGGGGCCACAGTTCATGGTGGCTGCAAACAGCAAAGCAGAAACTGGCAAGAGAGAGAGACACACCTTCTTCCTGCCATGATATAACATACTGGCTCCACCCCTAGTCTGGTGTAGCACTCACACTACCAATCCAAGTGGAAGTGTGACAATGAACCAATGCAAAGGCATGAGGCTTGGGGGCCACTGACATAAACTATGACAGTTGGTGATGGTGATGTTATTACTATTGTGCTTTCAAAACTTTCTCACTGTTTTGTATCTGTTTTCACCACAAGAAATTATTAAAACAAGTTACAGGGTTCTTATGTTCCAGTGATATCTGTGTTTAAAAGAAAAATTAAAGCAAGGATTGTTCTTTATAGAATTAAGGTGAACAGCTATCTAGCAAGAGTTGCAGAAAATGGTACAGCTATGCCATGCAGCACAGACTTAAGACAGGTTTTTGAGAGCAGAGATGTAGAAGAATACATATGATCACCAGACTTCTTCAAATGCACATTAGGCCAAATATAAATGTCTTTAGGCACTCTGATCACCTCTCCAGGACAGTGATATCTTCCACTTATGACAGTCCCGAACATTATGTGACTTCATAATAATGGAATCCACTGGTAGAAAAAAGTAAACATTTTTTTAGAATGGAGCATGTGGAGCCCAAAGACTGAATCAGCTTCTTCCATTTGAACCACTCAAAACTGCTAAGCTATGGCTCTGCTAAAGTCCCAAAAGAAAAGGAAATGAGTTTCCAGTACATGAACTTATCATTTGTTCAAATCACCTTCCTTCCCTGTAGCCACAAAAATGAATTACAATTTCTTGCACCTGCAAGTTCCTTTTGCTACCCGAGTCAACATCAGAGAGTTAATGGCTGTGAGTGCAGGCTGTGGTGAGTGGTGTGGTACAGGGCCAAATTCTCTCTTCCATGCAACACAAAGATTAATCAAAAGAAGACTGTTGTGGCTATAATGCATGGAGTCATGAAAAGATACAGTGAATGTCTAAATAAAAAAAATCTTGTTGCAATAAAAGACATATTGCCAAAAAGTATAGTATCAGTGTACTAAAAAGCAAGGGGGAGGATCCATGCTGATTATCTTTTACTGTGATAAATTTAAACATTTGTCATATTTCTTTCACATCGCATGTTGCTCAACAGTTAATAAAAAGCTCTGTCACCAAAAAATATTACAGAGTGTTCTCATCTGCCTTATTCAATAGATCTGGCATCATGTAAATGCTAGATCTTCCACAATGTCAAGTGCCCATTAAAGGTGAATGTTTTGAATCTGTTGAAGGTAATTGAGGCAGTCGCATGATAGCACAACTGAAAACAATGACAGAATAGGACTTCCAGCATTGTTTCAGAAGGTAGCAAGAAAACGTTCAAATGGCAACAGGAACAAGGGAGGAGGACAAAGAAAAGAAGGAAAAGAACAAGGATAAAACAATTAGAAAGAAAGGAAGCAAAACAAAAAAGGAAAATGTGGTAAGTGTGTCTGAAGTGAAGGAATTATTTCTATATTTTAACAGTAGAAATTTTTAAAAATTAAAAATTTGGCTGGGGATTTAGCTCAGTGGCATAAACACCATCTTGGCAACTGTGAGGCTGTGAGTTTGATCCCTAGTACCAAAAAAAAAAAAAAAAGAATTTAAAAATTCATATCTTTACAATGAGTTTTGAGTTTTTTTATCGATCTATTTTAAATATATGCAATAACATATATTATAAGGGAGCTGTACATGAAATATCTTCATTCTTCTTTTGTCCCATTTCCCTCCCCTCAAGCCCTCTTCACCTTATTTAGAAAAGATTTGTTTCCATTTTTTCCATCTAGTCTCTTTTTTTCCCTTAACTTCCTTTCCCCCTACTTAGTTCCCCTTCCCTCTTTGACATTTTCTTCATAATGCACAACATCTATTATATATTTTAATCCTTATTTGCACCTTTGATTTCTCACACTAGAGAAACAATGTGATATTTAAACACATGTGGTTACTTTATTTCACAAGCATATGTCTCAAGATGCATCCATTGAGCTAGCAGGGGCCGGAATTCAGTTCCGGGCACTGAGTGTGCACTGGCTGAATCCCAGCACACAGGGATGCCTTGGAACATTGCTCCCAGGTGGTAAGACCATGCCCCATGGCTGAAATCACTGGAGGACTCAGAGAAGTCCCCAGGGCAAAACTGGACCATGTCCAGTGAACTCCAAGCAGCTAGCAGGGGCCAGAATTCAGTCTCAAGCCCTGAACATGCCTGAGTTGAATCCCAGCACACCGGGAAACCTTGGAACAGCTCTCCCAGGTGGTAAGACCATGCTCTGCATCTAAAATCACAAAAGGACACACTGGAGTCCCTGTGGGCCTGACCCACACTCAGCAAACTCCAAGCAGCTAGCAATTGCCTGCAGCTTGCCCCAGGAGCCAAAAGTGGGCCAGATGGTTCCCAGCACATGGGGAAAGCTCTAAAACATCACTCAAAACCCAGAAATATAGGAAAATTACAAAACAAAAGAGAAAAATGCAATCTCAAATTTCCAGCCAAACCCAAGCAAGCCTAGGAGACATGGACACAGAAGAAAACATAAGCCATACACCTGAAATGCCTGAAATGATATCACCTTAAGGAAAGAAACAACTCTGGGAAGATATTAAAGAACTCAAATCAGAAATAGTCTCCTAAGTAAAAGAAGAAATGATAAATGTAATGAAAGAAATGCTGAACACATTTAAAGAAGACATAGTTAAAAAATTAGAGGAACAATGCAAAAAGATGGAACCTCTGAATGAACAATATAAGAAACAAATAGAATGCATGAAACTGATTCAAAGAGATATACAGGAAATAAAAAATTCCATCAAAAGTTGGCAAAACCACCTCAACAAAAGTGAAGACAGAATTTCAGACCTCGAAGACAAGACTGCTGATAGTGAATGGAAAAGGAAAGATCTTTTAAAAATAACAAGGAACCAGGAAATAACAATATAACAAATGCAAGATGATGCAAATAAAAACAACATAAGATTGATAGGTATAAACAAAATGGAAAGTGAAAATACAAATGGTATCAAGAGGCTACTTACAGAAGTAATAGTTAAAAATTTCCAAACATGAGAATGGAAACTGACATATAGAGCAGTGAAGCATATAGAACTCCAAATCACCATAACCAAAATAAAACTACACCCAGACATATAATAATCAACGTCCCAGAAATCCAACATAAGAACAGAATATTAAAAGCTACTAGAGAGAAGAGACAGATCACCTATAAAAGAAAAACTATCAGAAGCACAGCAGACTTCTCAACACAAATAAAGAAGTCAAGAAGAGCATGGAGTGAAGTATTTCAGATCCTAAAGGAAAATGACTTCCAACGCAGACTGATATACCCTGCAGAACTGTCCTTCAAAATGGATGGACAAATAAGATACTTCCATGACAAAGAACAGCTGAAGAACTTCATGATCACCAAACCAACCCTGCAAAGAATACTGAAAGACATCCTAGACAGACATAGGGGAAAAAAAACCACTAAGCAAGGCAAATAATTAAACAGAGTGGAAAGGTAAGGAATCAACAGCAGAAAGATAACATATCAAAAGTAAACCAGGGGCTGGGGATTTAGCTCAGCAGCATAAGTGCCTGCCTTGCAAGCAGGCGGTAGTGAGTTCGATCTCCAGTACCAATTAAAAAAAAAAGGATAAAAAAAAGTAAACCAATATATATCAGTCATAGCTATTAATGTAAATGGCCCCAATTCACCAATAAAAAGAAACAGATTGGCAAACTGGATCAAGAAACAACATCCAACCATATGCTGTACACAGGAAACCAATCTAACCCAAAAAGAAACTCATAGACTGAAAGTCAAAGGATGCAAAACAATACTCCATGCAACAGGAACCCAAAAAAATGCAGGGGTAGCTATTCTGTTTGCAGACAATGTGAACTTCAAACCAAGAATGATCCAAAGAGATAAAGAAGGCCACTATATATTAGTTAGGGGAAAACTTCAAGAGGAAGAGATAATAATATCTATGCACCAAATTTGGGAGCATCCAGCTATACAAAACAAATACTAACAGAAATGAAAAATCAAATAAGCATTTAACATAATTATAACAGGAGACCTTAATATGCCATTGACACAAAGGGCTAGATCCACTAGACAGAAAATCAGTAAAGAAAAAGCAGAATTGAATCACACCTGTGAACACATGGACTTAGTAGACGTATACAGAGTGTTCCACCCAACAACATCAGAATATACATTCTTCTCAGCAGCACATGGAATGTGCTCTAAAATAGATCATATACTAGCCTACAGAACATTCTTAAGTAAATGCAAAATAATTCAAATTATCCCACATACATTATTGGATCATAGCACCATGGAACTAGAAATTAATGAGAAAAGAAACTGCAAAAACCCCACAAACACATTGAAATTGAATAACACACTCCTGAGCAATCACTAGGTCACAGAGGAAATTAAAGAAGAAATTAAACAATATTTACAGGCAAACGAAAATACAAATACATTTTACCGGAACCTGTGGGACACAATGAGAGCAGTCCTCAGAGGAAAATTTATTGTGGTGAATTCCCACATCAGGAAAATAGAATGAATACAAATAAACAACCTGATGCTACAGCTCAAACATCTAGAAAGAGCAAGTCAAGCCCAAAGTGAAAAGAAAGGAGGAAATTATAAAAGTCAGAGAAGAAATCAATGCAATAGAGGCAAAGAAAACAATACAAAGAATCAATGAATCAAAGAGTTGGTTCTTTGAAAGAATAAATAAAATTGACAGGCCTCTAGGCAACCTTATTTTAAAAAGGAAAGAAAACATTCAAATTCATGCAATAAGGAATGAAAAGGGTGAAATCACTACAGACCATGAGGAAATACAGAAGATAATCAATATTTATTTTGAAAACCTCTACTCTCATAGGCTTGCTAACACAGAAGAAATGGACAGATTCCCAGAAACATATGAATTACCAAAGCTAGGTCAAGAAGATGTAAAACTTCTGAATAACCCAATTTCAATTAACAAAATTGAAAACACAAGTAAAACTTTACCAACAAAGTAAAGCCCAGGTCCAGATGGATTGACTGTGGAATTCTACAAGAAATTCAAAGAAGATTTAATGCTGTCACTCCTCAAACTATTCAATGAAATTGAAAGGGAAACAATTCTCCATAACTCATTCCTGGAAGCAAACATTACTCTAACACCAAAACCTGAGAAAGACCCAACTAAAACAGAGAACTACAGGCCAACCACCCTAACGAACATAGATGCAAAACTTCTCAATAAAATTTGGGCAAACAAAATGCAGCAAATCATGCAGAAGATATACACCATGACCAAGTGAGATTCATCCCAGGAATGCAGGGATGGTTCAACATATGCAAATCAATAAATGTAATCCACCATATCAATAGAGCCAAAAATAAGAACCACATGATCATTTTTATAGGCGAAGAAAAAGCTTTTCATAAGGTCCCACATGATAAAAAGGTTTTTCATGATAAAAAACCTTACAGAAAATTGAAATAGATGGTCTTTACCTCCATATGATAAAAGCCTTCTATGACAAACCAACAGCCAGCATCATATTAAACAGCCAAAAACTGAAAGCCTTTACTCTAAAATCAGGAACAAGACGAGGATATCCATTATGATGACTCCTATTCAATATAGTGCTGGAAATACTAGCCAGAGCAATTGGACAAGAGAGACAAGTAAAAGGAGTAAGGAGGGGAAAAGAAGAAGTTAAATTATCATTATTTGCAGATGACATAGTACTCTACATAGAAGACACCAAATCTCCATTGAAAGACTCTTAGGTATAATAAATAAATTCAGTAATGTAGCTGGATACAAAGTCAACACTCAAAAATCAGTAACATTCCTATACACTAACAACAAAACCATGAGAGAAAAATAAATGAAGCCAAACCCTTTGCAATAGCATCCAACAAAATGAAATACTTAGGAATTAATCTAACAAAAGAAGCAAAAGATCCTTTCAGGGAAAATGATAATACTTTGAAAAAAGAAATCAAAGAGGATCTTAGAAAATGGAAAGACATCCCTTATTCATGGATAGAAAGAACAAACATTGTGAAATGGACATTCTCTCAAAATTGTTATACAGATTTAATGCAATTCCAATCAAAATACCACTAGCATACCTCATAGATCTAGAGAAATCACTCCTAAAATTCATCTGTAACCAGAAGAGACCTAGAATAGCAAAGGCAATTCTAAGCAACAAAGGCAAGGCAAGAGGCATCATGATCCTTGACTCCAAGTTATATTACAAAGCTACTGTAAAAAAATCAGCATGGTATTGGAATAAAAATAGACCTGAAGATCAATGGAATAGATTAGAAGATACAACTACAACTACAAGCACACTCATCCACCTTATCTTTGATAAAGGGGCCAAACACATCTACTGGAAGAAAGATAGTTTCTTCAGTAAATAGTGCTGGAAATATTGGCACTAAATAGAAAACTAAAACTAGACCCATGCTTATCACCATGTACTAAACTAAAGTCTAAATTGATCAAAGATCTAAATATTAAAACAGAAACACTAAATTTGTGGGAAGACAAAGTAGATAGAATTCTTGAAGATATAGGGATAGGTAGAGAGTTTATGAACAAGAATCAAACTGCACATGAAATACTTCACGGAATCAATAACTGGGATCAGGACTGTGTTCTATCAAAGAGTTTTTTCATGTCAAAAGAAATCTCCAGCATAGTGAAAAGAAAACCCACAAATTGGGAAGACAAATCTTAGTGAACTGTGCCTCACACAAAGGACTTCTGTCCAGAGCATATAAATAGTTTTAAAAGATCAGATCCCCAAAATTCAAAGACTCATTCCAAAAATGGGCATCTGAGATGAATACACAGTCTCAGATGAAGAAATACAAATGGAAAATAAATACATGGGAAAAATGTTCAGCATCATTAGTCATTAGAGAAATGCAAATTAAAATCACACTGAGGTTCCATCTCACTCCAGAAAGAATGGCTAGGATCAACAAAACTACCAACAACAAATGCTGGAGAGGCTGTGGGAAAAAAAAAAAAACTCTTCTGCACTGTTGGTGGGAGTGTAGACTGTGGAGGTCAGTCTGGAGGCTCCTCAAAAAATGGAATAGCTTGACCCAGCTATTCCATTTCTGGGCATATTCCCAGAAGAACTGAAAACATAATACCACAGTGATATATGTGCACCCATGTTTATAGCAGCACAACTTGTAATAGCCAGATCTTGGAAACAACCTAACTGTCCATCAACTGAAGAATGGAAAAAAAAAATGTGGTATTTTTATACAATGGAGTACTACTCTGCTATAAAGAATGATCACACTGAGATATTTATAAGTAAATGGATGCAACTTGAAATCATACTCATAAATTAAATCAAACTCACATGTGTAAATACCATATAGTCTCCCTAGTGTAAGAAATGGTAGGAATTCATAAGATACAAAAAACTCAATAAATACAGTCAAGGAACAAGAATCTGATTAAAGGAGAAAAATAATATCTCAGGGAAAATGAGGAAAAAGAAAAAACGCAAAAGGAAAAATATCTAAAATTATATAAATACACTTAGGCTAGTTAAGATGATTGCGCTACAAATTCTGTAAGTTCTTGGAACAGAACAGTTAACATTCATAGGATTGGAACAATTGTGCATATTATTGTATGGTGATCTGAGGAACTCTTGAAGATCATTATGTAAATTAGCAACCTTAGTTATGCTCAGACCACCTTGTTTTGAAGGCCAATATTGTCAGTGTTCTGGGCTCTTTGCTATTGTTTGTATGTCTTTTTTGTTTTGTGTTTTTCTAGAAATTTGTTTTGTTTTGTCTTGTTTTGTTTTGCTTTCCCAATACAGAAAGGATAGGTATACATGTAGAGACTCATGCATGTGTAGAACTTCTAAATAGTTTATGAGAATAGATTATATATTGCATCATGAAATGAACAGCTACTTTGAAGAAAAAGAGACACTAAAGTACCCAGTGCTGATTCTGTAGCATCATGATGTGAAATCCAGCAATACTATTATTCTTTGTTCAGAATGATTTTAGTCTGTTTTGTTTTGTTTAATTTCAACTTATGTGAAAGTACAGACAGCTATTTTGAAGAGAATGAAAGACATTAGGGCAGCCATTGTTGACTTCCCTATTGTCTGATCTTGAAGACCTAAAATGCCTTCATCATCCTGTTCTGATCAGTTCTATACTATTTTGTTTTGTATGAATTCACTGTATGTGAAGATATAGACAATTATTTGGAAGAAAACAAGAGACAATGTGATAGACAATGAAGATCTCTGGTTGTCTTGCTTTGAAATCTGTCTCTCTCACATTGTTATCTTATGATCTGTTTTGTTCTGTTTAATTTTACCCTCTTTAAAATAAAATTTAAAAAAATAGATGCATCTATTTACCTTGATATTTCTCAAGTTTGTCCTTCTTTATGGCAAAGTAATACTCCATTGTATTAAGAAAACCCACCATTCTTTGTTAAGGTCATTTGAGCTATTTTCAAGATTTAGCTTAAACTAATTGTGCATCTATAAAAATGGATATATTGCTTTCTTATGATGCTTTTAACTTTTGGAAAGATATCAAGAAGGGGAATTATGGAGTCAAATAGAATCTCAACACTGTTTTCCACATTGTTTACAGCAGTTTACACTCCCACCAATAGTGAGGAAGGGCTCCTTTCTCCCCATAGCTCTGCTGCATTTGTTATCGGTTGAATTCTTTGCTAGTAGCCATTCTTTCTGGGCTGAGATGGAATCTCCCTGTTTTAATCTGCATCTCTAAAATGAGGAGTGATGTTAAACATCTTTCCAAATATTTATTTACCATTTGTATTTCTCCATCTGGGAAATGTCTATTCATTTCAGATGTCTGGGCTAGGTATTTTATCTTTAAATTTGGGAGGGTCTGGTTTTTTTTTTTTCTTAGTTCTATTATTCTAGGCATCAGTCCTTTAGAAACAGCTGGAAAAACACTTTTTTCAATCTGTGGGTTGTCTTTTCACTCTATTTGTGATTTCCTTTGCTGTACAAAATTGTGTTAATAAGATGAGATCCTGGTTTTTTATGATTTTTGATATTTCCTTTTCAACCAGGATTTTGTTTAAAAACACCTTTTTAAATACAGAAACACTAAATCTGTTAGAAGAAAGAACAGTTAGCATTCTTGAAGACATTGCTGTAGGCATGGATCATATTTTTGATCCATGTTACCAGGAGTGACATGTGAGAGAAAGAAAACATTTCAGTGTTTAGAAAGTCACTTAAATAGAGTGTTCAATAATCATACATTTGATCTCAAAATGAAGAAAGACATTAAATCAGCAGATAATGGAATGTAATATACCTAGAAAGTTCCAATATAAAAATAAAATTAATTACAGTTTTTTATAATAAACATGAGAAATGAAATTATTTAGTTATTTTATAATAAACATGAAAAATACAATTAATTATTTTATAATAACATAAAAATTTTAGACAAATTCTTAAAATGAACCAGAGTAAGAATAATTTATATGCAAGAAACATTAATAGTATACAGAACAACAGCAGTTTAAAAAGAAATAGTGAATAATATCTTCAAATTTCTACATAATTCTTACTAATCTATAATTAGAAACTTGACCAAAAAAAGTCTGTTTTGACTTTCTCACTAAATCCTTATATTTCCTGGAATGGGCTTGAAGTTGCTATTCATCTGCTTTAGCCTTGAAGATTGCTGATATTACAAGTATGTACCACCCCACCTAATTAAAATTAATTATTTTTTAATGGAGCCAACAAAATTTAAAAAGCATCATTGAAAAATAAAAACATAATTAGCCACATAAAGTTCTTCCTGGAAAAGAATTTAAAGGCTACATTTTAGCAATATGGAACCAACAAGTAACTTAAAAGAAACAAACATACTGGAGAGGAATGAAAAGGGTAGCATTGTCTAATTTTAACAAATGTGGATTTTATAGAAGTTATAAAGCTGTTTTGTTGGTTACTTTGCTCTCATTGCTGAAACAAAATACCTGACACCCAAAATTAATGAAAGAAAGGTTTATTCAGCTCACAGATTATGGAGGTTTCAATCTATAATCAGTTGGATTCAAAGCAGGGTGGTGTGGTAGAGGGCATCAGTTCATGGAGCAGGAAGACAGCAAAAGTAACAACAGCAAGAAGAGAGGAGAGTATAAGAAGACTCTTTCCCTCCTTTATATTGTGTGCCGGGTACCCACCCCTGGGTAGGTGTAGCTTTCCCACTCATAGTCCCAGCATTAGTCTATGAAGCAATCACAAATTCTAGAAACCTATCTCTATGCTTGCATGAGGCTTTGGGGGACATCCAGACTCAAACTGTAACAGCTATCTTATCCATGGTTCCAAAATATTCAAATAAAAATAATTTAACATGTTACCAGGAGATAATAGGAGGGAATGTTTCAGTTTTTTCATTGTTCTGGAGGAAGTTAAAGAACTGATTGTTTAGAAACAGTGTATTTATCAGTGTTCAATAACATTTCAAGAATGGTAAAGCGAATCAATTAGAATAAAAGGAAAGAAAGGAAAAACACATTTACTTTCTCCCTTGAAAGCAAAAATTAGTCTTTATTGATTTATAAGCATGTTATAATGAGTTTTGTCTGTCTGGATATATAGACCAGCGAGATTTCTTTATATCTTTTCAATATACTAAAAAATTTCCAGTGATGCACATTTTATCTGATTACATTTTTAAAAACTATGTTCTAGCTGTGTGCTTTTTTACAATAACAACCAAGTAAACCACTCCATTCTCCTCCATATCAAGACTTTATTGTCGAAGAAGTATGAATAATATGTGTTCTAAAGTCCTATCAAGTTTGCCATTTATTTGGAAAATATGAGAAGAGTGCAAAAATGGCATGCATATTTTTTCTTAATCTCTCTTTATCCTCTGTCTTTTAAACTTTCTCTCTCTCTCTCTCTCTCTCTCTTTCATTGGGATGGCTTCATGAGAATCTAGCCATGCAGTGGCCTATAGATGATATTTTTAATTTTAATAAATATATATATATATATATATATATTCACACTTTTAGGCCTCATTTCAAGCAACAAATTACTCATAATTATATGGTCCATAAAATTACAAGGAAAAAGGTGATTTACACAGTCAGAAGAAAAGATTGAGATAGCTAAAGAAGAAATTAGAGATCTTCTGCTCTTAAAGATGCCAAATTCTCTTTTGTGCTCCCCATTTCCCCTGCTCACTAGCTAGTCTTTCTCCTTCCAGTCTCAAATCAAGTCTCGGGAAGGAAGAAGTCATGGTATTTCAGGTGGACAGTTCCCCTCATTAATAGACTCTTGCAAAGGGGAAGAAAAGTGGAGATTTGTACAAAAGATTGTGCAACAGGATGGAGAGAAGCCAAATTAACATTTAGTGAAAGACAAACACACAAAGTATTAGGATGATGGATTTAACCATAAGAAGAGAAACCAAAGGGCTCTAAAATTTACATTCCCGGTGTCTCAATTTGAGGAAACTGAGATTACAGCAAGCTCACGTTACAAGGTCTAGAAATAATCACAGTAAAGTATCTGGTAGCCAAACCAAGCCCGTTGTTTGACAATTTCCACATTATGGAAAGTCAAGGGTGTTAGAGACCTATCTATCTACTTGAATGATCATGATGTACCTGAAAGCTTTCTGGCAAAGATGAACTACAAGAAATTGCAACCAGGCATCCGGAAGCTGAAGTGTCCTCATTTGATTTCCATCAGCAACTCACTGAAATTTTCTTAAAATTTAGTCACCAAACCAGAGACAGATCATAGAAGTGGTCTCATTTTAGTTAACTCTCTTCCTCATTCTTGGTTGTAACTTGGGTCTATCTGAGTCTACATAAACTGAAGTTAAAGGAACAGTAGACATATATACTCTTTCAAGATTTAGTTATGAGTTGTGCTTCTATAAACTTGGCCATGGCTCTACAGTCTTTCACCAGATGCACCTCTTAAAATATATACCACATCTTAATAGGGTCACAGTAGGGATAAAACCTTTAACACCAGGCCCTTTGGGGATATTTAAGATTCAAACTCTCACAGTGTTTGATTCTCAGGCGAAATTTATTTGACTTCACAAGGAAAACTTAATAATTTAAATTACCAGTCTCCAGTGTTCAACACTCTTTAAGCTTGAATTCAAAAAGAATTTATAGAGCTACCAAATAATACCCAATCATTTGAAAATGCAAGCAATAATTAGCATGCCTATTTATAAATTTAATATATGGCTAAGAAAAATTGTACATTACTAATCACTTTAACTCAACTGATCACTATTGATATTCCATTGTCCAATATTATTCCTCCAAGGCAAATAATGTGTGGACTTTTTGAAAATTCAGTATGATAATTTGATAATTGCTTTTCATTACTGGGGCTGGTCTAAGATTTAGACAGCTGCAATTTACCCACAGAAAGGTAGAAACAGCAATAGGCATAGTTAGAAAATTGTAATGATTTATTAATTTAAAGAAAAGATTGTAGCAGCAAATGCAATTTGAAATGTAAGAAGTTTATAATTCTATCTGTTGAAAGTGAGGGAAAAGACTTTCCTAACCTTCCCCCTACTTTTTATAGATCATTCACTTAGAAAATTAAATTTATTTGTTTCTTGGAAGTGTACATAAACCTTTTTTAAAAGCTAGTACATTATAGGAGCCAGAAATACCTTTCCCCTGGAAGAAGGAACCATCTCTTTGGCATGTAATCATTAGAGAAACCAGATTCTGTAGGAGGGTAGTCTCCTAACATTAGTGTACTCCACACTCTAACTTGCAAACACCATCTCCTACCACAAAAACGTTTTTCACAGACAAAAGGGGAGGCACACTCCTGTAACCCTGTGCTCTGGGAGGCTGAGACAAGAGGATTGCAAGATTAAACTCAGTCTGAGCAACTTAGTAAAATAAATTAAAATAAAATAAAAACAAGACCAGGGGTTTAGTTCAGTCCTAGATTCAATTGCCAGTACTTGCTGAAAAGGTGATTTTATTTACATTTGGAAAAATGCAGTTAGTTAACACAAATCAGTCACTCAGTTACAAAGTAAATTTAGTATTACCCACATGTGACAGATATGTTTTCCAGGTCTTTTACTAGCTACTGTTTAACTTGAGAACAGGGGCAGAAAGAGTGGTATCTGTTTGGTTACATAAATGGATGAGAATTCTGTGTTTTTAATTTCTTAGTAGATTTTTTATAATGATAATTACATTCTTCCTTAGTGCTTTTTCAAAAAAAGAATTTCTTTATTTTTGTATGTCTTTACTGGAGTGGTTTTCAGAATTAGGAAAAGATTCTGGTTTTAATTATATTTCCATACAAACTTAAGCAAAATAAACAAAAGACCAAAAAAAAAACCCTTCAAAATACATTAGTGATTAGAGAAATTATCACAGTAAGTATGCTTGTGATTTGATTGAATTGCAGCGAATTTACATACCAATTAGTGAGAAATTATCTTTACCATATTCATTCTCTCATTTCATGGGCATCACTTTCATTCATTTTAAATTATAATTTGGTAGTGAAAATTATTTTTCTCTTTTCTATTACTATCCTGTTCTTTTCTTTTTCATCTTTAACATATTAATTAGTTATTTTGAAATGCTCATTTGCTAGCTCTTTCAGACTGCCTTTTCATCTATCTTTACCATTTCTTATGGTAACTAATTATATTTCAATTGCTTTGGGATACTTTTCATGCTGAGTGTTATGTATAAAATGAGTATTACATACAGTTTTATCTTTCAACATACAGTGTTCGTAGACCATCACTTCATCCAATAAAAACATGGATAAACTGGACTAGGGTTTAAATTTTAGGAAGACTAGCTCTACATTGTGTCCAAAGTAACTCTTTACAGGATGTACTGGTCTCTGACTTTCTGGGGACCTATCATAGCATTCTAGCTACCTTTCCACATTAGGCAAAAATAGACTCCCAACAAACAAAGCAAAACAAAACAAAACAACAAAACAAAACACAAGCAAACATCCTGAGGAAAAGAATGGAAAAGTGCATGCAAAAGGTATTTCTGGGAGATTTTAATTCCTAAACTTCCTGAAATTGTGTTAGATTTTACTTGTTAGACAATATTTGCCTAGCTCTCTAGGTCCTATTCAGTAAAAATTTAGCAATTATCTTTTGGGAGGCCTAAAATTATATTTAATAACCTTCAAGTTTCTGATATTTGATAGTACCTTATGGAACCACTAGAAGCATGCTTTTTGCTCATTTACTTTTCCTCCGAGGGAAAAGTTTTTTCTTAGGCATGTATCCATTATTTGTAAGTTTACTAAGGAATATGAAATGTCTTGGAGTTATCTTGTTAGTTCATCTAAAAAGTGACTTTCAAAATGTTTAGTTTACTTAATATTAACTGGTTACAAATTTCTAAGTTCATTGCAAATATTACTTCGTAATTTATTTTCTTTTTTCTGATATTCCCAAAGGGAACACTGCCTTGTTGTAGCAAACCACCGTATCCAGAAACACTATTTTTGAAAGATTACATATCAACAGTAATTTTCCATTGAGATATTATGAGTTCTGTTTCCTTTCCTTCCTTCCTTCTCTTTTTTCTTTCTTTTTTAGCTTTATTTCTTTTTCTCTTTTCTATTTCTTCCTTCCTTCTTTCTCTTTCTTTTCATGCTTGTCATGCTTGTTTTGGGATCACATCACGTATATTTGAGAAAAAGAAAAGCTATTTAATTTTCAGAGCAATTTAATGTTTTAAAATTTGTCCAGCAAATGTACCCATAGAGCTTGTCTCCCCTCGTAGTTCACTCTATTATTAAAATGTTGCATTGCTGTAACATACTTGAGGTCAGTTGCTCAGTATTGACACATCATTATTAAATAAATTTTGTAGTATATATTAGGATTAACTCTCAGTGTGGTAACTAATTGGTGCTTTGAAAAAGCATAAAGTTTCAGTATTATTTAGAGCAGTGTCATTGTCCTAAACATACATCTTAAATCTATGATGTATACATCTATACATCATGAAACTATTCTTTAAAAAAACTGTTAAAAATAGATTTTTAATATATCTTTCTATATTTCTCCCTTTTCTACAGTGTAATGTAGCTAGAATCACAATGGACTAATCAGCCACCTTTAATGGTGTTGTTTGACACAGCAATATGCATTTGTTTCTACTGGTTTTTCTGTGGTTAGAAGTTGTATTTCTTTCGAGGCCAGCCTGGGCTACAAATTGAGCTCAAGGCCAGCCAGAACTGTGGAATGAGACCCTGTCTCAAAAAGACAAAAAATTATTTCTTTTTGCTGGTGAATAATAATATCCTATCATACAGATACATGATATGTATGTGCATTCATCCTTTGAAAAGTATCCAGTTACTTCAAATTTGGGGAAATTATGAATAAGGCTGCTGTAAACATTTGCATGCAGGATTTTTTATTTGTTTGTATTTATTGTCTTTTCTCCATGATAAATGTAAGCTTTCAATTACTTTTTTTATAATTACCAGTTGATAAATAAATGTTTGAAGTTACAATGCCTAAAATATTTTCTAATATTAACAATGGGCAAAATGTCATGTATACAGAAAGCTCAAAAAACATCAAACTGGTAAACACTTTTAAAAATTCTACAAGAAGGCATATAATATTTAAAGTATAGAAAATTTAGGACAAAATACAGAAAATGCAATTCTTTTCCAATTTCTTCTCCTTATTGTCTATAATATTTCTTAAACCAATTCAGTTATGGATAGATTGTAGAAGACAAATGTATTGTTGTTGCTCTTATTTTGAACTGTTAACAAATAGATCAATTAAAAATAATAAAACTGTCATCTGTAAATTATGATAATTTAACTTCTTCCTTTCCTATCCTTTTTCCTTTTATTTCTCTCTCTTGTCTAATGTCTGGCTAATGATTCTAGAGCAATACTGAATAAGAATGGTGACAGTGGACATCTTGTCTTGTACCTGGTTTTACAGTAAAAGTTTTCAGGTTTCCTCCATCTAGAATGATATTGGTTGTTGGTTTGTCATAGATGGTTTTTATCAGACTGGGGAGAAATCATCTATTCCAATTTTATTTAATCATGAATGCATATTGGATTTTTCAAAAGCTTTTCTATATCTATTGAGGCCATTCTGTGACTTTTTTTTTTACCTCTGTTGATATGGTGTATTACATTTATTGACTTTCATATGTTGAACCATCTCTACATTCCTAGGATGAATTGTGCTTAGTCTTTTTTTTTTTTTTTTTCTGTACCAGGGATTGAACTCACGACCTCATGCTTGCCAGGTAAGTGTTTACACTGCTAAGCTAAACCTCTGGCCCCAAATGTAGTCTCTTCTTGATGACATAGAAGACACCAAAAATTCCACCAAAAGACTTCTAGATTCAATAGCCAATTTCAGTAGGATAGCTGGATACAAAATCAACACTTAAAAGTCAATAGCATTCCTGTATGCAAACAACTCACTGAGAGAGAAATTAGGGAAACCACACACTTCACAATAACATCCAAAAAAATGAAATACTTAGGAATCACTCTAACAAGTAAATAATCTGTACAGTGAAAATTTTAGTACTATGAAAAAAGAAATTAAAGAAAATAACAGAAAATGGAAAGATATCCCTTGCTCGTGGATTGGAAGAACCAATATAGTGAAAATGGTGATACTCCAAAAATTATTATATAGATTTCATGCAAGCCTGATCAAAATACCATTATCATACTTCATAGAACTAGAGAATTCATTCCTAAAATTCATTTTGAACCAAAGTGACCTAAAGTAGCAAAATAATTTCTGGACAGTAATGACAAGGCAAGGAGAATCAAAATCCCTGACATGAAATTACACTACAAAGCTACTATGATACAATGAGCATGTACTAACAAAAAAATAGATCTAAGGATCAGTGGAACAGATTAAAAGATGCAGACACAATTCCAAACACAGTGAGCCACCTTATCTTTGACAAAGTGGCCAAACATGTTCACTGGAAGAAAGATGGCCTCCTTAATAAACTGTACTGGAAAAACTGGCTCTCTGTGTGCTGACAACTATAACTAGACTCATGTCTGTCACCATGCACTAAACTAAAGTGAAAATGGAACAAAGATCTAAATATTAACACAAAAACACTCAATCTACTGGAAGAGAAAATACATAGAAATCTTGAAGATATAGATGTAGGTAGAGAGTTCGTGAACAAAATCCAAACTGCATGGGAAATACTTCCAAGAATCAACAATGGGTACCTCATCTAATTGAAAAGCTTTTGCACATCAAAAGAAATTACCAATAGACTGTAAAAGAGAACCAACAGAGTGGGAAAAATCTTGGTCAGTTCTCCCTCAGATAAAGGACTGCTTTCTAGAACACATAAAAAATTGAAACACATCAGACTCCCCAAATTCGAAGACCCATTCAAAAATGGTTATCTAAAATGAATACAGAGTTCTCAGATGAAGAAATGGAAAAGGCAAATAAATATGTGAAAAAGATTTTAACATCACTGGTCATCATAGAGATACAAATAAAAGATGCAGATTCCATACCCTCAAGAAAGAATGGCTCTCATCAAAAAAATCAACCAGTAACATATGCTGGAGGGACTGTGGGGAAAAGCATCAATTCTCCACTGTTGGTGGAAGTGCTGACTGGTTCTAACCACTATAGAAATAAGTACAGAGATTCCTCAAAAAGTTAGGATTAGTGATCCCATTTGACCCAGCTATTTCTCTTCTGGGTATCTTCCCCAAAGAACTAAAAACACTGTACCACAGAGATACATGTACACTCATGTTTATAGCAGCACAGTTTATAATAACTAAATCCTGGAAACAACTCAAATGTTCATCAACTGAGGAATGGATTTAAAAAGTTGTGGTCTTTTTATGTAACAGAGTACTAATCAGCTATAAAGACAGGTAAACATGAGACTTTTTATAGGTAAGTGGATGCAACTTGAGACCATAGTCATTAGTGAAATAAATCAGAATCACATGTGTAAATATTATATTGTCTCCTTGGTGTAAGAAATTGAAAGTGTAAATAAGGCCTAAAATGTGCAATAGATATTGTGAAATAGGAAGAAACAGTTAAAAAGGAAAAAGAAACTAGAAAAAAGTAAGGAAAAGAGAAAAAAATGCAATTTAATTATACTACTTGTGTCTCTTAGTTCATACAAAATGAATGTTTGTGCTTGTAAAATTGGAGAAATTTTATGCCCAAATCTTGTACTGAGTAACTACTACTTTGAGTATAATTAAATTCAGTATATTAACTACAGTTATTCTACTCTTATCTTATTATAAATTTTGTTTTACTCTTTTCCATAGAATAAAAAGAGATATAAAAATAATTAAGATAAAATATTTTCTTTAACCTTTATGTATTCCTTCTTTAACGCTCATTCTTTTCTTCAGGTAAACAGCAGTTCCTGACTTTGATAAATTTCCTTCTCTCTCAGGAGCCTTATTTTCTAGCCAGGCAGGTTTTTTAAAAGCAAATTCCCTCAGGTTTCCTTTGTATAAAATAAGTAATTTTTTCTTTCACTTTTCAAAGTTAATTTTAATGGACACAAATTCTAGGTTATTGGTAATTATTTATCTCTATTTTTTCAATGCTTGGATAATTTCCTATGAGATATTAAATATAATTCCTTTCCTTGTTTTTCTACACTCTCATTGCTGTTGTTGAACATTTTCTTTAGCTTTGGTTTCTACTTTTTGAATACCACATGCCTGCTTGCAGATTTGTTTATATTTTATACTGCTTTGTAATTCTTGGAACTTCCTGGACCTATCGTTTGTTTTCTGTCATTAGCCTTGAAAACTTCTAAGACATTTTAACTCCAAAGACTACTCTCCTCTCTTTCCCTTTTAAAATTACAATTATGTATATAGTGTCAACTTGTAATCATCCCACAGTTCTTTCTTTCTTTATTTATTTAAAGAGAAGAAAAAAACTAAACAGAAAACAAGGGAAGCAATAATACAAAATTCCAAAAAAATGAGATAAACTAAAATAAACACTAAGAAATCGCTAGTTGACAAATTACACTGTCATCTTAGAAATAGTTGTTCAAGTTACAGAGTTAAAGCACATAAAGTAGACATTCAAACCATGAGATTGCAAACAGTTCTGCTCAATGATCCAACATAAAGTTAGTAATATGCTTATCAATCCTACACCCTTAAACATATATGCAGTTATATCCTTTAAAGCACCTACTTTTCCTCTCTTTTTTACAATATCAATTATACATTTTGAGTTTTATTACCCCTACATTTCTCATTACTTTTTTTTAGTTAATAAATTACATATTGTCCTCTTAGAAATAGTTGTTCAAGTTACAAAAAATAAAGTATACAAAGTGGACATTTAAACAATGAGACTGAAAATAATTCTATTAAATGATCCAAAAGAAACTTAGTAATGTGGTTATGAATCCTACACACTTAAACATACATGCAATTATATCCTTTAGAGCACTTCCTTTTCCTCTCTTTTTTACAATAACAATTACACATTATGGGTTTTATTACTCCTACATTTCTTATTGCTTTTCACACTAGAGACACAATGTGATATTTATAAATATGATTATTATTTATTTCACTTATGAGAATAGGCTCAAGTTGCCTTCTTTTGCCTATGAAGGCCTCAGATCATCCTTTTTATAGCTGCATAATATTCCATTGTATAAAAATATCATATCTTTTTCATCCACTCTGCAGTTGATGGGCATTTTGGTTGTTTCTAAGATTTAGCTATTACAAATTGTGCTTCTGTGAACATGGGGGCACATATATTACTGTGATATGATCTTTTCAGGTTTTCTGGGAAAATACCCAGACTACTAGGATTAGGGCTTCCAATCTTAGTCTTCTGAGAAATCTCCATACTGATTTCCATAGTGGCTGCACTGGTCTGCACTCCCACCAACAGTGGAGCATCGTTCCTTTTTCCCTGCAGCCTTGCCAACATTTGTTATCAGTTGTTTTCTTGATGGAAGCTACTCTTTCCAGAGTGAGATGAAATCTAAGTGCTATTTTAATTTGCATTTGTCGAATGACCAGTGATGTTGAACATTTCTTTATGTATTGATTTGCCATTTGTATATCTTCCTCTGAGAAATGTGTGTTCATCTCAGATGCCCATTTTTGGAGATGGTCTTTGAGTTTGGGGGGTTTGATGTTTTTAAGTTCTTTATATGCCTAGATATAAGTCCTTTGTCTGAGGGGTTGATGACTAAAATTATTTCCCATTCTGTGGGGGTTTTTTCCTCTCTGTTGATGATTTCTTTTGAAGTGCAGAAACTTTTCAATAATATGAGATCCTATTTGTTGATACTTTGGAGTGTTTCCCATGCACTTTGCATTTTGTTCATGAATTCTCTGCCTACCCCTATGTCTCCAAGATTTCTACCTACCTTGTCCTCCAGTAGATTTAGTGTTTCTGTTTTAATACTTAGATCTTTGATCCATTTAGACTTCAGCTGTGTGCATGGTGATAGGCATGGATCTAGTTTCAGTCTTCGGCATGTGGAGAGCCAATTTTTCCAACACCATTTACTAAAGAGGCTATCCTTCCAGTGAACATGTTTAGCCCCTTTGTCAAAAATCAGGTGGCTGAGTGTCTTTGTAGTTGTGCTTGCATCTTCTAATCTGTTAGATTGATCCTCAGGTCTATTTCTTTGCCAGTACCAAGCTGATTTTATCACTGTAGCTTTGTGGCATAGTTTCAAGTCAGGAATTGAGATGTCTCCTGTTTTGCCTTTGTTTCCTAGAATTGCCTTTGCTATTCTAGGTTTCTTCTGTTTCCAAATGAATTTTAAGAATGTTTTCTCTAGATCTGTGAGGTATGTTAATTGTATTTTGAATGGAATTGTGTTAAATCTGTATAACAGTTTTGGGAGTATGGCCATTTTCACAATGTTGGTTCTTCCTAGCCAAGAGCAAGGAACATCCTTCCATTTTCTAATATCCTCTTCAATCTCTTTTTTTTTTAGTGTACTAATATTTTCATCATATAGCTCTTTTACATTCTTAGGTTGATTCATAAGCATTTCGTTTTTTTAGATGCTATTGTACAGGGTGATATTTCCATAATTTCTCTCTCTGTGAGTTTTTTGTTTGTGTACTGGAATGCTATTGATTTTCAAGCACTGACTTTGTATCTAGCTACACTGTTGAATTTGTTTATTAACTCTAGGAGTCTTTGAATGGAGTTTTTTGGGTCTTCTATATAGAGTATCATGTCATCTGAAAATAGCAATAATTTAACTTCTTCCTTTCTTATCTTTATTCCTTTTATTTCTCTCTCTTGTCTGATTGCCTTGGATAGTGTTTCTAGAAACTGTATTGAAAAGGAATGGTGATACTGGACATCCTTGTCTTGTTCCTGATTTTAAAGTGAAAGCCTTCAGTTTTTGTCCATTTAGTATAATGTTGGCTGTTGGTTTGTCATAGATGGCCTTTATAAGGTTGAGGTAAACACCGTGTATTCTGAGTTTCTGAAGGGTTTTTATCATGAACATGTGTTGACTTTATCAAAAGCTTCTGCATCTGTTGAGATGACCATGTATTTTTTGTTTTTGGCTCTGTTAATGTGGTGTATCACATTTATTGATTTGCATATATCAAACCATCCCTACATTCTTAGAATGAATCCCACCTGGTCGTGATGTATAATCTTCTTGATGATTTGCTGCATTGTATTGGCCAGTATTTTATTGAGAATCTTTGCATCAATGTTCATTAGTGAGATTGGCCTATAGTTCTCCTTTTTGGTTGGGTCTTTCTCTGGTTTTGGTATGAGAGTTATAGTTGCCTCCAGGAATGATTAAGGGAGGACAGGTTTCTTTTCAATTTCATTGAAGAGAATAAGGAGTATTGGCATCAAATCTTCTCAAAATTTCTTGCAGAATTCAGCCGTGAATCCATCAGGACCTGGGCTTTTCTTTGTTGGTAATTTTTAAATTAAGTTTTCAATTTCAATAGCTGATACTGGTTTATTCAAAATTTCTATATCTTCTTGGTTGAGCTTTGATAGTTCATATGTTTCTAGAAATCTGTCCATCTCCTCTGTGCTTTCAAATCTATGTGAGTAGAGATTTTCAAAGTAGGTATTCATGATCTTTTGAATTTCCATGGGATCTGTAGTAATTTCCACCTTTTCAGTCCTTATTGTGTGAATTTGGATTTTTTTCTTTCTTTTTCTTTATGAGATTAGGTAGAGGTTTGTCAATTTTGTTTATTCTCTCAAAAAACCAGCTTTTTGATTAATTCATTCTTTGTATTTTTTTTTAGTTTCAATTGCATTGATTTCTGCTCTAATTTTTATGATTTCTTCTCTTCTGTGAGCTTTGGGTTTAACTTGCTCTTCTTTTTCTAGAAGCTTGAGAAGAAGCATTAGGTTGTTTATTTGTGCTCATTCTGTTTTCTTGATATGGCTATTTATTGCTATGTGTTTCCCTCTTAGGAATGCTTTCATTGCATCCCGCAGGTCACAGTATGTTGTTTCTGCACTTTCATTGAATTGTAGGTATTGCTTTATTTCTTCTTTAATTTCATCCTTAGCCCACTGGTGGCTCAAAAGGTTGTTATTTAATTTCTATGTATTTATGCAGATTTTGCAATTTTTTGCCAATTTCAGTTTGCTATGGTCAGATATTTCCAGTTTCAGTTTGCTATGGTCAGATATTATGATGAGATAATTTCAATACCTTTGCAGTTACTTAAGACTATTTTATGAGATAATATACGGTCTATTTTGGAGACTGCCCCATGCACAGCTGAGAAGAATGTGTATTCTGATGTGTTTGGGTGGAACACTCTGTAAACATCTATTAAGTTCAATTGCTTCAAGGTATGATTCAGTTCTTTATTTCTTTGCTGACTTTTTGTCTATTTGATCTATTTCTTTGTCACAATGGGGTGTTAAGGTCCCCTGTTATAATTGTGCTCTGTGTATTTGGTTTTTCATGTCCATTAGTATTTGGCTTATATAGTTGGGTGCTCCTGTATTTGGTGCATATATATTTATAATTGTTATTTCTTCCTCTTGAATTTTTCCACTAATGAGTATGTAGTCACCTTATCTCTTTTAATCATTTTAGGTTTGAAGTTCATGTTGTCTGCAAATAGAATAGTTACCCTTCCTTTTTTCTGGGTTCTTGCCACATGGAATGCTGTTTTCCATCCTTTGACTTTTAATCTATGAGTTTCCTTTCAGGTCAAATGTGTTTCTTGTATACAGCATATTGTGGGATCATGTTTCTTGATCCATTCTGTCAGTCCATTTCTTTTGATAGGTTAATTGAGGCCATTCACATTTATGAATATCACTGATATGTACTGGCTCAACTTTGCCATGTTATGATCCAGTTGTTTTCTTTCTGATTTTTGCCCTTGTTTAATTGCTTGTCCTACCTGGTGGTTTCTTTCTGTCATTGTTCTGGGAATTGCGGTCATTTTTATCTCTGTCTAGTATGTCTTTCAATACTCTTTCTAGGGTTGGCTGAGTGGATGTGAATTTCTTCAGCTGTTCTTTGCATGGAAGTGTCTTGTTTCTCCATTAAATTTGAATGAAAATTTTGCTGGGTACATCATTCTGAATTAAAAGTTGTTTACTTTCAGGGGTAGACATGCTTTACTCCAGGTTGGTCTTGACTTGAGGGTCTGTGATGAAAATGCTGTGATTCTAACAGGCCTTCCTTGATAGGCGAGTTGTGTCTTTTCTTTAACAGCTTTTAGTATTCTGTTTTTATGCTGTATGTCTGAGACCTTAATTATTATATGTCTGGGTGTATATTTATGTTGGTTGTGGCTGTTCGGTGTTTTATATGCTGCACTTACCTGCATATGAGATTTTTTTCCCCATGTTTGGGAAATTTTCTTCCATTAGTTCTGTGAATATTTTGGCTATGTCATTTGCACTGGCTCATGCCTTTTTCTTGGTGCCTATTAATCTTATATTTTGTCCTTGGAATCATCTTGAAGCGGTTGGATTGTCACTTCTTGCTCCTTTGTTATTTTTTAAAGTTCTATCCTTTCATGATCACTAATTGTGATCCTGTCCTCAAGGTCCTAAATCCTATCCTCAGCTTCATTTAAACGGTTTTGTACACTTTGAATAAAATTTTTTGTTTCTTGGGTGTCTCTTTCAATTTGTTTCATGAATTCTGCATGTTTTCTATATTGTTCATTCAAGGTTTCAATTAGTTTCCCATGCTCCTGTACTTTTTTCTCTATTTTTTCTTTAGCTGTGCTCAGCAACTCCCTTACTAAGGTTGTTATTTCTATCTTTACAGAAAGAGTACTTCTAATTTGATTTCCTCTACAGCCTCATGGAGTTTTTTTTTTTTTCTCACTATCTTTTCAGAGATTTCCGGTGTCTTACTTTTGGAGTCCTCTATTTCAATGTCTCCTGTATTTGCTCCTGATGTACTAGATGTTTGAGGTTGCATTTTGCTTTTTCCTTTTGCTATTTTTCCCCTTTTAAGTTAATATTTGGTCCTTCAATCCCACTAGTGTCAACTGTTAGTAGTATGTATGTTTTTATCCTAATATAAGGTAAATATTTGTCCAATTGCTGGGTCCCACAATGAAGAGGTGGGCCAGTCACCTGACTTCCCACTGCAGGGCCTGTTGGGTGAGTCCTATATTCTGCCTGGGCTGTCAAGTCTAGTAGTATTGATGTAGGTCAATTTTTAGTTCCTGCTATTACTTTATCTTCAGGTTATTCCAGGTCACCAAATATCCGTCTATAATATTTGTGTTAGCTGAGGCCCTACTGTGTGCCTATTGTGTGCCTATGTGTCTTATAAGCCCTTTTGATTTTCTCCAAGTTGGGGGAGTCCTTATTGGCACATTTCTCACTCTCTGATATTTTCTGTGAGCAGAAAGGGGTCACCTCCACTCTTCTCGGACTCACTGAGGTCTTACAGTTAGTTGGAGGGAGCTTTACTACTGGCCTTATTTACTGTCTGTACACCTCTGTTTTAGGGTCATACTCACCAGACTGACTGGAGCCTGCTGAGATCTTCCACTTGGGTGAAGTGGTCACTGAATCTCCCCTTAAACTAGCACAGTTAATCTGCTGTAGTCCAAGGATTGGGAGAAAAGGTGGGGGCTCTGGCTGGAGTTCCCTGGTCCTCAAAGGTCAACTGTGGAGAAGGTGGGGCCACATTTAAACCTGTCCAGGTCCCTCTGGCTGGAGATATCTGGTGCCGCCGGGTGGTCCCTGTGGAGAAGGTGGGCCACAAGGGAGGCCCATGCATCCAAGCCGATCCAGGTGCCTCTCCGCCACACAGTTCTTAAATATTTTATTATTTTTAGTTCTTATTTTTTCTATTTGTTTTTAAGTTTGGATGTTGCTATTGATTTTGTCAAGTTCCCTGATGCTCCTTAGGCTCTGCCTAGTTTACTGATGAATTATCAAAAGCATTCCTTATTTCTGCTATGATTTTTAAAAATCTAAGCTATTTCCTTTTATACATCCTTAGATTTTTTCATCGCTTTTCCTATATTGCCTGCCTTCTCTTCTACTTTGCTGTCTTTTTCTATTAGTTCTTAGCATTTTTGCCACAGTCACTTTAAAACTCAGGTCTGATAATTTCAAAATATCTGTCATACCTGGGTCTGATTCTGTTATCTGCAGGTCAGATGGCCCTGGAAACATACTTTCCATTGATGGCAGTATCTGAACCTGGCTCCTGACACACACTAGATCAGGGCTGTAGTGCTGAGCTACATCTCTGCATTCTGAGACTGGCAGCCTCCATTATTAAGGAGAAGAGTATGAGCTATTATATTTTAGAAGGATATTTTTCCTTTTCTCAGAAAGTAGGGGAGATTTTTCTTTGATTTTTACCTCAAAAAACTGATGTGTCTCATGGAAGTAAAATACAAGAAATTTGAGAAGCTCCAACAAGTTTGAAGTCCCTCTCAAACTACACAGAGCTGTCTTCAGGAATCATTAATTACAGTTTAAATGTTTTGTCAGTTACTGGCTCTAGCAAAGATTCTGCTTAAAGTAAGTGTTTCTATGTCTTCACCTATCTTTTACATTTTGAGAGTAATAACTAATTTCACTCTGAGATTTTGAATACCTGATGGATTTAAGAGAATTTGTTGAACTTCAGATTTGTTACAATTTTTCTTATGAGGAAATGAATGATGGAATTCCTGCTATTTACTTCTCAAATTGGAACAGGGAATTTTATTACCCTTGTTAAACAAAGCTTATAGGAGACCACTGGTTTGGATTAAGCTGTAGGAGACTGTTCCTTTGTCCAGCTAAACCAAACAAAATGCAGTCATTCAAACTGAAGTGTCACAGAAGAGAGTAAGTCGTGTATCTGACCTTCCAGAAATCATGAGAGAGAAAAGCAATAATCAAATCTTCAAGTAGGTCAGTTTTAGCAGACATGAAAAGTAAGTCTCCTTTGCTTTACCTTTGTTAACCTAAAGTAACCAGATGTTTATGCTAGCTCCCTGTTCTTAAATTATTTTTTGCTTTGCTTCTCTTACCCAATAAGAACTCTCATTCAAATTTGTAGAACAGAGGTTGTGTGAATTCATCAATTGCTAGTCAAAGGTAATCTAACCCATGACTAAACTGTGTCTTTTCCTGATGATACAGACAATTTTATTGAAAATATAAAGAGACATCATAGTAACTACCATATATCACCTAGTATTGTGGTTTTATATGTCCTTTTCATTTCGTGATTCTCTAGGAATTTTTTTTGTTGACTTGTTTTGACTTGTTTTTCCCTCTAATACAGAAAGGACAGTATACATGTAGAGACTTATACATATGTAGAACTTCTAAACAGTATACAAGAATTGATTATAGTTATTATAAAAAAAGGAAAAGAAAGTATTATAAAAAAAAGGAAAAGAAAGGATATAACTACGTATATGTTTCTGTGTGTAGGATTGATAACCATATTACTAACTTTTTGTTGGATAGATGAACAGAACTACTTGCAGTCTCACTGTTTAAATGTCTACTTTGTATGCTTTACTTTTGTAACTTGAACAACTACTTCTAAGAGAAAAATATGTAATTATCAACTAGTGATTTCTTACTGGTTTTTGTTTTTTGAAGTTTTGTATTATTTCAACCCTCTTTCTGTTTCATTTTTTTCTTTAAATAAAAAAATTGTGTCTTTTGACATATCTAAATGCAAGGTTTCCAAATTATTCACCAAATTCTTTGGTAAGAATGAAAGTAAGTGTTCAGTTTATCAATATAATGTTAATCTTACTTAGATAAATACTGCAAGTCTGATGAGCCTTTTCACACCTCTCTTTGTTACTGTGAAGTGTGGAGAGATGTGTGAATCCCTTAGATTCCAAATAACCATATCTATAACCTGATTCTTCTCCCCTATCCTTGATCATTTGCTGCTCTTGAACATGACTGTATAGGTATTGTCCTTCCTTGTGTAATGGTTTCTTTCTTGGGATTCAAAAGCCTTTGGTTTTTCAGTTTTCTCTAATGTTTTGTTTGCAATGATAGATTCTAGCTTAAATCTATGTATATGCATGGATTTAATTCTGTTGTTCCATCTATGTGTTTTTCTTCCCACTCTTATTTCACAGTAGGGGTGAGGGGGATAGATCTGCTCTCTTTCTTTTCACTTGAATGGGATATTTCCCATCTTACTGAGTTTTCTATACTCTACAGTATACAAACTTTCTTTCAGCTGTACAAAATATCTACTCCCACAAATTAAAAGAGGCTTATTTTGTCTCACAGTTTCAGTGGATTCAGTCCCTGGTCAGCTGGCTCCAAGGCAAAAACATCATAGTAAAGGATCATGAAAGAAAAAATTTGCCTACCACATATCTGGTGACTGGAAGCATAGAGTGTGTGACTAGAACACATTTGTGTCTCACAATGTGAAGAATGGCACTCCAGCTAGAGGAGGTGACAATTAAAGCAGAGAAGTTTGTTAGGAAAGCAAAACAGACAAAACAGAAGGCTCTCTCTATGAGAGGGAATGCAAAAGAGGATTTCCAGAGAAGACTCTTTATCCAGGGCGTTTTGTAGAACTCTAGAAGAGTGTGTGTGTGTGTGTGTGTGTATCTGTATGTGTGTGTGTGCACGTGTGTGCTATGACTATTAGGATGGAGAGCTTTCTGACCCATAGGGAAACAATCATTACCCCACAGTTCAATAACGAAGGTTATGGTGTGCTGTCCACACTCTCCCCAGGCCTGTCCCCAGCTGAGTCATGCCTGGAGACAGCCTTGGGCAGCTGCACTTATCTTGTCACACCTTCTTTAGCAGTTTAAATCTCTGCCCTTGCTTACTTCTTTCTGCTGACCTGCCTTGTTTATATTTGGTTTTCCTTTTATAGGCCTCTGTCCTATCTAGCTCCTGTCTCAAGAGGAGGGAGTAAGAGACAAGAAAATACTGCCTAGGTCAAGCCCCAGTGACCTCTCTTGGGACAAGGTCCCAACTCCTAAGATCATATTCAGCTGTGAATTCTTTAGTGAATTAGTTCATTGATGAGTACAGTGCCTTTATGAACTAATCACTTCCAATTTCCACCTCTGAAACATGAAACTTTGAGGAAATATTTAAAATCTAAATTATAACATGTGTTTTACAATGACAGTGATTTTTCAGCCACACAAGGATGAGAAGATGGACTCTCATATTTAGGTGTGCTAAAATAGTTTAAAAGTCCAGTAGAATTTTTTTTTCTTTTTGCTTGAAACTGCAAAATGATTTTAGATGGCATTTAAAATTAAATATGCTGCCAGGTGTTATGGATTAAAAACTGGTAATCAATTTAACACTAGCTGCATTACATCAGCATGGTGCTGAGCGTAGATGTTTCACCTGAGGAAAGTTGCTGGCATAAATAGAGACATGAAGAAGGCGAAGCTATGCATTGAGGCACTGAGGCATTGTGGGTTCTCCTACATGTTGCTATTTGACACATCGATTCTCCTAGAGGAGCTCTGGTCCTTGTATCCAGCATTGCTTCCTGGCTCCAGAAGGGAAGACCTGTGTTATTTTGCTGGCTTTCCGGCACATACATGACTATGCTTATAGTCAGAGGATCTCAGGGTCTCTGTGTTGTTGAGGATGGCTGTGGTGCTTTCCGGGACAACCCTGATCTTTGTTGTGAGCCTGACTTCTCAGCTTCAGCATAGAACCCTCAATCTACCAGCACAGCTCCTTCACCCCACTGGCATAGACTTTCTGGCTTCCACCGCTGACCTGTGGGCCCTCCCAACACGGATCCATAAAAGAGGCTGGCGTGAGTCCTTGTGGGCTTTAGACTCCAGTTGGATTCATGGGAGACATTGTCATCAGCTCTGGGTCTTCATCTGGATTCATGTGGAACATTGCTGTGGGATTCAGGCCCTTGGCTGAATGTTCTGTGTCTTTGGTGTTTTGGATAGATTTCCTGCATTATCTTGTGTTAACTCTGGGTGATCATCATAAAAATAATATTATAAACTCCATTCCTGATCATAATTATTCTCCTCATAACCCCTGACTACACTACCAGGCATGGTGATATATGCTTGTAATTCTATCACTTGAGAAGCTGAGGCAGGAAGAATACCACAAGTTTGAGATTAGTCTGGGCTACAAAAATGATCTCAAGGCCAGGCTGAACCATGCAGTGAGAACTTGTCTCAAAAATAAATAAATAAATAAATAAATAAAGTAAAGAAATACAATTTAAAAATTAAATACACTTTTATTCTAGGATATATTCACCCTTCTCCTGAAACAAAAAGCCCATTGTTTTCAACAATTGAAAAAATAAAGCAAATCTGTAACACATACCAAAGTAGAATTAGAGCCGGGGACGTAGCTCAAGGGCACAAGCACCTGTTTGGCAAGCAGGGGCTTGTGAGTTTGATCCCCAGTAACAAAGATAAATAAACATATAAATAAATAAGAAAAATAAAAAGGTAAAATAAGATTTATTTTTTTAAAAATGTAACCTATATATATGCTCATTGAATATTCCTCTTTCATAACGCATTTGCCACATATTTCCTTCACAGTTTCCTTTTAAATTTTGTTTTTCTTGTGAATGAGTAAAGTTTAAAAAGCCATGTCAAAAATAATAAAGTCAGAGTTTCTGTGTAAAGATATGAAAAGTTAGGGTACAACATTGTTGAAACGAAGTAGAAAGAACTAGCCCTTAACTTTTCAGCATTCTACTCTGAGCCATACTTAAGTTATATGAAAATATATTCTTTAAAAATGAATAACACTAACAGGGAGCAATCAATGTAGACAATAAAGCATAATTGGCTGATCTGCAAAGCGGAAAAACTTTTGATTGCATATATGAAGAGAAGGTGGAGCAAATCCATAAGCAACGAACTGAGTAACAATTTCAACAAAGACGTTTTCTCAGTTGAAAAGAAGTGCGATGAAGCCAAGTGATACATGAGAAGAGAGAGCAGCAGTTTCAGCATGGCTGCTTGTGGAGGAGCTGGGTGAAACCAAAGCTATTTACTCATGAGGGGCAATTCAATAGGCCAGATACAGTCCTGTTGACTGGGAAGATAAGAGGCACCCAAAGGTCATGTGAGTCATGCTTTCAAGGAGCCCGCATTCATATGTAAGGTAGAAGCAGCAGTGAAATGCATAAACAGATATTCATTTCAAAGTCTGACACTGTTTATAAAACCAGTGTAATGAGAATGTGTGAGAGAGCTTTGACTTAGACTGAAAGCAAGAGAAAGATTGGAGAAAGGGATAATTTACCTGAGATTTGAAGGGTGACAAGAGATAACTAGGCAACCCAGAAATTGTGCCACTCATAAGAAACATCAGGAGCACAATTTCAAGGTCAGGTAAACATCAAAAATGGGAGAGAGTTCGAGGTGATGGCACATGCCTGTAATCCCAGGCTTTGGGAGGCTAGACAGGAGAATCACCATGAAGTTGGGGGCCAGCATAGGTTACATAGCAAGACCCTGCCTCAACAGTATCTTGCCCCCAAAAGAAGTGTAAGAAAACAAAATTGACAGTTTAATTGAAGCAATGAAGGGGAAGGGAGAAAATGAGAACAAACCAAATTACCGAAGTTTTTTGTTTTTTTTTCAATTTGTCTTTTTCTTTTATATCAAAGAAGAGTTATTGAGTTTAAATTTCATGACATATTGGAATCAAATGAAGATGTTGATCGAAATAAGACATTCAGCTACAACTCCAGAAAGTGTTAAAACATGACATAAAGAGTAAAGAATACGTTCAGTCTTGAGTCACTAGGCAATAGTTGCAAGTATTTAAGATAAGAGATAAAAGTGGCTTTAAGATAGAGAAATGGGGTGAAGAGAAGTCAATTTAAGAGATGTGTAGGAGGTAACATTAATAAACAGAACTAATGATATTTTTGACCAGCTTTGGTGGTATAGGACAAAAACCTTAAAATATTTCTGGTTTATGATGACAGATGCATATTTTCATGTTCACAGAACTGCAAGTTAACTGCCATTTATTTAATCCCGACAGACATTTATTTAATCCAGACAGTTAATCTGAGCCTTAATGGAATATTGGTTACTGATTCGGTTCATGGTTTTTGTGCCTTTATTCTAAGATTTAGGATGAAGAGAATGTAGCTTTCCAGCACATGCAGTTTTCAAGGTGGTTTACACAAGTACAAAAGTGCAAGTGAAGTGTGTGGCAGGTGAGAAGATACAAAGACAAAACTATAAATAACTTGGCAGTTTTGTGGATATAAAATCCTACTGTAAGGCAATGTAGAATTTGAACCATAATTAGTTCAAAACATAGAAACTGAGCCATAGCTCAGCCTAACAAAGTGATATACCATAGACTATATGGTAGTTATGGAAGAGATGCGATTTCACGATGCTTACATAACTTCTGTGTATTATTGTTTAAAGAATGATATCATTGGTGAATACAGGGGGCAGTAAGAAAGATGCAAATCATGTAAGTGGAAAAATAGGCTTCAACTTTAGTCTGTTGAATTTTAGTTGAATTTTAAAGACCTAAAAGGTGACCTCCAAGTAGATAACTCCATATGAGCCTTAAACTCAAAGAAGAGATAAATGTGGGGAATAAGCATTTGGATGGTATTTTTGGGTAAGTGATAATTTCATTTTGCTTGTAAACATTTCCCAGAGATATCACCACATGCCAAAAAACAGAACAGTGAATGTGTATTGAAGAAATGTGACAGCTTTATGTTTGGACAGAAGGTCATGTGCCTTCAAAAAGATGAGAAATGCTAGGTTAAAAAGGGTAAGGAAAGTAGTAGGTGATTGTTTGGCTGAGTCAAGGCAGAGAGATGATAAATGTATCAGGATTATGAATTATCTTGTTCATTATCTTTAGTTTCAGGAAGGTTGATGAGTGATCTGCAATGAGTGACTTGAGTAATGGAATTTGAAATAAAAATAAAATCAGTTCAAGAATGGAGTAAGTAGCAAATTAAGTGACAGCAACACTTAGAAGGTGTTTTAGAAGTTTTTGTTGAAAAGAAATAAAATACAGTAGTATATTGGAGTATAAGTGATGGCACAAGGATTGTTTCTCCTCTTTTATTTTAATTTTAAAGGACAGAGATTTAAGTACACTTCAAGCTAGTGGAAATATCTATTTCAAATAGTGCAAATCCCCAAAAGACTGAGACAGTAGCCTTCATGGAGCAGGAGCTATGTTTCAACCCACATCATGTGATTTATCCTTGAGAGATGGATTAAAAAGGAATGAAGATAACCTAGGAGTCAGATGTGCCAAAAGAATGAGGGTGTGAAGGAAATTTCAATTGAATGAAATGACAGTATAAGCAATCTAGATTGGGAGTGAAAAAATTAGTCTTGACTATATAATGATGATCCTGGTGTTTCACAAAATATATACTGCATATCTATATACTGCATTGCAAAGGACGTTGTTGTCCACATATGCAACACACATGTAGAGAACCCAAGAAATCTTTGAAATAACCAGTTCTAGCTAATAATTGAATTAGGCTGCCCTAGGGCTGGTTTACTAATGCTTTTCAAAGCCACTGTACTAGTATGATTTTACCATCTCTCCTGGGATTCTCTGATGGTAATAAGTCTTTTATTCCAGAAAATAACCACAAATTGATAAGCTCCCATTTATCCAATCTTTCTTTGAAACCTCTTGATCAAGAACACTTGAAAATATATCTTGTGCACACCTTCCAAGATTCAGCTGGTACTCCCTACATAGGTCCTGTTAACTTTTGTGTTGTCATTCCTTTCATGTCTCATCAGATTCTGTTTATATAGATAGAGCATGTTGTACCTTAACCCTTGTACTGGGATTTGTGCAAAGACAGAAAGACAAGACATATATTTTAAAGTGTTCTTGTCTGTAGCTTCACCACAACCATAGCTTGGTGATACTATTTAATAGAAATACAAGGACATTTTTCAGACTTTGAGGGTCCTAAGCAATATGGATTTTCAAGCTCTATCAGTGCATCAACAAAATCTCCTCATTTTTGGTCAAAGTTATTTTCTTTCTTAACCAGAAACTTAATTTTGTCAAAAAAGATTTACCTAGATTATCAAAAGTATCTTCTTGGGTGCCCAGCTAATCTGATGGTAAACACAAGGTCTCAATCCTCAGTTTTCTTTGTTTACTTGAAAGGCATAGGATCTTTCCTTATTTAATGAAAGAGACTCTAGTTTTTGAACTTATATTTTACTTGTAATTAACTTTCCTCAGTAACTTATATTTGTACATAAAATAAAAATAATTAGTAATAGATACTCAATTCCTTGTAGTATTTACTATGTTCTCTATACTACTCCAATTCAGAATACCCTGAGACAGCTAGTAAAGTTAATTACAGTAGTATACCATAGAATTTAACCAAAAGTAAAAATGATAAAAATGAACATGGGTCTTGTACTAAGGGTTGTCTGTGTTACACAATGAGTTTGTTAGTGAGTAACCCAGTCACAATAGATAATACCCAGACCTGCTTTCTTGAACTATTTCTTGTATCATTGCCATATGCTGTTTTCAATGATACTGAGATTAATTTTTATGAGATTTATTAGATCACACTCTAATAAATTAGCAAAATGTAATAGCAGAATCTTTTCTAACCATTTTTTTATTATTAAATTAGAAAAATATCATTGATGCTTAATTTTTGTTTCCCAAAATATCCTCTTGTGTAATTTGCCAAGATAATCTTTCATAAAGAAATTAGAGAGTGAAACGTAAAATAGTCTCCAGTGACTTAGATTTTTCAACTTATCTAATTTCATTCACACCTATCAATATAGTACAATGACATCATTTATTGTACAGGTCTAAAATTAGTATTTTAAAAGTTAATTCTTGATGAAATATGAGTGATAACTCCCTATCAAAAATTTTACTATGATGAAAATTTATCAGTAGTTTAAATGTGATAATATTATCTAGGTTGACAAATGTACTAAGTTATAGTTAGGATGAGTAATTGTGGTGTCTTATTATTGAGCAGATTGGTTAAAGATAAATATAATATAGGATATTGAATTTTTTCACCATAAAGAAATGATAAATGTTTGAAGAAATAGGTATAATTACTCTGATTTCAATATTAAAAAACTATATACATGTATTAATATGTTACATGATTCATCATAAATATATATATATTATTTGGATGTTTCAATTTAAAACAAAAATCAGGTGAAAAAATTTTAAAACCAAAATTTTACTTGACAAAGAATGTTACTAGTTTATAACCTTAATGTTGATTAACCAAAAACTTCATTTTCTACATCTGTGTGTTTTCCTGACCAAAACCAAATCATGAACTTTCCAATACCCAACAAATTGCCAGTGTTGAATCATGAAAAATTATAATCTGAATACTCAAAGAGTGAAATAAAATCATTCTTTTCAAACAGCTTACTATATACTTCAATCTTGTGCTATTTTAATACATTACTGAAAAGTCAAAAGTAATCTTAGATAATTTAACCACTGCCCTCTGTTGGTCCAAAGCATAATTGTTTTGTTTGATGTTTCATACCAAACAGCAGAGTATATTTGATTGTTTTTTGATTCACTATATTTAACATTATATCTTTGTACTTACTTGCTATTATCGAGGAACAAATGGAGAAAAGACAAGTACTGGTTTTCACAGATATTACAAAACAGTGTTAGGATTAGTACCAAAGAAGACTGTAATACAGTAAAGCATAGTTAGGTTAATTCATATCATGAGAGTAAAATGCTCTTCAGAAAATTTAAACCTGGCAGTTTAGTAATTCATAATCTGATGGCACTGCAAGTCAGTAAAAGTTCAGAGTGGTTCAACCAGCAATAGATGCAAATGACTTTTACAGAAAGAAAAAGAAAATTGACATGCAGAAATTGATTATTACAGCTTGGTATTTGCCTTATTCCAAAATGTCGAGTAGTTTATACTCTGTGAATGGTTGAAAACCAGGTTGCTGTATTTGGCTGAGACAGTTATTGTTCCAAGAATATGTCCTCAACATAAGCTGTAGTTTGTTTATTTACTACTGGGTTACAATTTCCTATTTACTGAGACAGTTTCAAGCCCAATTTAATTTAATTTAACAATATTACTAACATCTATTCTGATTTGAGATTTAGGTAGCCTCTTTGAGAAAGATAAACTATTAGAAGGGCTCACGGTAATGCAGGTAAAGAGACCTAAGAGGAAGAATCTCTCAGAAAATAATACATGCAAAGAGATTCAAAAGGAAATTGCACCCTGAGTAGCCAAGGAGGCTGGAGTTCCAGTACGGACTTCACCAGAGGAACACAGCGCACATTTCCTTTTCTAACCACACACTCCAATGTCATTTATTTTACTTTCTCTCAAACGTTTTCATTATCATTTATGTTTACTCATTGGATTCAAGATTCTCACTCAGTTCCTGAATTTTAGTCCACAGCAGATACAGGAAAACAAAAGTCTCTAATTTTTTTCATGTCTAATGATTGCCTTGGGAAAAAATATGTTACTGCTGATACTTAGGTCTTTCTTGGGGGCTTCCAATTTCAGTTGACATGGTCTGAGAGGCACATGATAGTCTGAAAATCTGCGCACATCTCTTCCAAATACAGAAATTATTAGAGCAGTTAAATAAAAAGTACAAAGTAGAGACAAACCTCCAATATAGGATGATACTCCAGTGTCAATGATGCCTACACATGCACCAGGTTCACCCTCTAGCCTCTTACTCATAAGACTGATGTGGAGGCAAGAAGATTATTGGAGCCTCTTCAAGTAGTCATCATATCATTGCTTGACATGTTCCCTCACCTTTCTAAAAAGATGTCCCTCCAATTCCTAATTCTATTCATTAATTCAGGCAGTGGTTTCGCTCTCTGATCCCTCAGTCAAAAGTGCATTGATGGAATTGAATGTTGTACCATTTATCTTTCTCTTATCGTTTACTTTTTAAAGCATCTGCGGTCCTTCCAATTTTCTCTTTCCCTAGGATACATGTGAAGGAGTACCTTCAGTTATCAGTGATGACGGCAGATTGAGTAAATGCACCATATATGTTTGCATAGTCCCTATTCTTGCTTGTTCAAGAAAACATATTATTTTATATTTTAAGCACATCCTTGCAAAGAAACAGATCAACACTGACAAGGCAAGAAAATTCTTACATCATACTGAAGTTTTATGAGTCCTTATCTTTATGGGATGTATTAGGTAGTATTCTATATGGGAGCAGAAGTAATATAAAATATATGCATCACTACACAAGACATTTATGATGTAGACTTACAAGACCAGAATTGGAAGATGCCTAATCAGTCATCTGCATCAGAGACCGAAGAATCTTAAAGGCTGTCTACATACTGAGAGCTCCAGGATCCTGTAGCAGTTGAAGATCGAAGGCTTGGTGGCTTATAGCACAGTCCATTGTGTAGCTCTGTGTCAGAAAGCCAAAGAGTCAGCATTGGAAGCTGGAAAGAATTAGAGACCAGTGACAAAAGGCAAACACATGAGCTCCTCCAAAGAGGAGAGACTGCCTTCCCCTTTAGTTCCGTTCAGGTTGCAAACCTATTGGTTGAGTCCACCTACATCCAGCATGGGTCTCCCCACCTCAGTTTCAGCCTTTAGGTTAATCACACACAAATGCAGTCAGAATTTTACTATCTGCTAGGCAGTTCTTCCTCAGGTCTAGCTGACATGTCACAGCGATCAAGGGATGTATTCTGGGATTTCCTGTTGATGCTTGAAACAGTGAACAGCGCTCAACATTAAATACCATGTTATATATGTTTTATCCCATACCTCGGCAACAATATCACAGTACTAAAAGATGTTTTCTTTTCATAACTACTTTTGCACTTTTTTGGCATTATTGACTAAAGTTAGGGTTACTTGAATTGAAGTACTGCAACACTACAACAACCAACCTAATAACCAAGAGAACCACTGAGTGACAAACACAATGAGGACATGTTGGAGGAAGAAATGAATCACATCCCGAGCAGGTACGAGCACATTAAAAACTTGATGAACTGTCTATTTTTGAAATTTTTAATATAATATTTTCACACCACAGTTGATAATTAAATTGTGCCGGTGAAACCATGGGAGAGAGGATGAACTCAGTGGAGTGAATTTATGGATACTTACTCCAGTTCTTACTCATATAAGACACTTGATCTGCTCATATAATTATCACAAGAATATAAATTCTTTTAAGTGCCATGAATAACAGAAAATGGTCTTTGAGAAGCATTTCACTCTTAAATTGTAGCTAAAGAAAAGAAATCAGAGATGATTGTCCGTTATTATGATTTTAAATGCATCAAGTATTTTACAGCAAAGTTTCATAAGTTGAGGGTTTTAATACCTATGAAAGCAAAATCAAGATTCCTAATGCACTTTCCGAATGCTTGGCACTATTCGTTCAGCACTTTAGTTTACTTTTTATACTTGAAAATGCCTACAATTTAAGTCATTTTTGTTTTGAATATATTTTCTCTTTAGAGTCACTTCATTTCTAAAATAAAAGCAAAACTTGGAAGCTTCAGATTCAAAGAAAAACAGGAAAAAGGAACTTTCATTGCTTCATTACGTAATCAGATTTTCACTGTTGCTACCCTTGAATGTGGCACCACTGCTCTCACCATAGTCACTGCTGGCTTCTGATTTTTAAACACTTTTGACACTTGTAATCCTTTTCTTGAGAGTTCAATGATACCAGCATCTCCTTGTACTCTCTTCTACCATGAAACTTATTTTCCATTACCTCTGTAGATATCCCCCTTCTATCTGCTGGTGAAATTTAATATTAAAACGGAGGTTTGTACTGTTGCTTGTGTCTTCTCTATAAAACTGTCTTTGAAATTTCCTTTTATGGTCATGGTTTGAACCAATGTTAAACTGCTAACATTGCTTAAGTTTATATATCTAAAATATGAGTACTTATTTTAAACATCTTAGGTGATATATAAAGTTCAACTTATTTGAAACATGACTTGCATCTTAGCAAAGTTATCTTTGCTCTTATATTTGTTACCCAAGATTATCCACTTGTTTACAGCTATATTAATTATGCATCCTCTTCCCACAATGGTCACATAAATCATGCATCATAATTATTGTATTTTTTCAACTTATTCAAACCATATTTTCCTGTTCTATCATTTTCCCACCAGTTGTTGTCTCTTATTGTGAACATGATTTCAATGTTGATCTCCTCTAAAATGCACAGTGATATTTAGTTGTCATTATATTGGAGTGAGAGGATGGATTTTGGGCAAGAAACGAGCCATAGAGATACAGCCCTTTTGAGTGGGAGTGAGGACACGGTAAAGGGCAAGATTTATGCCTTTTGTTGTTGTTGCTGTTGTTGTTGTTTGCATTTTCACTTTCTACTGCATGATAATGAAAAGCATCTCTCTCCTTAAGAAGAGGACAGAATATGCAAGTTGGCATCTTGAAATTTTACCAAATTTTCCATAACCATGCATATTGAACTTAGAAGTCTCCAGAAAAATAGAACAATAAGTCTTATTTATTATAACTTACATTGTCTCAATTATTCTGTTGCACCACAAAAATGCACTGTTGTCCACCTACAATGGAATTGAAACTATCTTATTTCTCTTTCCTATTATCATCCCAATGATCAAATAACTTCTCAAAAGCCCATCAACAACACAGCCTTCAGCACAATCTGCCTTTTATAGGAGATGTTTTCAATGTTAGCCATAATACTTTCTAAACAAGAAGTCTAACATTCTTTTTCACAGGGTCTTCTCAGACCTTGGTCATATAATTCTCAAAATATTTAAAGTGTTTTGTAACCTTTTCTGCAATTTTATGCAATGGAGCAAAACTAATAAACTGATAACCTCCAAAAAGTGAATCATCCAATTGGAAATATCATTTGCACCCATAACACATGATAATTGTAACTTTTCAACACAGGACTATTAATATTTGTTTAGATTTTCCTCCAAATCTCTTAGTCACATGTATCTTGTAAAACATTATTTCTAAATATTTTCATTGAAGTCTA
This sequence comes from Hydrochoerus hydrochaeris, assembly GCA_004027455.1. Taxonomy (NCBI): domain Eukaryota; kingdom Metazoa; phylum Chordata; class Mammalia; order Rodentia; family Hydrochaeridae; genus Hydrochoerus; species Hydrochoerus hydrochaeris. Next base: position 247,464 of record PVLA01000660.1, read on the forward strand.
ATTTACATAGAGTGAAAGTGATTTTAAAGATATAACTCTATGCATTTTGATGCATGCATAAAATTATGTAACCATAATTATAACCAAGCTTAAAATAATTCCATATACCTCAAAATTTCCCCAGAAGGCTATAGGTCAGCATTTCTTACACCTTTTATCCCCATAAACCACAGAGTTCTTTTTTACACCTATGGTTGTTTGTTTTTGGAATGCTATGTATGTACAAAATAAAGCAGACAGTGTTTTAAGCACAACTTGTCTCCCAAAACATAGTTGAAATTTATCTAGCTGTGCATATTAATAGTTTGTTATATTTTACTGCATATATTATACTGTATATATTTTTCAAGATATGTTTAGCCACCTTCAGCTATTAGTGTGTAGATAATTTGAATGCTTTTGATTGTGAATAAGACCACCATAAATATTTATGTAAATGTGTTTATGGAAATATGTTTTAATTTACCTAGGGAAAATATATAGGAATGAGAATGCTGTGTCAAATGGTGTTGGGAAAAAAAAAAAAAAACTATGGGAAACTTCCAAACTGGCTTTCAAAACAGCTGTACAAACTTCATTTTCTCACTATGAAAACCATTTGAGAAACATGAGTTTCACTCATTTCTGTCTTTCTGGCTCTTAGAATTGTCATCTGTTTTATTTTAACTTTTATCAGAGGTGTATATTTTTATCTTTGTTGTGGTTGTTTTCATTTAACTTACTATTTAATAATGCATGGACATATTTTCTGTGATTAATTATTCTCTATATAATCAGAATGTCTTCTTGGATAAAATATCATTTTTAATTTTTGGAGATTTAAAATTTCAAGTTTTTCATCCTCTAACTTATGAACATGAGAGTTGTTTACAGAATCTATATACAAGCATTTGGTTTACATGTCAAATCCAGATATCTTCATTTCTTAGTATGGATTCAAATTTTATCTGCATGTATTATTTCATTTGCCTTTAATATGTCTTACCATACATATTTGCTGTTAATGAATTCTCCTCATTTTGTGCCTAGTCCATTTAAAATTCTCTACTTTACTTTTGATTCTGAAAGATTTATTTCACTAAACCTATTATTCTGGATTGACAGCTAGTTATCAATGGGTTTGCTTGTCTTGTAGCCACCTAAAAATGTTATTAGATGGTCACCCAGTTTGCACAGGGTTTAACAATAAGTATTTTGTTCTCTTTCTTGGTATGCAGAATTAAACTAATTCAGAAATGGACTGCATTTGAATTTTGCTGTTGTGTTTACTTTCATTGTACCAACAGAATTTTTCTTTGTTTTTTTTCACACTCTTCAGATTCATTTTGTGCATGTTCTCACAGTATATCTTTTTGTTCCCCATATTGTCAATTTACCAGTGGCCAACAGAAGTTACCACTTACCAAACAGATCAGCATCTGTCTGTACCTTTTTCTAGGTCAAAAATACACATTTACAAAGGATTGCTTGGCCAGTCTTTTGGAGTAAAGCTTTATTCCACAAAACTTGATATACACAGAAAATGCATTGCAGTTTCTATAAGGAGCAGCCACGTAGGACTCAAGTCCAACTGGTCAACCAAGTCTTATACAAATCTGTGCACTCTGCTTAGCACTGCACCTTTTCACCTAGATTTTTTTGGTCGAGCAGTACCTCAGGAGCCCTTACCACCACCTCGTTATGAAATTTGGCTGTTAGAGATACTTTTTCTACTCTGACTCATAGCTTTTCTACTCAAAGCTCTTTTTGCTTTCCTTCTTCACTCAGAAGCCCGTACAATTTATCAATCTTTGTTAAAAGTTCCTTCTGTTGTGATACTTCAAAGGTCTGTACTGATTGGCCTGATCTGCTGGCAAAATTATCCATGAGGAAAAGGAATATTTAGAAGGCAATGCTTCCCACGGTTTAGCCTCTTCCAAGTGTTTAAAGCCTCCACTATTACTTCATTCTAGCTATTGGCTCAGTTGTCTACTGCAGCCGCTGACCACTGGGCTCCGTTAGGCTGAGTTCAGCTTTTGAGAGTTGCTTTACATTTACTAAACTGTTGGATGAAAACAAGGATTAAGAAATTTTGTCAACTGGGTGAGGCGGCACACATCAGTAACCCTAGTATTCAGAAAGGCTGAGCTACAAGTTTCACAAGCTTGATCCCAGTCTGGGTAATTGAACCACTTACTGAGAAGTATGTCATTTTTTTTTAAGGAAGGGGTGGGTGTGTAGCTCAGTGCACAGGCTTTGTGTTCAACTCTCAGTACCATAAAAAACAAAGAAAAAGAAAAAAATTGAGTTACCTCTGGTTCTTGTGAATTGCACTTTATTGCTTAGATATCCTAACCTTGCTCTGGCAGTAGGAGCTGTCTACTCAACTGAACATTAAAAAACTGCCTCCTCACCCCAATAAATCCAGTAATTTTTAAAAATTCTTTCTCTAGGAGTAAAGTATCTTCACATCTTTACCATGATTTACGGGCATTGCTACCCTTCTCCTAATGATTTATGTTTTATGGCAGAGAATGGTGCGGGTGGGGCTTTGCATGTTTGTTACCATCTGTGTCCTTGTGTTTCAGGCACGTGTGATTCTTGACATACCTGCTTCTCTGCATTGCTCCTGCTTCCCGTGTGCTCTACTAAGGTCCATGGAGAGGAACTTGTGTTTGTGCCCAAGCTATTCATGGTCCTTTCACTCTCTGGGGCTTTGTGTTTGAGCACTAGATCAAACAGCTTTTAGTAACTCATGAACCCATTTTTTCTGTATTTTATTCCCTATTAAATGGTCTCCAGCATGTCTTCTCCCCACGCGCTTCAAGAGATGTGTCAGTGTTTTCATCCAGATTCTTTTGATTTCAAATACTGCACATTTTTTCCTATCACTACAAGTATCTCTTGAGTTCAAGATAGCTTATGATATTACTAATCTTTTGGGTTTTCTTTGTTGTTAGTTTAAATGTAATATTTTCTCACTGCCTACATATTAAGTAGAAACAGAATCTCTGATACTTTGAGTAGGGCTTTTACTTGTCTTTTTTATTGTTCTGAGGATTATATTCACTTTGTTTTTGTGTCCATTACATACAGTACCTGTTCATTTTGTCCTTCAAATCTAGGTCTAAAAATATGGTCTCATTCTTATAATCTTTGTCTATATAACTATGATTTTTATTTTATGCTAACTATAAACTTAAATTAGCAAAACTTTTGTTATACCATATGTTTATGGTAGAGAAATTAAAATATTGCTCAAAACAAAAAATGACAGAAAAATAGGCATAATTACATTTTTCTGACAGAAATTACTTTCTTTTATCTACTGCATATTCTCTCTGATTGGTGTGTTTCTAAAAGACTGTTTCAGAACCTTCTGTGTTTCATCTGCTGTATGGTCAAACCTACATTCCAGATATTCTAATAGAGGTTTTATATGGCTTTTGGGTGCCATTAATGTAACATAGAAATAAAAGAAACACATTGTTTTTATTTGAATTATTCAATACAAAGCAATCATACCTTGGAAAAGTTCCATTTTATCCTGTGAGCCAAAGACCTTTTGAGAATATCAGCCAGTGACCACTTGCCTTAACCTGGTCTAATCTCTTATTAACTATTGATGTTAATTTTAAATTCTATAAATTCCACATTATTCGCTTGTCCTTTCCTCATAAATGTACATGCTTTTTTAAACATTGTTAATGTATAGTTTTCTATGATAATTCAATTCATCTGCTTGTGTGTATCATAATTAAATCTTCCAAGTCAATGCCAGTCTGGGTCACTTTCCTGAAATAGAGGTCCTTCTAGTATTTCTATTTGGATTAACAAATCTTTATCTCAGGATGCTAAGTAGTACAAGCCTAGGTTCTTAATTCATCATCCAGTATTTTATGCTGCATGGCCAGTTCTGATGAAACCACTATTACACTGATACCATGGAAGTATGCATTATTTTCATTCAATGATGACAACTGTATGATCGAAAATACTATGTGCCCCAGAAGAATGTCACTAAGGTGTGTTCAGTCCTCCATTGTACCACCACATGAGCATGATATAAGCTATCACTTAAATATATCCTAAGGAATACTACTAGGAATACTAGATCATAAAATCACATCCAAGCTAACATCTCTTGAATCCCTTCAGGCTCCATTTACATGTTTCTTTAAATCCATTGAATAGACATTCATATCTTAACTCTTCAAAGTAGCAAAGAAACTCCCTACATGCGGAGCAAGCAAGCAGCAATCTACTTCCTGTCATTCCCAGGCAGCTGTCATAGCAATGTATCATCTTGGTTAATAGACATGCAGGGTGGCAAAATCTTCGCTGCTCAGCATACTCCACCCTCTTGATTTATTAATAGTATTTTTTCAGATAATCAGAAAAATAACAAGAATAGTAAATATACACTACGAACTATGAATACTATTGGTTGTAATTTACTCAGACACTGAGTTATCAGGGAACCATGTCACTTCTTTCCGCCAAATTATCTAGGTGAAGTTTTGGGGCAGGGTCAGAAAAAATATAATTCTTCCTTTCTGGAGAAATAAATCCATAGGTTTCTCCAAGTACTCAGACTGATGTACTAATGAATTAGTATGATGAAGATGGCTAAAAGTCTTATTCTTTGCGCTCATCTTATTCTTTCCACTCTGTGGAAAGAATGAATTTTATTTCAAAGTAAGGTCATGGCAAATTTAAGAGAATCCATTCATTTGCCATATTTACTTCTATTTTGATGTATTACTTATTCTGATCCACTATGATGGGATTTTTCTAGCTCACATATATGGAACACTCAGAGTGAGCTTTAACAGCATATCTGATGCTATAATGTCAACATGAATTCAGATTATGATAAAATAGACAAATTTGTCTCTAATATAAACTGTCAAACATTGCAGGAGAAAGATTAAGCACTAGATGTAAATCTAGGCAACCTACTCATCCCAATAGAATATTATAATGCTGTTTGCCCTACTGTTTGCATCTCTTTTAGTCAGAAAGGAAACATGAAGAATTCCCATAGCACAGAACTTTTTTATTCTGAAATTAACATAGTTAGAAAATCTTGGGCTTCATTACTAAAATTGCTGTTTTTCAGTTGGGAAATAATCAAAATTAGAATGGCTTTGAAAAAAGCAAGCTACTAATACAATTTCTCATATCCAGAGGAAGCACATATAACTGTTAGAGAAAGTCATTGTACCCATGCCACTGGAGAGCTGTCTGGAATATTTAGGGAAAAAAAATCTGAAAAGTGAATTAGTTTTTAACCTATTATATTAAAATAAAAAGCTTTTTTGTGGAAATTTGGGATATGATCTTTCCATGTACAATTATTTAAAAAATAATAGTGTGCATGTGTGCGTGTGTGTGTGTGTGTGTGTGTGTGCAGTTCTGGAGAATGAAACCAGGTCCTTCACACTAAGCTACATGGCCAGCCATTTTTATTTTGTATTTTGATACAGGGTTTTATCTTGAAACATCAGTGAAGGATAAATTTATGTTTTCTAATTTTGATTTATGGACAGAAATTTGAGACTTAGATGTAGTTTTTAAATATAACTGTATTTTATCTTTTTCCTGAAAACAATTTTGTTGACTTTCTTTGTGATTTCCCCACTTATATTTTTCTTGAAAGCTCCTGTAATATTCTTGACCCAAGTTTGACTCCTTGTTTAAAGCCACAACACTGATAATAATAATAGTTAACCGTATATGGCTATCAATAGTAATTAACTTTATATGGCTATCAGTATGTGTTGGTCTCTGAGGTAAATGCTTTATACATATTGAGTAATATTGTCTACACAACAAATGTCTGTATATGATACACATTTACATCATTGTTCATACAACCTATACAGTAAAGGTCTGACATACATTTTATCATGGAGAAAGTAAGGGTAATTTCTTAAGCATTCAAGGTCACATTGCTTACAAGCAGCAAACCAGAAAAGTAAAATTTTGTAAGTGTCACATTTATAAGTGATCATATGCTATAATTCCAGGTGATGAGAGAATTTTCAGTTGAAGCATAAATGTCCTGAAAAAGAACGGTGATGAATATGTTGTCTTCAGCTAGAAGCCACTGTATGTAAGCAGAAGGCCACCATAGTGATCTTGACCTAACTATGCAGCCATGGGACTTTGCTGAGAACCTGGTAGGGTCCCGCCCATTTTCCCCAAAAAGTCTGGGACCTTTGAGTCACCACTCAGGTCCTGCTTGGGCCCTGCTCAGTGACCTCCAGGTAGCTGAGAGCTGCCATGTGTTGAGTGGCATGAGCTAAAGTCCTCCACAATGAATTCCATCTAGCCATGTAGGCTTAGAATGCTGCTCAGAACCTCATAGGGCTCCAACCAGAGACTTCAAGAAGCCAGGGAGCTTTGATGTGCCACATGGCTTGAGCTGAAGGCTTTCTCAGTGTACTCCACATACCGTTCAACCTTAGTACACCATTCACATTCTGGTAGGGGCCTGCCCAATGACCTCAAGCAGTGGGGGAGCTCTGTTGAGACACATGGGGTGTGATGAAGGTCTACCCTGTGTACCCCCATTTGGGGAGCCTTTGAGTGCCACTAGAGATGTGGTAAGGACTGCATAACATCCCCCACTCAACTGGGGAAACTCCCTGCAGTACGACAGCCATCCTCAATCCAAGAAACAGCTGATACTTTGTATTCAACTGCCCCTGGAGAATGCAGGAAAGTGACAAAATGAAAGAGGAAAATATAATCACAAACCTCCAGCCCATTATAAACAAGCCTAGGAGACATGGACATAGAAAAAAATGTAAGTGATACACCTGAAATTTCTGAAATGATAGCAATTGAAACAACTCCATGTAGTTATAAATGAACTCAGAACAAATATAATCTCCCAGGTAAAACAAGAAACAGTAAACATGGTGAAAGAAATGCCAGACACATCTAAAGAAGATATAATTTAAAAAATAGAGGAACACAGCAAAATGATTGAAACCTTGAATGAACAATATAAGAAAGAACTCAAATTCATAAAGATTCAAAGACACATATAGGAAATCAAAAAAGCTGGTAAATCAAAATCTGGAAATCGAAAGCTGGCAAAACCACCTCAATGAATGCAAAAATAAACTTTCAGCCTTGAAGACAAGACTGCAGCTAGTGAACAGGAAAGGAAAGATCTTTTAAAAATAACAAGGAATCAGAAAAATAACAATTCAAAAAAACCACAAAACACAAAAAACAACTCTGGCTTAGTGTTTGTTTAAGGGTTGGGGTTTAGTTCAGTGGCCTAAGTGCCTGCCTGACAAGCACAAGGTTCTGAGTTCAATTCCTGATACCAAAACAAAACAAACAAAAACAAACAAAAAACAAAACAAAACCAATTCACCTGTTGCAAGGTGATGCAAAGAAAAAAAATATAAGGTTAATAGGTGTAAATGAAAAAGAAGATGACAACACAAATGATATAAAAGATTATTTACAGAAGTAAAAGCTGAACATTTTCCAAACATGGAAGAGAAAGCTAACATACAGATAAGTGAACTTATAGAACTCCAGTCAGCCATAACCAAAATAAATCTACATCCAGACATATAATAATCTACATCCAAGAAATTCAACATATGAACAGAATATTAAAATCTCTCAGAAAAAAGAAACAAATCACCTATAAAGGAAAGCCCATCAGGATCATAGCAGACTTCTCAATATAAACAATGAAATCAAGAATAGCATGGAGTGAAGTATTTCAAATCCTAAAGGAAAATGACTTACAAACTATATTGATGTAACCTGCAAAACTATACATCAAAACTGATGGAGAAATAAGATATGTCCACAATAAAAAACAGGTGAAGAACTTCATGACCACCAAACCAACCCTGCAAAGAGTACTGAAAGATATTCTAGATAGACATAAAAATAACTATGACTTCAAGAACACCAACAAAAGAAACCACAAAGCAGTGCAAAAAAAATTAGACAGGGGGAAAAGGTAAGGAATCAACTGCAGAAAGATAATGTGACAAAAGTAACCCAATATATATTACTTATAACTATTAGTGTAAATGGTCTGAATTAACCAGTTAAAAGAAACAGACTAACAAAATGGATCAAGAAGCAGCATCCAACCATATGCTGTATACAAGAAACCCAGCTATCCCCAAAGGAAACTCATACACTGAAAGTCAAAGGATGGAAAACAATGCTTCATGAAACAGGAACCCAAAAAAGTAGGAGTAACTATTCTGTTTGCAGACAGTGTGAACCAAGACAACCAACACAGACAACCAAGAATGATTCAAAGAGATAAAGAAGGTCACTATATACTGCTTAGGGGAAAACTTCAAGAGGAAGAGATAACAATTTTAAATATATATGCACCATATATGGGAGCATCCAGTTATATAAAACAAATATTAATAGAAATGGAAACTCAAATAAGCAATAACACACTTATAGTGGGAGACTTTAATACCCCATTGAAACAGACAGATCAATAAGGCAGAAAATCAGCAAAGAAATAAAAGAATTGAATCAAACTTGTGAAGAAATGCACTTAACAGATGTGTACAGAGCATTCCACCCAATAACAGCAGAATATACATTCTCCTCAGCTTCACACAGGATATTTTCTAAAATAGACCATATACTAGCCAGTAAAGCATGCTTCACTAAATGCAAAATAATTGAAATTATCACATGCAATTATCTGACCATAATGCTATAGAACTGGAAATTAATGACAAAAGAAACTGTAAAAGCTCCATAAACACATGGAAATTAAATAATATACTTCTGAAAAATCAAGGAATCACAGAAGAAATTAAAGAAGAAATTAAACAATATCAACAAGTAAATAAAAATACATATACAGCTTACCAGAACCTGTGCGATGCAACAAAAGCAGTCTTCAGAAGGAAATTTATTGTAGTGAACTGTCACATCAGGAAAACAGAATGAACACAAATAAATAACCTGACACTACACCTCAACCATCTAGAAAGACAAGAACAAGTGAAGCCCAATGCCAAAAGAAGGGAAGAAATTGTAAAGATCAGAATGGAAATCAGTTGCAATAGATACCAAGAAAACAGTACAAAGAAATAGCAAATCAAAGAGTTGGTTCTTTGAAAGAATAAATAAAATTGATAAACCACTACCCAACCTTATTTTAAAAAGGAAATAAAAAACTCAAATTCATGCAATAAGGATGAAAAAGGTGAAATAATTACAGACCCAGTGGAAATACAGAAGATCATCAATACCTACTTCAAAAACCTTTGCTCTCATAGGTTTGATAACACAGAAAAATTGGACAGAATCCAAGAAGCATATGAATTACCAAAGCTGAATCAACATGTAAAATTGCTCAATAACTCAATTTCAGTTAATGAAATTGAAAATGTAATTAGACTTTACCAACAAAGAAAAGCCCATGTCCTGATGGATTTACAGATGAATTCTACAAGAAATTAACAGAAGACATAATTCCAACACTTCTCAAGCTCTCCAATGAAATTGAAAAGAAAACAATTTTTTTCTAACTCATTCTTGGAAGCAAGTATTACCCTAATACCAAAACCAGAGAAAGACCCAACCAAAAAAGAGAACTATAGACCAATCTCCCTAATGAACATAGATGCAAAAATCCTCAATAAAATAATGGCAAACAGAATGCAGCAAGATTATACACCATGACCAAATGGTATTTATCCCAGGAATGCAGGTGTGGTTCAACATATGCAAATCAATAAGTGAAATACATCATATCAATATAGCCAAAGATAAAAATCACATGATCATTTCAATAGATGCAGAAAAACCTTTTGATAAGGTCCAACACACATTCACAATAAGAAACCTATGGAAAATCAGACTATATAGTCTCTACCTCAATCTAAAAAAAAACCTATGACAAATTAACAGCCAGCAAATATTAAACGGTCAAAACCTGAAAACTTTCACTCTAAAATCAAGAACAAGACAAAGCTCTCCATTATCACCACTCTTATTCAATATAGTGTTGGAAATATTAGCCAGAGTAATTACAAAAGAGAAAGAAATGAAAGAAAGAAGTATAGGAAGGAAGAAGTTAAATAATCATTATTTGCAGATGACATGATACTCTACATAGAAGACCCCCAAAACTCCATTGAAAGACTCCTAGATGTAATAACAAAATTCAGTAATGTAGCTGGTTATGAAGTCAGCACTCAAAAATCAATAGCATTCCTGTACACAAAAAACACTGAGAGAGAAATAAGAGACCACACCCTTCACAATAGCACCCAAACATGACATACTTAGGAATCAATCTATCAAAGGAATTAAAAGATCTATTCATTGAAAATTACAGTACACTGAAAAAGAAATTGATGAGGACCTCAGAAAATGGAAAGACATCCCTTGTTCATGGATAAGAAGAACAAACATTGTGAAAATGTCCATTCTATCAAAATTCTCTCAAAATTTTTAATGCAATTCTAATAAAGAAAATATTAGCATACTTTAGGTCTAGAGAAATCATTCCAAAAAAATCATCTGGAAACAGAAAAGACCTAGAATAGCAATGGCAGTTCTAATCAACAAAAGCAAGGCAGGAGGCATCACAATCCCTGATTTGAAGTTATAATACAAAGCTACTCTAATAAAATCGACATGGTACTGGAATAAAAACAGACCTGAAGATCAATGCAATAGATTATAAAATACAACTACTACTACAAACACACTCAAGCACCTCATCTTTGACAAAGGAACCAAACATATTCACTGGAAGAAGGACAGTCTCTTTATTTAATAAGTGGTTCTGGAAAAATGGCTTTCCATATGTTGAAAACTAAAATTAGATCCATGCCTATCACTATGCACTAAACTAAAGTCAAAATGGATTGAATATTTAAATATTAAAACAGAAACACTAAATCTGCTGGATGACAAAGTAGGTATAAATCTTGAAGACATAGGGGTCAGCAGAGAATTCATGAAAAAAATCAAACTGCATGGGAAAAACTTCCCAGAATAAATAACTGGGATCTCAGCTTACTAAAAGTTTTGGCATGTCAAAAGGAATCTCCAACAGAGAGAAAAGGAATCCCACAAATTGATAAAAAAAAATCTTCATCAAATGCCCCTCAGACATATATAAGGACATGTAAAGAATTAAAAAAATCAGGCCCACAAAATTCAAAGACTCAATCCAAAAATGGGTATCAGTGATGAATGCGTACTTCTCAGATGAACAAATACAAACAACAAATAAATACGTGAAAAAATGTTCAGCTTCATTGTCAATAGAGAAATGCTAATTAAAACCATAAGGAGATTTCATCTCACTCCAGAAAGAATGGCCAGGATCAAGAAAACTACCAATAACAAATGCTGGAGAGGCTGTGGGGAAAAAAAAACACACTTCTGCGTTGTTGGTGAGAGTGTATACTAGTGGAAATCAGTCTGGAGATTCCTCTAAAAACTGGGATTTGGAGCCCCATTTGACCCAGCTATTCCACTTCTGGGCATATTCCCAGAAGATCTGAAAACATCATACCACAGTGATATATGTGCACCTATATTTATAGCAGCACAATTTATAATAACTAAATCTTGGAAACAACCCAAATGTGCAACACTGAGGAATGGATAAAAAAGATATATTTTTAAACAATGGAATGCTACTCAGCTGTAAAGAAAGACTGCACAGAGGCCTTTATAGGTGAATGGATGCTACTTGAGAACATACTCACAAGTGAAATAAGTCAAACTCACTCATGTAAATAATGTATTGTCTCTCTAGTGTAAGAAACTGAAAGAGTAAATAAGATGCAAAATCTTCAATAATTATTGTGAAAGGGTAAGAAACTGCTCAAAGCCGAAATAATAACTCAGATAGGGAAAAGGAGAAAAGAAGGAAGAGAAAAGAAAAAACATAAATTTGTGTATATATACACTGAAGATTACTAAGATGATTATATTACTAATTCTATTAGTTCTTGGAACAAAACACTTAATATCCATAGGATTAGATCAATTTTGCATGACTATATCTGGTAATTAGAGTAAGACTTTTGAAGTTAACTATGCAAAATAACAAAATATGTTCCTAACACCTTGTTTTGAAAGCCCACATTGTTATTGTTTTGGGCTCTTTGTTATAGTTATTTGACTCTTGTTTCTTGTTTTTCTTATACTTTGTTTTGTTTTTCCCTCTAATACAGAAAGGATAGGTGTACACGTATAGGCTTCCATATGCCTAGAACTTCACTAAAGACTTTACAAGATTTAATTTTGTTATGTGTGATGGTATGAACAACTACACTGAAGAAAGCAAGGCACCATGATAGCCATTAATGATTTCCCATCAGTTTATTTTGAAGTCCAATAATGCTTTTATTATTGGTTTTGATTGGCTTTAGTCTATTTTCAATATATGTGAAGGTATGGACAGTTATTTTGAAGAAACCAAGAGACATTATGGCAGCCATAACTGATTTCCTAGTGTCTGGATTTGAAGGCACGTAAGGCTCTCATTCTTGTGTTTGATTGTTTTTATAATATTTTTATTTGTATTACCTTATTGTGTGTGAAAGTATGGACATATATTTTGAAGAAAACAAGAGACATTTTGTAGCAACTGCTGATTTCCTGTTGTCTTGTTCCAAAATCCTGTGTTATTTACATTGTTTTGCTCTGATCTTTTGTTCTGTTTTATTTTGTTTTGTTTTGCTTTGTTATGCTTTATTCTCTTTAAAATAAAAAAAGAAAAAAGAAAGTGTTGGTTTCTAAAATAAAAAAAACTTTCTTATTTAGAAAAAAATATATTTTACTAAGAAATGCACACAAATACTTGATATAATTCATGTAGTTTATTCAAAATCCATTTTACACCTTTGAGAGGGTGCTAATACCTATTGTACTTTAGTAGTTTGGAAAGTAGAAATAATCCTGTGTTGCAATCCACTTTACCCAGAAGGTTTCTTATGAATACAAAAAAGAAAGTATATTAAAAAGACCATAACAATTAGAACATTATTTAACAAATGGGTTCATTAACAAAATTTGTTAAGTGACAACTCATGAACAAAAGACTAAAAAGACTTGGAAATATGAATGGTTTATTTGGATGCATTTTTCAGGGATTAATATTCCTCTGTGCAGAGGCAGAATCTACTTTCTATTCTAAGATAATAAGGGGAATGAGATTTTTTTTCCCTACACAAAGCATTTCCTAAATCTTCCCACTGATAATATCTGGGTATAAAATATTAACTGAATTTATACACAATCAAAGAGTACAATTCACCTGCTAAACTTGATCAGTGTGATTCATTTCATGATATATTACTGTCAGTAAACTAAGTATTGCCATGAATGACTCACTTGGGCGTAAAATGAAACGGAAAATGATGCATCTGTTAAAGTTATTTTAAATTCACAATATTTTTATATATAAATATATTGGTTATCATTTAGTCAAATCCATGATACTTTTTACATAATTATAAACCTATATTAAAATGAAAATCTCTAGCAATAAACAGTGGTGACACAATTTTAAGCACTGAAAACAAGGTCAAATTGAAAGATCTTAAAGAAAGTGTTAGCTTTCTCTCACTATCCCAAAACATCAGATACAATTAATTTATAAAGTGAAAAGGTTTCTTTTAGTGCCTGGTTTTTTAGCATCCAGTCTATTCTGTGGCAGACTTACTGCTTTTAGATTTCTGGTAGTAGTACTGGACAGAGGTCACAGGAGTTCCCTCCTTATCTCGTGACCAGGGAACCAAAGAGAGAAAAGGGAAGGGTGCCTCAAGTTCTCTTGGAAGATACACTTCAATGGCCTGTGGACTTCCTTCTAGCTCTTGTATCATTAACTGCCACAGTACCACCCAGTAGCAGCACGCTGGTACCAAGTCTGTAATATCTGGCCCTATGGAAGACATTCTATATTCAAATAATATCAGAAAGCAAGAAGATACAACGCTACCTTTCCACTAACTTCCATTTACCTTTTCATCTGCTTTATCACTTAACATTTCCAGCAAAGAACTAAGCATCTTTCTTTGTTTTATGTGCACTGCATAACCCGCCATTTTTTTCAATCTACCGCCAACCATGAAATTCTTCTCAATTTACAAATTTACAGTCTTAAGAAAACATAAAGAAAGAAATAACAAGGGACAATCACCTCAAAAGATATATAATTGAATGAGAAAAGTGCAACAAAGAAAATGTAGAGAGAAAAGCATGGATTTGTGAAACTATAGGTGACTTAAAATGATAAAAGAAATGGAAAGGAAATTATAAACTATTAGGTTGTGCCACAGATAAACTTTTAGCAAACAAGACACATCATTAAAATATTTTTTCCATTACACATATAGTTCCTCTAAGTGCTTCTTAAAATTTTTATCATTTTAACTAGAAGATTAACAACTACATAGCTGATATATTTAATTCTGACTGAGGATAACAGAGATAAGAAGAACACATTGTAATCCACAAAGTCTCCTTGACTTCACCACACAGTTTACAATTTCCAAAGAGGATATGGCAGTGGATTGATACCAGGACCATTGGCTGTTTAATCTGTTATTTTAGTGGCTGAGATGTCAGAGATTCTGCTCCTCCCAGTTTTATTTCTGAGGAGAATCAAATCATAAAAATCTCTATGTGTCTCCAATGTTAGCTTTATTGATCCATAGCCTTTACCTTGAGACTTTATGGTATTGTTTACTAGAGTGTAAACATTATCCTCCTTTAGCTCTGCCAGTGGCCATGAAAATTCCTGTGGGCCAGTGAAATGTGGTTGGATGGGAGTGTGTTAGTTCCAGACCAAGCCCTCAAGTACCAGAGGTTTACACATGTGCCCCACTGACCTTCCTTGAGGAGAACTTGCATCTGGTTTCTGATTCTCTAAAGAGCATTTTAAGCAGCGCTAAAGCAAAACTGCAGGAGGAGTCACAGGAAGCTCATAGGCAATTAGAAGAAGAATCAGCCAAATGAGTGACAACTTGTGTACCATTGAGTACAAAAAAAACAAATCAACCAGCAGCATGGACAATAGAGATTTATTTCTATTTGACTG
This sequence comes from Hydrochoerus hydrochaeris, assembly GCA_004027455.1. Classification (NCBI taxonomy): domain Eukaryota; kingdom Metazoa; phylum Chordata; class Mammalia; order Rodentia; family Hydrochaeridae; genus Hydrochoerus; species Hydrochoerus hydrochaeris. The sequence goes on from PVLA01000660.1 coordinate 262,537, forward strand.
ACCCTCACCTAACCTATGAGGGGATTTAATGACAACTGTTACCATTTTTAGCATGTATCTATAATAATCTCATCACTTGACTTGAAAAATATGTTTTGACACTCATATGTAGGGAAAGTAGGAAGGGATGGATTAAACAAACAGAATTACTGACAATAGTATTTTGAAGAAACCATTTGGTATATATATGAAAAGAGGTAAGATTTTATTTACAGATCTAAGAATTTTGACTCCTGTCCTACCTTGCAGAATAACACTTTGGACATGTTTGTTGCTAAACTCAAATATTATACACATATTAATGAGATTTATCTAATTTTATTGATAAATTAATAATATTAATAAGGATTCATTAAATAATGGAAATCTTTTTGTCAGGCAGTTTTTATGCATGCTTTCTTTTTGTGTGCTGCAACTTCAAGCAACAAATCTCAGATAATTTATATAATAACAGTCCTGTTTACAACACATATGACACAATATAATTCTCTCCAAGACAAATTTGTGTGATCACATTCACAAGTAACACTAAAAAGCTCCAGATCCTTCACTGTGAAAACTGTAACTGCTTAAGTAAAATTAGTTTGCCTTTTCATTTAGTTTGTATTTTGTTTTATTCAGAGAGTTAGCTTTTAATGCTTGGGAATAAACAAAAGGAAATTTTAACATATTCAAGTTCAGAAAGTAGAGATCAGAAAAATCATGGTTTCTGCACTAAATAACTGATCCATACTTTTATTTTTTTGCCTGACATTAGAAATATTCACATGGAGAGAGGGTCAAAAAGAAATTACAAATTTTATTTAAATTATGAATAACACAAAATTGAAAGAAGTGTTTCTTTCATTATTAAGTTTATTTGTACACCCACATCCTATGTGGTTTATGAAAATAGAGTATCTTATCTGAACATAAACTTTTAAAATTACTTACAATAAGTCATAATTATGGAGTGAACATTTAACACGCTATGTTTTGCCGTGTGCTCTGTGAACATAACATATTTTAATCCTCCACAAAATTTCACAGGTGTTTCCAACATGTAGTCTGCAGGTTGGATTCCCCTCACTTGCCTGGGTTTCACTGAATTATCTTTGGCTCATATAAAGTATATAATACAGTTCATTTATAACATTAGTGAGCTTCTTTTTTAAAAATTTTTTTTCAATATAATACAAGAATGTCTGACATGTGGGTCACAGGCTGGAAATGCCTGCTAGAGGTAGATGCTATGATGTCAAAACAGTTGGAGTGTGAAACTGCTCATGTACTGGAAACTTAATCTCCAGTGAAAGAACATTGATGTGGAAGACCTTTGAGCCACAGGACCTCATGGAAGATGTTAAACCAACAGGGCATTGCTTCCAGTGGAATGTTTGCAGTCATGCAGAAGAGATTCTTGTTCTTAAGTAGAATAGGAAGGTCACATAGCGTGTGATCTCTCCTGTATGCATTCCGTTTTCTTTCTGTTTCTCTGCTACATTTTAATGCAGTCAGGGTATCCCTCTTCAAGCACCATGCTGTTTGCACCTTCTAGTACCACAATCATGAAGCAAATAAATGTCTTTTCTTTATAAATTACCCAGACTCGAGTGTACCATTATAACAACAAGAAGCAGACTAAAACCGTATATGTCTCTTAATTACTCTATTTTAGAAAATAGAAAATTTTGAGCTATAGAACTGAAATAACTGATGGTCATGCAGCTGTTAGGAGTAGTAAAGTTCTGGTTTAGTCTTCCTGACATAGACTCTCAGCACTATAATAGAAACTTTGCAGATGGAGTCAGGGGCACAGGTCCTGATAGGTACAGGTCATCCTATAATAAACTGCCTATTTGTCAAAGGCAGATGTCAGACTGTGCTCAATTTTCCAAAAAGGAAGTGTGAGAAGTAAAATTGGTCTCAGTACATTTTGCTTTCACTGATCTAGACCTTTCAAAACAAATAAAAAGTAGTTAAATTCTCAATATCTGCTTTTAAAATGCTTCAGAATGGGACAAATAATTGCTAGCTATTTCTGGAAACGTTCTTTTTTAAACATTAATAAGAGCTCACGTTTTTCTAAGTGGATTTGTCCTTGGTTTATAATTTCTGCATTACCAATACTGCTGCATATGCCTAAGCATTTTATCTGTAATATGTTTACTCAGCATCACAGCATATTCAGCTAGTTGTTCTTCATAAACAAGAAAACTCAAGGTCAAAGAAGTATAAAATAAGAATTCAAATATGGATTTTTCTAACTCTTAAGATGTCAAAATGCAAAAGCAGTACCTTTTGTAACTTTATATAGCTTATTATTAAATTATAGTTAGCATGCACATTTTATCTTGCCTATTTGCTCAATTTATAGGAACAAAGATGACATACCTAAGCTTATATTTATCATGCAATATAATGATTTATTAAATAAAATTGATAATAAATAATTAAATTAATGAATAATATAGAAATAAAAGAATGCATATGTGTAATTTGCTGAGGCTCTGAGTTATTAATACCAGTAAAGTGATATTTCTGCTTATATATGGGTAATAGTATCTTGTAAGGAGATCCGGGTAGAATAAATACAAGGGAAACCTTAAAAAATAAAGAGAAATACCTTCCTTATTTTTCTATCTTTATATTAATATTTGCATTCAAGGAAGAAACATTAACATATAGATTCCTTATTCTACAAATTTATTTGTAAAAGCATTTCTGCTCAAAAAAATTGAATAGCATTTAGATCATTCTTCTTTATCTACAACCTCAAATATAGACCATTTAGATTTTAAATATTAACCAAATTTACTAATTGAGGCCTATCTAATAACTCTATGAGTTCTGTGACAGTTTATAAATTATATGAATCTCTCATGAAAAATCTTAATTAGGGGTATTAAATTGAAATGTTTATCTAAAACCTGCAACAACTTATTTCTTTCAAGTAAATGATTCCTTATCTGGGATGCAAAAATGACTTACCTTCACCACTACTAAAATATATTGCTGAAGTTCCGCTTGTCTCCTATGAATTACCCTCCCACCATCTGTGAATTTCTAGAGATGAGAGAAACTCTTTACAATACCATAGTTGCTTGTATGCTATGATCTAGGTGTGGTTCATTCCTACAAAAATTCATGTTGAAATTTAGTTGCTTACAATTTTATGTTATAAGAAAAACTCTTATTGCAATTACATCATGTATAATTTTTATATTTCTCCAGATGTTAGTGATATTTTTACAATGCAAAACATAATTTTGGGACAGTGAGAATGAGTGAAAAGGAAATGCTAAAAGACCTGCAAAAGAAAAAAACTGAAAAATGGAGAAATATTAGCATATCAGAAGGGAAAATTTATGTTATGAAATAGACAAAAAGATGTTTCCTTATAATCAATAATGCATTCATAATGCAGAAATAAAGAAACTGAAACAAGAAACAAAGCAAAAACAATTCCAATAGTGGTCAGTGATTGTAATAATTCTTTGGGTGGTATTGACAGGTCCAACCAACATCTAACAAGATATCCTGTAATAAAAGAAAAGGAAAAAATATACATGTACCTTCTAGGCAAAACAATATGAAACTTGTTTGTCATTTATTCAAAATGAGGGGATTCAAAAATTCATTCACAATTTAGATTAGGTCTAATAGACCAGATTTAAAAATTGAGACATGTCAAACAGTACCTCTAATCACTGACATCTTCACCATTATATTTAGTGGGTAGACATTTTATTGAAATTATACCACTTACAGAAAAAAGGGAAAGATCCATACAACAGCATAAAGTGTATTATTCAAAGAAAGATGGTAACGAAAAATTGTGGAAATCAACTAGATACTACTGTCCAGTTTGTAACACTGCATTGTGTATTGAATGTTTTAATACATAGTATACACAGACAAATTATTGAATCTTTTCAAAAAATTGCCTTTTTAACATTTTTGTTACATTATTTTATAAAAATTAATGAAAAAAATACAATTTTTGGTCATCCCGTATTTAAATAAAGGTATAGGTTGGTGGTTTAATATCTCCTACTTTGTGATATCTTAGTTACTTTCTCTTGACTGACACATACAACCCTATACCAATAACTCTAAGGAGTAAAGGTTTATTTTGGCCCACAGAGTTTTCAGTCTATTGTTGCCCGGCTCCCAGACAGTGTGGCATATCAGACGACCTTGCCAGAGGTGAGCTGTTCATGGCATGGCAGCAAGGTAGCAGAGAACTATCAAGGGAAGTGTGACAGAGATACATCCTTCCAAGTTGTTACCCACTTTCCCTTCTCCTCTCACAAGGTTTCACCTCCCAACATTTAGATACAAACTCATCAGTGGACTAGTAGACTGATGAAAATCACACCCTATGATCCAATCACCTCTAAAACACCCCCATAATAGTAAATGAGACTTTGGGTGGATGTCTGCAAGCAGTCATAACATTCCACCCTGTGGAATATGCACATATTCCACAAATATGTGCATTCCATTATGTAAAATGCATTTAGTCAATTTCAGGAGGTACCAAAATCCTAACAGTTTCAGCATTACTGAGAAGTCCATGTCCAAAGGGTCCTCTGAGATTTAAGGCAAACTCCTACCTTTTAACCCCTATAAAAAGCAAAAGCAAAAGCTTAACTAAGCACTACCAACATACAAAAACACAGGCTAACATTGCCAGTACAAAAGTGATAAATAGAGGGATAGAAAAGAATGGGAGAAAACCAAGACCAAAACTCAGCAGGATGAACATTAAATCCTGCATTTCCATCTTCAGCACTCTAGGCAAACTGTGGTGAGAGGCAACTTCCAAAAGACTGGTGTAGCACTTCCCCTATGGCTCTGCCAGTGGCTTCATGGCTTTTCTTGAGCTAGATTTGTTCATTGCCTGTGGCTTTCCTCACACATTCTATGTTCCTAGTGTAACAGGAGTTAGAATTCCACTAAGCAGTAAGTACAGTGGCCCAAAATGGAATAAAGAATCCCAAAATGAAGTCTGGTACATCACAACCCTTGAGATATAGTATAAAAACATAATCTAAGCATATTTTGGCTGTCTTGGGCCTCCCAAGAGGATCATTAGACAGGTCATTGGCTAAAGGGCACATGAGCTCTGCATGGGCGCTGCACAAACATTGCATAGATTGGAACTGAAGACTGTATTTTTATATAGTATAGAAATTATATCACTTAAACAAGGGCTCAACTTCCCTTCCAAACTCCTAAGCAATAAGCCTACTTGAGTATCCTACTACTAGATGGTGGACATTTTAGTTCCTTGCCTTTAAATCTTTCACTTTCTTGTCTTTATATCTTTTAAATAAATTTTCTTAGACATTAACTTCTACATTCATAGTTTCATTCTTCATTACCATTGGACACGACCCCAGGATTCTGGTAACACTCACTTCTCCAACTTTCTGAATCTTCATTGCATTTTTGGCTGCATAGTCATGACATCATGAATTGCTTTTCAGGGCCATACTGCCTGAAATCCAAAGCTTCTTCTGATATCTGTGTGGAAGACTCTATGAACCCACAACCCTTGCATTCTGTCTGTATATCAGAACCAGTACCATGTGAATGACAGCAACATCTGCCACCAGCCTGAGTAAGAGCTGAGCCCTTTTGCATCTCTTGTTGGTGGGCACAGAGAGCTCTGAGCACCTGGACATGTGAAGATGGTGAAATAAGTCTTGTGGAATCAATTCTCATTTCTAGGCTACCACTAGTGTGGACCATGATTCCATGGGGCTGTCCTCTTAAATCAAAGTCTTTCACCTTTGTTTGCAACTTAAGCCTGCAAAGTATGTGGCTTTCCTGGTTCCTCACATTCCAAGACTTTGTACTATGGTCCTCTTGTAAACTACTTGTCTTCCTTTAATGCTAATCTTTTTAGCAACCAAACTCTTTTGCTCCATTTTCCTGATCACAATTTTATTTGAGCTTCATTTCTGGTCAAACTCAAATATTTTTACATCATTCAGCTTTTGCTTTTGATTCTCAAGGCAAAGCTTGTCAAAAGCCCCTAACATTATCCTTGCCACAGATTGATTTGCCATTAGACTAACTTGAAATTTCCTCTATCATGCTAATTTATCTGCTGCTGTTAAATTCAGTCTCCTCAAAGTTTTATGGCAAGAATAAAATGTAGATGAAATAAGCCACAGCACAACACACACAGCCTGGAGTTCAGTCATCAATGGAATCCTTGTACCCAACTGAAAGTTGCTTAGCCTGCTCTTTGTCTGCCTTTTGTCAGTTTCAGATCTTCTGAGGTTTGACTGGAATATTCCATCAAGCTCAGCTTTCAGCCTTTTCCCGCTGTTTCTCCACCTAGTGTCGCCCAACTTTTCCAAACTCCTCCTGTAAACTAGTTCCAAAGGACTTCTGGCTCACATGGTCATAGGTCACAGGTATGATTCTAAGTCTCTGGTACCAAATTCAGCCTTGGCTAGTTTCTCATGACATCATAATCAATGCACAAATCAAATGAAGAAAATTTTATTTTGTCTCACAGCCACTAAAGATTTAGATCCATAGTTTGGTGACTCCAAAGCAGGTTGGCATGTTAGAATGGGCATGCCAGAAGAGAACTGCTCATTGTATGGCAAGCAGGAAGCAGAAAGAGACCAAGGGAGGCAGAAAGGAGACATGCTTAGAGGCCATGCCCCGAGTCACCCACCTCCTCTGACCAGGTTTCACTTCCAAATATGACATAAACCAACTCATCAGATGACTAGTCCTCTGATGAGTTTCACGCTCATGTAGCCTAATCACTTCCTTAAAGCCCCATCTATGAGTGCATGAGATTTTGAAGCCATGTAAATATAAACCATAATTTGTAGGTATCAAATACTGTGCCTCAGCAATAAGATCACTGACCAGTTAATATATGTGGTAGGAATCTAGGAGAAAAAGTAGAGCAGAAAACTTGAAGAATTTAATTTTGTCTTGAAAGGAAAAGCATATGTATTTGGAGTCGAGGAGTGTGATTGGTGAAGAGAATAGCATCAAGAAAATGAAATCAAGAACTGTGAATAGAACAAGAAGAAGAATAACTTAAGGGCTTTTGAGAAATCATTCCCATGTGCTACATGCCACAAAGTGAAAAAGTATAAATGTTTGTCTTGAGAAGAGGACACGTAGCCCTCTTTCTAGAGAAGGGTGTTCTCCTTGTCATTATGGTTTTGGTGTATGCAGAATATAAGAGTTGTGAGATCAGGGAGACTTCCACCCAGTTTTCAATGGATGGCTTGAGAAGCCAAACAAGGCACCCTAAAGGGAGTATGTGAAAATGAGGGGGTGAATCAAATGGTGCATTGGAAACCTAAGGAATTTGGAGTTACAAGAAAAATATGTAATGTTTTGTACAAAAATTTCCATCAATTATCAGAGCCACCAATAATCAAGGAGCATAACTCTAGAATTTGTATCTCAACACTGTATGTCCTCATCGGCAGACACGGAGCTACAGGACTTATTGTTTGCTCTTCTTGATTTTGTCTTATTTTGACCCAATTATCTTCTATTATTTTGTTTCTCAATTTTGGAACAGGAGTGCTTAACTGTGCCATTGTATCTTGCTTTTATTTTAATTTTACTGAGGTTCACAATCAAGTGTAAACCTTTGAACACTTTGACAAATAGGACACTTTAACACAAATTTGAGCAAAGCTGGAATTGTTGAGACTCTGGGCAAAAGATTCTTGGACTTTCATTGAATGTAGAAAGTTTTATCATATTAGATGGAATTATGGCCTTATTTTTCTTTATGTTTAAAGATTAAGGAGATATGTTTAACTGTCCAAGTTAACAAGCTCAACTGTTAATTTGACTGGATTAAGACACTCCTAGAAAAGTGATGGAATCATGAATATGCTACAGCAAATTGGTGATCAATTCGCTGACATTCATAACTGATTAGCAGGCTGTCCCTAGTTTGAGGTAGGTCACTAGAAGCCTGCATTTGGAGAATATTTCAATGAACTTTTCTATTCCCATGTGATCTGCTTCTTGGTCATCATGAAGTGGGCACCTTTTCTCCATGCCCTTTATTATTCTTTAAATGATGTTTATGTGTTGGAGTCAGGCAATCATGAATTAAAACTTCTGAAACCATAAGCCAAATTAAATGTCTTCTCTTTTAAATTATGGGGTTGGGTAATTGGTCTCAGAAATGGGAAAACTAAATAATACAAAAAGTAAAATATAGTCAAATTGTTCTTATATACTCCCCAAATTTAAAACTCAATATTATTGATTACATTTTGTTTGAAGCATCATTTAATAGCAGATCTTTGTAAATTAAATGGAAGAAAGTATTCACTTGCACTTTACAGACATGACCAAAATTTCTGATGCCTAAACACAAATACAAGCACAGGCTATAACAAAATAAAGAAAAGCAAAACCAACAAAAAACAATGTAAGCAGCAAAAATAACACTAATAGTATGCCAGAAAAAGATATATGTCAAAGACATAAAAAAACTTGGAGCTACTATTAATCTAGTTTCTAAATTTACCTCTTGAACACTAAAACACCAAATTATAAAATAAAATAAATTAATTTTTAATAAATTTTGAAATGAAAATATGAATCAATTACTTATATTCAGTCACTTTATTACATGGAAAGCAACATTGCTCAAATTGCTCAATGGATTGTAAATTTCACCTACTCACACCATGCAAAATGTTTACAGCCAGTGTATGAAAAGATGTAAGTAAAATTTAAGAAATTTAAGTATGCTTAAGTCCAATACACCTTATTATTTTAAGCAAAAATCACAAAGTCTAACACTAAAATTATATTATAAGGCAGTAAAAAATGTCAAATGTCAAAAGCTCCAAATATGAACCCTGCATATCTGTACAAACTGAAGTAAATCAAATTTTATTTTTAAATGTATTTTAATAAACAAATAGAAGTAAATATTTGTCATACAATATGCTATTTTAATATATCTAAATTCAATAAGTATACACACATGCATACATAATATGAAAAATTGATTATTATCTCTTACTAATTGACTTACAAATTATATAGCAGTAGTGATAAAATTTGTACTCCTTCTTCTAGTAGGACTCCTGTTAGCATATAGGTAAATTTCTTCCTGTTACATGAATAAAGAACTTGTATTCAGGATGGTATATTCTAAGAATTTGAAAATTTTTCTTTCTTTATGGCAAAACTTAGTCGTAGACATAGCCAGAGAAATGAAACAACTTGTGGCACACATCTGCAATCCACCACCCTGTGAGGCTGAGGCAGGATGATCATAAGTTTGAGCCATATAACTTAACTGAGATTGCCTGTCTCAAAATAAAAAAAGGAATACAGATGTACCTCAGAGTGAAGGCCCTGCATTTAATCTCTAGTGCCAAAACAATTGTATTTGTAAAGAAAATAGCTTACTAAAACATATATAAAATTGACCCTTTTTTTGGGGGGCTTGTTTTTCTTGTCTCTCACCATTATGAGTTACATATAATACTGACATCTCTTCGCTGGACTTGCTCTTCTACATACTAAACTCTGTCTTGTTTTCCACTGTCAGTCACTATGTTCCCTGTTCCAACAGTGTGATAATCTCTGGATGCACCATATTCCATTTTCCTTCCTGTGCATTACTTCCAGGGACTTGGGCCATTACTCATACTGTAACTCACCATTGAGCTCATTCTGTGAATGACCAATCATGTTTTATTACAGTCATATTTCCAGATTTACTTATCATGTATTGTAGTAAATACTACTTCAGACATTTATCTATCTTTTAATGTATTTGTAAGATGAGCTTGAATGTCATTGAGTTCAGGAGGAAAGAAAGGATTGGTGAATTTAAATAATAACACAAAACATTATCCCAACTAGTTGGACATATTCACTAATGTAAAAGTTATCTTGAAAACTCAGGTTTTCTACCCAAGATTTAAAAATAATTAGTAGTTTATAGCCCAATCTATGAAATATAACCTAAACCAGAAGATGCATACTATATAGAATAAACATCATATATTAATTTACTTTGAGTCATTAAAGTGTCATGAAAAAGAACTTATGATTAACCACACTGCTATTACTACTGGAAGAAAAGATGTACATAAAAACGAAAATAAAATGAGAAGTTAGTATGCATCAATTAATAATATATTTGTCTTAATTATTTTGCATTGTTGAATTACAAAGTAATGTGAATGATAAATATAGTTTTCTCTGCATTTCTGATTTTACTCTCATGATGTTCTAAATAGGTTCCTCCTTTTCCTTGGGTAATTTAATCTCCCTTGGATATCTTTAATTTTCCCTTTCTGCACATTAATATAGAAATATGACCTAGTTTTTTCTTGCTCCTACAGACAAGTTGACCTTAATCTATTATCTGGTAATTTAAAACTCCATCAGCCTCTATTAAAATTTCCTGTAGAAGCTTATGATTACCAGATTCCTGTTATGGATTTGTTCTGTAAGTTCACTGCTCACAATTAAAACACTTTATTTCCTCCATTTTCAAATTTGGAAGGTTGCCTCACTGTGTCACCCAATAATTGTCACAGACCTACCAATGATGATAAAGATACATGGTGAATGTTTAAATGAAAATATTTATTACAGTAAAAGACACTTTGTCATTAATCCTCCATATTTCCCTGCACTTGGAACATATTTACCCCATTATTTCTGCCACTTTGAGAATAAGATATGGAAGTTCTTTTCAATGTGTATCTTCAGGAGATGTGATAAAAAAAAATTTGCTGTTGTCAAGTGCTATCCAAACTAATGGTAACTCATAAAAAATTACAGTGTGTTGTCAACCATCTTATTCACTGGATCTGCTACCATGGACTTTTTTTTCACTTTTGCCAAAGTCAAAACAGTGTGAAAAGTTCACATTTTGAATGGATTCAAGACATCCATTTAGCTATAGCAGCAAAACGACACTCACTAAAGTAGACTTCCAGAACTGCTTTAAAAAGTAACAAGAATGGTGAAACAAATGCATTTTAAGCAAAGGAGGGAATTTTCAGGGAAATAAAATGCCATGTCTTTTCTACTAATATATTTTCTTTCTGTAAATATTTAACTTATTCACTCTAATTTCCTGTCCTACCTCCTACAATTATAGAACAGCAAATGCCTCATTAGCATGTCTGATATGAATTAGGTTTTCTATATGAAAGCAATTACTTTTTTCATGATGTATCTATGACAGTAAATTTAGCAAACCACATTTGGGTTGTCTATACATAATTGATTTTTAAGATTTCAAGTAATTAGTGAAGATGAATAAGTGATTTAATTTGTGTCAGTCACCATGGGGACTGACAAGCAGACTCCATTTTACTCACAAACAAGTAGGTTCTGCTTTGTCAGAAATCTCAAGCATGCGACATTTTTGAGGAATAAAATTGCAGGATGAATATTACACATAAAATTTAAATTCCTCAAATATGAATGTATTTTCCCAGTTTAAGTGAAACTTGAAGATTATGTAATATAATAACATTACACAATTTCAATAAAATTAATCATGTACAGTACACAATGGAAATAAAATATGAACAAATAACATGACTGATTTGAAACTTTCTACTTCTTGAATTTGAATATTTTCAAATTACAAACCTATGGATCTCAGTTTGAGAAGAAGGTAAGATTTGGGAATAAAAAATTATTAAATTATTATATGACTGTGATACAATTTGCAATTTAATTTTCCAATATGTATAAAAATTATATAAATTGTGTAAAAATATATGCAAATAATCATAATACTATTTAAAACTGAGAACACACATCATCCAATGAGAGAAAAAACTCAGGCTTACTCAAAAAACTCTGCTAACTCTTCTTTTACTTCAGTGCATTTTTTTTTCCATACCAGGGATCAAATTCACCACCTCATGCTTGCCAGGCAGGTACTTATGCCACTGAGCTAAATCTCCGGCCCCTATTCAATGCATATATTTATGAAAGAAGGAAGAATAAAATATGAAGAGTGAAGACAAAGTATATCATTTCCTGTATGGTCAAACAGCTCCTAATGGACCCTGCCTTCCTGAGTACTGCAGGTATGAGCTCCATACAAACTTCAAAGAAGAAATGAAAGGGAATAAGGTGACCAGGTAGGCTCTAGAGCCGAGTTGATATTTATTAAAGAAGAATATGACTGTGTGAGTTATGTGGTTTTGTCTCCGTTTAAAAGTAGGTCAACAGTCTCAGTGTGTGAACTACTTATTACTCTTATAGAAAACTGATAGTTTTTCTGGTCTGAAAATAGTAAATACATTTTATTATACTAAAATCTTACAGAAGAACCTGAAAAGGAGAGAACCACAGGAGAGGAGCTCTAAAATTTGAGTATAAAAATCTCCCTACATTTCTGGTTGACTCTTTAAACATAAATACATGGTACAGGCTGAAAGTAGCTCACAAAAATGCTAAAATAACTGAACTGACATTCGAGTTGTAACCCAAAGCATACAATGAAGCACCTACAAGTTTAATCTAAACAAACATTGCCTGTTATGGTAGATTAACTGGTCAACTAGTTACACCCAGCTGACCTGATTCAGTGTGGTGCTGCGTACAGAAGTTACCCCCGAGGATGGCTGCCAAGCGCACAAAAGGAGAACTGCAGAGGAAGAGGGTGTGCTATTGATTCTCCTGGGGAAGTTTGTCACGCTGGCTTTCCTGATAGGAACTCAGCTTTCTCACTGTTGGAGGACCTCGGGTCCTTGTTGTCACTGAGGATGTCTGCAGTTATTTTCAGGGGAGCTCTGGTCCTTTCCTTGGGCATTGCTTCCTGGCTCTGTGCAGATCCCTCAGCCTGCTGGCACAGGCTTTCTAGCTTCCACCACTGACCTTGGGACCCTCCCACTGCAGATCCTTGATACAGACTTGCATGAGATGTTTTTTGAAGTCTTTGGTTGCACTTGTGGAGGACATTGCCATGGGCTCTAGGTCTTCAACTGGTCTTATGCAGGACATTGCCTCGGGATCCATGGCATCAGCTGGATTCTTTGGGCCTCTACTGTGTGGACAGACCTCCCACACTGTTTTACATTTGATTTTGGGTGAATATTATAAAATAATAATATAAATTATGCATCCTGTATTAAAATTTTCCCTTGTAAGCCCTATTTACCTGTTAAACAAAAGTGTCAGCATTCTTAAGAACATAGCCAAATGCAAATCATTTACATACCATCAGAGAGAAAGAGAATCCAAAAATAATTGTACATGAAGAACCATAAAAATATTACTAACTCTTAAAGGAGATTATCGACAAATATTATGCATGAGATTATTCAGAGGTTGAAATTATCATACAAGAATGTTAAAGCCGGAAGAAAAAGACACTGCCTCAATTTGAACCAAAAGGACATCCAGAATAAACATAAAGATATTATCATAAATACTGAAAACCTGATGCTTTTCTTCTAAAGTTGGCAAGAAGACAATGATACCTGCTTTCACGTTTACTTGATAATGTGCTCAAGTATTTACACTGTATTCATGTGCATAAAATCTGTATAAGTTTTTTCACCTGTGTAGGCTGCCACACCCACCAACACAGTCTAAATACAAAAAATGCTGCCACAGTTGCTATGGGAATTTCTACTTTTTTTCCATTTTCTATTATAACTGCTCCCTTCCCCAGTCTCATCTAACAGCTGAAGACTACTAATCTCTCTTCCACTTTAAAAATTTCTCATTTCAAATATATTATGTAGACAGTGAAAAGAATGATATCTTGCCACTTAAAAACATTAATGGAATTGAAGAGCCTTAAGTTAAGTGAAATAAGACAGGCATAAAAAGAAAAGGACTTCAAGTCCTTAGTTATATGTGAAAAACAAAAAAGCTGAGTGGAATACTGATCACTGGAGATTGTGCTTTATTTTCTTTAAGGCTTTAGACTGATTTTCATTTTCTTCACATGTGTGTTTAAAGAAAAAAACTTTTAGATTTTTATGGGGTCCAATTTATCATTTTATTTCTTCATAAAACCTAGTGAAGTCTGAGAAGTCTTTCTTTAGCCCTAAATTTCAAAGATTTTAACTTTTTACTTCTTATAATTAAGCTAGTAATTCAATTTGATTTAATATTTCATAAAACATGAGCTTTAGTTTGAGAATCATTTGGTGTGGTCCATTGCTCCACCATAGTTATTGAAGAACTATTTCTAGTTGTGTTTCTGTGCTTTGTGTGCCTCTGTGACACTCCTTTCCATTTTATTTCATTCACATATGTGTCCAACCCTTCACTAGCATGCCACTGTCTTAATGAAAGTGGCTGAACATAAGGTTTCACACTGGATGGTGTTCCTGCCTATTTTAGTTTTCTTTGTCAAGATTGATTTACCTATTAAAGTAATACTGACTCTCCATTTAATTTTATAATATATATATGTATATATATGTCTACATATATACTTGTAAAATTTTACAGACATAACATTAAATATTTCTTGAATCAATAAGGTATTTATTACATTGATGAACCAATACTGGTACATTATTACTTACTAAATTATATAATTTACATTAAGGTTGACCCTTTCTATTGTACATTCTTGGATTTTTTTTCATTCTTGGATTTTAACAAACGAATAATTTCATGTATCTACTTTCACAGTATTTAATTAATTAAATAAATATCTCTGAGTATAATTGCTGGACTGTGCAGTGATGGTATGCTTAGTTTTGTATGACGTACTGCACCACTTTGATTGCCTCTCAAGGTGAATGAGCATTCATTCCTATCTCTCTGCTTCCTTGCCTTTTATCAGCTTGAGAAAACTGCCTTCTATTTTCAACTCTTTGGAGCATTTACTATGAATGGGTAATAGATTTTGTTGGAAGTTTTTATTCCCTAATTTTGATTATAAATTTCTTCTTTCTTATCTTGTTGAAATGTGATTTATCTTGATTTTGGAATGTCTAACAAACGTTAGTTTGTGGAATCAATTTCTTTAGTCATATTGTAAAATATTTATATGATTTAAAAATTTGGCTTTCTAATATTTTGTTGAGGATTCTGTGAAAATTCACAAGAGATATTATACTATATTTTTTGTCTACTGTTTTTGTCTGGTTTCAGTATCACGATAATACTGCTTCATAAAGTCAGTTGGGAAATACGTTTCCTTTTATGTTTTCTGGGGAAAATGCGTAAAATTATTGCTTGATTTTTAAATGTTTAGTAAAATTCTCCAATAATACCATCCTGGCCTATAAATTTATTTTGTAAAAATGTCTTTTGAGACACAGTTTCTGAGTGTAGTTCAGGCCTTGAGCTTACTGTGTATCCCAGGCTGGCCTCAAACTCAATGATCCTACTGTCTCAGCTTCTGAAGCGCTAAAATTATATGTTTGTTACATCACAACCAGCCTGGGAATTTAAAAATTATAAAATCAAGTTCTTTTGTAGTTTTGGGTTATTTCTATTATGTGTTCTGCTTTAGATGAGTTATAAAAGATTGTGATTTTTAAGCTGTAGAAACTTTTTTCTATATTAGTCCATTGAATTCAGAGAGATGATATTATGCAATTATTACCTTACCATCTTTTTAATCATTGCATGATCCTTAATGTTATCCCTTTTTATTTTTTGTTATGAGCAGCCTATAAATACTCTTTGCATGTCACCAGTACATATTCTCAACATCATTAATAATAAAAGAATTTACAAATTAAAACCACAATGTGATAACAATGTACAATTCTTAGAGTGACCAAAACTTAGAAGAAAAACTTAAATTCAGTTATTGGTAAAAATTTGGAACAATTTGAGTTCTCAAACCCTTTTATTATGAATATGAAGTGGTACAATCACTTTGGAAAGCTACGAATTTCTTTGAAAGATAAATATTTACCTATCTGGAAATTGAGCTATTTAATTACTATTTACCCCAAAGAAATGAAAATATATAACCATTGAATAGAACAAGAATATGTACAGTAGCTTCATTTGCACTATAAAAATAATGAATGCTCATCAGCTGGCAAATAGATAAAATATGGGCTCTTCATATAAAAAACAATAAAAATAAACCTGTCATTGATACTAAGAATCTTAAAACCATAATTATGGTGAGTAAAATAAGTACATAGTGAATATACTTATACTGGATGATCTACATATGAAAATTTATATGTGTCTATCTATATATATGTCTTTATGTGTGTAACTATTTCATATGTACATAATACGTTAGAAATATAAAATAATTCCATGTTGACCATACACAATGTAAGATGAAGTACTGCAGATGTGTTCAAAGTGACTCACCCAGGGAGGTGTGATGCAACTGTTTTGTACCTCAGCTGCATGATTTCTCAAGTGTTTTATAAGACAAAATGCATCAAATGTCACATTTTAGACAATACTTTCACTGCTTTCTCTTCCTTCTCCTGGGACCTAAGTAAAAATGAAGGATGCCCTCCATAAATCAAATATTTTGAGACATGGCTTTTATATCTACATACAAACAGCTTATCTTCTATCCTCTACACTATTTATGCAGAGGAGGCATTTCACAGCGGAGGCAAAGACATAAGATGACTGCTCAGAAGTTTTATTTTGCTTAGAAGAATCTCCTTGAAATTGGGTGAAGAGTTAGCAGTGTCAATACAAAATTTTGGAAACAAAACACTATGTAAGCTATGTTGATTGAATTGTTTTCAGACAATATATATTCAAATTATAATCTCAAACTGAAATATTAAAAATAGAAAGCAATGCTGTTCCTTTCCCCATCAATCAAAGATAATCACTGTCAATATTATTGTTTTCGCACAATTATCCTGTCTTTTTCACAAGGGAAACATCCTTCCTTAGAGTACAAAATAATATATGATTTGCTGTAAAAATGCAAACAATAAACACAACCATTAGAAAGAAAAGAAAAAATCATCTAGAATCTCATTACACTGATAACAAGAATTAACATTTGCCTGAACACTAATACAAATTTCTTGGAGAAGCATGCATGCAGAGTACAGTCATATATAATTTTATATAAATTGACTTATATTTTACATGATATTTAGATCACAAAATTCTCTTTGTAATATACATTAGTTCTTTTGAAATTTGTACCAACCTTAGTTAGCTAGAGAACTGAAAGAAGTTGGAAATGCTTTTCATAAACAGAGTATACTTTCCAAATTTTTAAATAGAAGAACATAGATGACATAATTAACTTTTAATA
The DNA here is from genome assembly GCA_004027455.1 of Hydrochoerus hydrochaeris. Classification (NCBI taxonomy): domain Eukaryota; kingdom Metazoa; phylum Chordata; class Mammalia; order Rodentia; family Hydrochaeridae; genus Hydrochoerus; species Hydrochoerus hydrochaeris. The sequence goes on from PVLA01000660.1 coordinate 279,761, forward strand.
GTTAAACTGGGTAAATCAAATAATAAGTTACAATAAGATCATAGAAAAACCAGGGATTTGAAATATTAGGAACAGCTTTATAGCAGAAAAAAAGGAAAAATTTAACAGTAATTGTAAAACATTCATTTCTGAGAGGGTTAGTAGATAACCGATAATTAGAAAAATTTATGAAAGTGTTTTAAAGAAAAACAAATATTTTGCATATAAGAAAGATCAATGTTCTATTGTGGAATAGCAAACTGTAAAACTTGCCTACTTAAAGCTCAATTTTATAATTACAACTCTGTACAAGGTCAAGAGTCTGACCATTGTCCAGCTGGGTACTCTTTCAGGGCTTCACGAGACTGCTATCAACAGGTAAGTAATGACATTGGGAAGATGAGAGAAACTTGTTTTCAAGCTCAGTCAAGTTACTTGCAGATTTGGCTCCTTGCAGCAGGAGTGTAGGATCAACATTTCTTTGTAGGCTGCCAGCTAGGCTTGCTCTTAGATTCAAGAGACTTGACTATGGATTCTAGCCATTTGCTCCTCCCAAACGGTGCCAGGGACTGAGCCAAAGGTAGAAGAGTTTCTGTTCCTTCCAGTCCTCCTTTGTATTTCCATAGTTTACACCTAAACTAATTTTTAAAGGGCTCCTCTGAGTAGTTCCACCAAGAAAATCTCCTTTATAAGTAACCAAGATTCAATTTATTAAAAACTTTAATTATGTCTGCAAAAATCTCTACCCCCATTTTATAGAATATTATCAAATTACAGAAACAGTAACACAAATATTCACAATTTCTTCTTGATCTCAAGGGGGAGAATAATCCATAATTTGTATAGTAGGGTATGGCCATCACTGGATCAATTTAGAATTCTACCCAACACATAAAAAAGCATAAAAGAGAAGAAAGGGTCCCTGTACTATAAAGAAAGGATATTAAAAATAATTGGAGTCAGATTCTAAAATTTTCAAATTTATGAAAGAAATAGAGATTATTTAATCAACTTCACACAGATACAATATTTTAATGGATTAAAAATATGTTTATAATATACAATATAAGTGATTCCATCCTAGAAAGTCAGATAATTTTACAATATTTTTGTAAAACAAATTGCAAATAATTGCCTTTGAAAGTTCTTTTTACATTATAAATTTTCAAATTCCTAAATAAATATTAATAATCACTTAATGGATAATGATTCAAAATTCATATTCCAGGTCCAGAACAGTGGGGCCTGAATATTTATTCCCCAAATATAGCTGTGAGGTAGGCAAAATTTTCAATTTTTTTTTAACCAGTGTTACTTTTTTTAACCAGTGTAACCTCCAACATAGCGAATAATATTACTATTTACCATACCTATTGTTAGGACTAAGTTCATTTTATAAATTATTCAAATAGTTGTTATTTTTTAAGTGACACGAATGTTCTTTGCAATCTCATTTTCACACAAATTTTTTTCATGAGTAAATATGATTCAAGAGAATATTAGGAGAATGAAAATCATGAAACTAATTGAAGTAATTTAAAATCAGAGTTGAAATTCAATTCTTAGACTTGCCCAGTTCATGATTTACTTCTTAAACCTAGGAGTCTTTGATAATACTTTGAGAGAATAGCAGATATTTTATATTGTGACTCCCACAGGCTAAATGTTCTTTTTCAATTTATTATTTACTCTGCTGAATAAATATTTAAGGAGGATAAACAAGCTAGATTATATCCAAGACTTTCAATCTGCTACCTTCATACAGAGCAGACAATTGACCGATACAAAACTCTAATTGTACAATATTTCACCTTCATAATCCATTGCAAATTTCTTCTTTATTAGGTTATTTTGTATTATGGAAGAGAATTGTGAGATTGGCATTCAAATATACTTTAACTTCATATTCTTGAGTATTTTAGTTAAATTTAAGTTAGAAATTTGCCTACATGTATAAAATGTGATTTTTCCTTATTTTTGATATATTAATTTCGCTTTTTTCCCCATGCTTGATTAATAATTTGTGGCAAGCTTAATAAGGGTATATCTGTGATTACAAGACAATTGTCTTTTAAATTAAAATCTTTATTTACACTAGTCAGTATGTTTCATTACTATGAATTCATAAATGGTTTTACTGGGTATTTTCTTAAATGATAGAGCTATTTAAATCCATAAATAAAATAAATGTTGGATAGTACAATGAATTGCATAAAAATTCAGGTGTAATAAGAATGACATTTATTTAGCAATAATGTTAAGATATTTAAAACTAAATACTACAGATGGATGACTTTAATTATCTGTCATTGAAAATTAATAAATTTTTTTCTCATATTTCAAAAAAATAAGTGTTTGATGCACCTAGAAGCAGTTCTCCCTTTGTGGATTTCATAATATATCTTTTATAAGCCCTAAGCCAGCACCATCTAGCACGTAGCTCATGAATGTAACCGTTAATGTCTGGTTTTGGCACCAGACCCTCTGGTTATGGTAGCACAAATGCAAGATTAGCTATAGCAAATGCATTGATTGTATTTCCATGTCTGTAATACATGGTTTTCCATTGTTAGCCTTTACTTTTGGCTTATTCTTTCACTTGCTTTATCCTATTCCAAAATCACATACTAAAGTAAAAAGAAAAACAAAACAAAACAACAAAACAAGTGCATCCTGACCTAAGCAGTTGTTTGGATCCTTCCACAATTAATTAACTCTGCTTAACACTGGCAATGACTTTTAACTACTATTATTTTTGAATAGTATTTAAAATGAACTGGGGTTTCCAATGATTGGTGCTTATTTTCCCTGCAGGTATTCCATAAATACTTCTTAACAGAAAAACAAATTATTTCCCAAGAAAGATTTCTTCCATTCAGACCCTACTAATCAAAAGCAGTAATACACATCTGAGCACTTACTCTGAATGAATATCACATTGAAACTATCAGTCACAAGAATTGCTTAATTGTGTAGTAGGATACATTCAAAATATCCCATTAGATTTTCTTCAATTAGCTTTTGCTTGCTGATATTTATAAGTAATTTAGTAAAATTAGGAGGTAATCAGAAGTGTATTTAAGTGGTAAAATAAAGAGCAAGAACTACTTGTCCTTAGACATATGCATATTAACATCATTGCCCTTAGGAAATAATATTAACCCTTTCCCACATAATGCTGGTAATAAATTTCCATGTTCCTCAGGATCAGAACACCATAATGTATACTCAGTCAATTAAATTAATTAGCTTCCATAAACAGATATTTTTAAAAATTGCTCTCTAAAGCTAACACCATTTAGTATTTTCCAATATATAGTTAGTGTTTTTCCTTCCACAGTTAGTTGTATCTAAGCACATAACTTGGAAATCTTGATTTTATTCATGAATATATTCTGTTTTCTTACATCACTCATAAACATATGTAACAATATATTTAATAAATTATAATTTTTATTCCTTTAGGGATATCATCTCAATTTTTCTCTTTTTCTAGGCAATTCTAGTTAAATAGTTGTATTTGGAGTGAATTTGGGAAATAGTGTATATTTGAAGGACATATTTTTTTCATTTTGATCATATCTTCCTCTTAATTCATATGTTTAGACTACTTACATTTAATGTAATTATTGACGTAATCACTGACATACAGTGTATTGTTTTGTATAAACTGTACTACTTTTTTCTTCCTATTTTCCCACTCTTTGTTGGTTATTGAAAGAGTTTTTTTATTATTTTCTTTTTATTCATTTATATGACTATATTCATTTGTATACTTTTTTCTTACAATCTTTGTAGGGATTACAAAATACCGTGAAACTGTACAGTCTACTAAACATCAATATTTTACCATTTCAATGATTATGTTAGAATTTTACATTCATATGAGACCACTGATACAATAATTATCTTGCATAATATACACTGAAAATTCCAGCACAACTTATACTTTTTCCTTTCAATGATAAGATAAATTTTAAAAACCAAAGAAGAAAAGTGTTATATTTATATTGGTAATTACCTTTTCTACTGTATATGTTTTTTCTCTCTTTGTGTCATGGCCTTCTAGCCTAAAGAACTCTCTTTAGTATATTAAATATCTACTTTATATGAATTGTTTATTTCCTCATCTAAGAATATGATCATTTTACTGTTATGCTTTAAAATACTACTGTTAAATGTAGAATTAAAGATTTGCAGTTGTTTCTTCTGTATCCTTTTTGACTTCATGATTTGAAATCTCTTAATTTTTTGTTCTGCTATAGGAAATACATTCATTTTTATATATATTTTCATGATTGTGTCCTTGCAGTTTTTTCCACAGATTATGATGTGTCTGCTCCTGCATTTCCTTAGATCATTCTGTTTTGGATTGATTCAGTCTCTAAAGCCTGAACTTTTCTGACTTTTGCTAAGCTTGGGAAATTTGGGGCCATTATTTCTTCAAATCAGTTTCCAAAGCTGAACATTCTGTACTTTAGGGACTATAATTAAAAAGATGATATAACTTCTAATACTGTCTCACAGGTAACTAAGAATTTTTTTTTTCATTTTTGTTCATACTGAATGATTTTTACTGATCTATTTTCACATTTATTGACAAAATTTTTACCACTTCTATTTTGATATCGAGTTCACTTAGTAAATTTCTATTTATTATATTAATCAATTCTAAATTTATTTTTGGTTCTTTTTTCATGATTTTTTTCTTTGCTTAGCATTACTTTAAATATTTAGTGTAACAATCTCCTTAATTTTTAACTTAATTATATTAATAACAGTTGCTTTTTTTGTGGGACCAGGAATAGAACTCATGACCTCACACATGTCAGGCTCCATACTTATCCCCAGTCCCAATTACAGGTGGTTTAAAGTGTTCTAGTAATTACAGTGTCAGTGTTAAGGCGGAACAGTGATTTCCCTTCCAGTGGAAAGGGAAGCTGAATTGTTAGGCTTCTGATGTCAAATAATGTTGAATTGTGTTCTGGGCATTAAAATTAGTATGAGGCTTTTGAGTTTTGCTTAAATTTCATGTAAAATGCTATTTTGTTTATTCAGATAATATGAACCTATTTTAGGTTTTACCAACCCACCTTCTGCGAGGGGTAGCATTACTGTCATATAAGATTTAAAAATACTTGCAGAGTTCTTCAAATTTGCCTTGGATGTGACATATCTAACAGCCAGCTGGGATATATCTCTTGGGGTGGGTTCTCAAATTCTTTATTGTGTTGATTAACATCAGTTCCAGATATGTGTTTCTTGGAGCTGAACTCCAGATTTCGTAACTTTAACAACTGCATCTCTGAGTTCTTGTCTTTCTGTAATCTGTTTCCCTGGGGCTCCTTTTTTGGTCCTTTGGACAGAAACTTATGAACTTTAAGTGGTAAATTTAATTGAAAGCTAGTTTTCTTTCTACCCTGTTTGGATACTTCTTAATTGCCTTCCTTTGCAGATGCTCCCATATCAGAGACTGCCTGGGGTTGACCATGAGAGAACTAAGAAAGGTAGTAAGAAAGAAAAGAAAGAGAAGGAGGGGAAGGAGGGAAGTTGGGAGAGGGAGGAAGGAAAAGGATGAAGAGGAAGGGAAGAAAGCAACTAAAAGATTACTGTGTGTTTTGTTTTTTTTAGTTAAGAATTTTCTGTTGAGCAACTCAGACAAGGTAGTAGATTTTGATTAGAGCTGTGTGTCTGTCCTTCTCAGTTGTGGTTTCTTGATTTCAGTTTGGAATGTTTATAAGAAATAAATGAAAAAATATTTCCAGACCTGGCATTCTTCCTTGATCTGTCTGCTTCTGGTTACTTTTGAAATAAAATTACTGTACCATTCATTTTGTTAGATTTTCTTTTTCTGACTGGGTGAAGTCCACTTTATATTATTGAAAACGAGACCTCTGGATAATTTTCCCCCAAAATTTAACATAACTTATTTGTCTTTCAAACATCTTCTCAAAAGTCAGATCTTCAAAAATGACTCTGTGACCACACAAAACAAGAGGCCTTCAACTCCTTACTTAAATACCCTTTTGGATTATTCCATCTTCTGTTCATCTTGTACTTGTACATAGTTCTAAATGGCTATGTTATAATTTAGCTGTTTATTGTCAACTTTGTGAAATAAAAATACCATTGCACAATACAATAATTATACTTCTACATAATCACCACTTATCTTCTGCCTATGACATATAATATGTGCTTAATAAATTTTTATTACATCAAAATAAATGCCATTATACATTTTCCTGGCATATTCTTTCCTTTCATGAATAATATTTACTGTAGATAAGTATAAAAATTAAGTAAATGATTGGCTGGAAAGAAAAATGTGCATCTGTTTTCAATCTTTCTCAGTGAAAGACCACAGGCAATAGAATAAGTTTGATGAATACTTAAAAATTGACTTGAAATAGTTTCTGATAATAACATTGAACTTATTAAGTGTTTAAATGTCACTGAAATACTGTAAATGATATAGTAAATAAAATGTGATGTTACTTTCAATTACAATTTGATCACCGGAGATTGTAATAGTATTTTATTCCATTGTGTATTTGCTCAGTTTCTTGTCTCCTTTTAATGACAGTATTTCACTCTGTACCTGCCCTTTTCTGTTGTCCTTTGTAAAATCAACAGCAGTGTCCTAAGGTACTATGATATTTTGGAAAGTTTTTATCAGCCACCTTTGATAGAGTTACTTGCTAATATCTTACTTTCCTTCCCCAAATACCCCTTTAATTTTACAGTATTCGTCGCTGTTATAGAAACATTACAGTAAATCTTCTCTTTCTCTGATAACTGAACACTTTTTTGTTGTTATTGGTTCATCTAAAGTATTTTCAGACTCCTTCGATATTAAGATAACTCATTTCCAAGTATTCTCTGGCCCTCATGCAAGTATATATTAAAGGCCAGTCACAGAGGCAGCCAGGCTTGCTAGTGAGCTTTATGTCTTAGTGGTAATCCCAGCTCCAGTTAAGTCTCATCTCTTATCCATTCTTCCCCCCAGATCTTTTTCTCTGACACATGCCAACATGATAATAATGAAGAGTTAGCACATTCAATGAAATTATTATCCAAATATTCAATAAAAAATCCAGACATCTGACAGAAAAAGGAGGATATTAATATATGCTAAATAAGATCAACTTCTTATTCATCTTGACTAATTACAAGGTTTGGGAATAACTGAAAAAATACTTTAACAGTGAAGTAAGCTGCATATGTTTAACTGCTTATTTTAAAATAATTTTCTTAGACATTTTTTGGAGGTGAGTACCAGGAGTCAAACTCAGGACCTCCCAGGTGGGCACAGTGCCACTGAACTATGTCCTCTATCCTTCCCTAGATTATGCTGAAGGGAACAAATTACACAAAATTTTCTTAAGCACGGGAAAATATTATAGTAAAGTTTAAAGATTACAATGGAACAATGTATTAATTTTGCATATTGTACATGTTTTCTGGCACTGATTTCAAACAACAGAATAAAAAATGTTATGGGCATATTACTCATTTATAGCCTTTCAGTCTGATTTGAAAATTCCATTTTCAATAAACTGGTGCTCCATGAAGAATGGTCAGAAAAAATATTTTAAACATCGAGATGGGCATAGTAGAATCCCGCTGTAATCCCAGTACCGAGGCTGAGCAGGCTGAGTCAGGAAGTTTGCCACAAGGTTGAGGCCAGCTTAAACCACACAGAGGCGTGTCTCATAAAAAATAAACGAAAAACTAGGATTCTATTATATTTTATTTTTGAAAAGGAAGTCTTGTTTTATTTATAGTGTCTACAGCATTGATTAAGAGGTCGATTAATTTGAGGAATACAGTGATAAATTAAATTTAGAAGAGTACCTAAGCATTTTATAGGAATATATCTTATCAAGTCCATCTTCTTTGGGTGATATATATTACAGCCTGGAAACATAAAAATAAGAAATGTCATCCAAATTACGATAAAGGATGTGACGAGTTCACTATATGTAAATTGAGAAGGTGCAGTTTTGTAAACTATATCATAGAAATTTTTGGTGCATTGTTATCCAAAGATGGGAAATAGTTGTAGATGTTCAACATCCATTGAATACTCCTTGTCTGGTTTGTGCTTCTTGTTCTCTGGTTTTTTTATGGCTCTTTTTATTAGCACATGTGACACGAGACTATAGGGATTTTACTCTTTTTCTTCAGTAAGTCACTTTTAGTTTCTATTCAGCCTTGGGATTCATCAAAACTTATCGAGAAAGCAACCCATACTGTAGACCCTTCGGGTGTGGAGCATGTTACTTCGTCATATTGGGACATGAATTTCACTGGTTTCCTGTTCCCCAGGAGCCCTGACCCAAATCAGCAGCTTAAAACAAGCACTGGCAAATTTCTCCTGGAAAAAAAAAGACCAGAAATTATGAGATAATTTTGAGATTGAATTCCACCATTAAAGTTTAGTCTTAGTCCTTTTTTTTATTCTGAGTCCCTTATGCTTTTACAATATGACTTTATAATTTCTCTAGCATTATTTTTTATTGTCACACTTAACTTCTTTGACCTTCCATATTTCATTGCTTCATAGCCTGAAGTAGATATTCAAGTTTATTCTTAATGGTGCAGAAAATTAATGCTTTTTGGTGAAATTGAAGTGAGCATCCCTTGTGTTTGCCAATAACAACAAAAATAACTTGACAATTGAAATGCAAATATATTTTTCTAAATTAAATTCTAAATTCACCAATTTATTCTCAGTGAAACAGCATCATTCATCACATTTAAAAACAGTCTTATTTTGAACCAAGCATAGTTTTAAAAAACATAATTGCATTTTGTTCAAAGTAGTGAATAAGCATTAATATACACAACAGGTGAAACAAAAACACTGAAAAAGTGTATATGCATATATTTTTGTGGAATTCAGTGCTAGTTTCTATGCCTTACATATATTTGTTCTAGGTTTCAAATACTTATGTTGCTTTATTTTTAATTTTCTTTTGTGTTCTTTAGTAGATATGCATAGACAATCAAATTTTTGAATGTATATAATTCCCCTATAAAACATGAATTTTGTGAGTAAAATTCCATAAGTAATCCATCTTTTCTTCTACTTTCCAGTTGTTATCATATCTAATAAATAACAATTGAGAAATGAGAAAATTGAAATTTGTTGAATGTCTACTGTTTTTCTTATAGTTGGAACCAATGATCAGGTAATTTAGGTAACCATGGTCCATATTTCTACTAAAGATACAACTTATACTTAAAACTAAGTATATTTATTTTGAAATCTTCTCTACTCTGCACTCTATGCTGTAGACACCTCATATATGTTTTGTGAAACAGAAATTGGACTAAATTATTTAATAGAGCAAGAAAGAAAATCTGTTGTAATCAGCTTACAATGATCTGAGATTTTTTTAACATTTTGTTTATGGCCTGTGGCAGTGTTTTCACTACAGCATATATGAAAACATAGAGTTTCAGAGAGATTTAATTAATTCTCCAAGATCAGTATATAGTCTGGAGCAATTCTTGACTGAGTTATTTTCAGCTAGTACAAATCATCCTTCTAAATGTAATACAATATTTCATAATTTTGAGTAAATTTTAGCAAAGCCAATCTTCAATATCAAAATGTTTTATTTTCCTTTAATATTAAAGTATTCCATTTACTAAACCAGTCTTTTAAATAGTGTAAAGTTCAATTGTAAATGACTTTTCCTCTTTATGAACTTTTTTACCATGTCTCTCTATAGAAAAAAATCTGTTTGGGACTAAGTCACTGAGCCAGTGGGGAGAGAATATAAGTATACTCAAGAAAGTGCAAGGCAAAAACCCAACCACAGATCAAGAAAGAATCTGGAAAAACTGAAAAATTCTATATTTCATTTTTCTTGAATGGCAGTCCTCCCCACTTCCTGAGTAAGTCTTTTTATTTTGTCCTGTGTCTTATAAACTATGTGGTTATGCTTGCCTGACTAGAACTATCTACTCCATCTTTGGGATTGTCTCATTTTCCTCTGTAGCCGAAGCAGGTAGAATTGTACCTATTACTAATGATCACACAAACATATGTTAAATAAATTAACAGATGAACAAATTCTGAATAATACAGTTCATCGCCTTCCCTAGGTCCACGTACTTAATAGTGAAGCCCTGTGAAGAAAGGATGTTTATGGATGACTTTCGATTTGTTCACTGTGGAAAATAAAAATAGTAAACCAAATCTATATAAGACTAAAATAACATTTCCTACTCGTAAAATTGATGTCATGCCTTGCTTCTTTTCAAAATATAGGTTTGAAATATTTTTGCAAAACAGTTTTGTCATCTGCCGTATGTCCGAGTTTTTTCTTTGATTTTGTAGTGTGATCAAAAAAGTGATTTTTATTTGCTTATATCAGCAAAGGGATTTGAAATTACACCATGCAGCAGTACAACTACTTGACAGAAAAATTCATTCATCCCAGCCAAGAAAATGCATATGCATATATCTATCTACAAACAGTAGTGATTAAGTAAATCAAGTTATGAATTACTCTATTACTATAGCACCTAAGCCATTTGGCAGTTTTCCATACTTATGTTGTCTCTTATATTCTTATGTTTGTCTATTTTAGACTTAAAGGGAAGGGAAGAAAAGATGGAGGGTGAAGTGCTTTTGTAAGTAAACACGTATGTTCTATAGCTAGAAAATTAATTGAATGTTTGCAGTCATTCAGTTTTCTTCTGCTAGTCACTGACTATAAAATATGCAGGGGTGTGTTACTAGTCTTATGCAGAAGAAAATCAAGAGAATTATAGAAACAAATGTCTTGAATGTAAAGAAGTATCTGATAAGGATTGGGATTGTTTTTCAATGAGTTAACAATTTGAAAAGTATTTTTTTTTACACTGATGGAACTAAATGATTCACATGAGATAGAGCAGTAAGCAAGGCAGATAAAGTCTCTGGCTTCTTAGGTCTTACTGCCTTCTGGATATGAAAGGCACCGAGAAATTAACTAGAAAATTTTCACCAACTGGCAATGTGTAATATTGACTCTATTCTAATATAAAAGTCAGCACCAAAGAAGTTTTTTGAGGAAATTATGCTTAAAATTGAATTTTGAATATTAAGGAGGAATTAAGAGGACTGAAAGATACGCATTTCCATTTTGCTAAAAGATAACAAATCTAGTATTACAATTATACACATTTTTAAAAGAAACTAGACCAAATTTCATAAGCACCTTCATTATTTGGGAGGTGTGACAGCTCCCAAAAAATTATCTGAAACTTTTTAGATTGTATCAAAGAAATGGCCAACACTACTGAAGTTGTGTTTTATTGTGAATTCAGTATTGTCCAGAGGAGGGGCCAGCTGTCAGTAAATGATATGATATACCACTGTAGGACGGGAAAAGTTGTATGCCCTAGACGAAGATGCATGGAACATGCATTTGCATATATGGTCAACTCCTGTTTGAAGCACAAAGACACAGGGACCACTGAGTAGGTTTTGGGAGAAGATAAAGTGGTCCCCAAGCCTCAGTGGTGATTAAGTTAGATATTGAAGACCTATTGAGGGTAGCAGAAATATGTGGAAGCAAGTGACCCAAAGTTATAAACTGCTTCCCCATATTTGCTTTGAATTTTTCTCTACCTGGCCTCTCATTCCTCCTCTTCCTCTCCCTTTGTCTGTCTCTTTCTTTCTCACTCAACACTCAACTGTTCTGTCACACTTCATACACAAAGCACCAATTCAGATAAAGTTATTTTGGAAATAATAATTGCAAAACATCTAGAGTGGGCCCTTTTGAGAGTGGGACATTATGTGACTACACTGATTGTCATTTTTTGAAGCTCACACATAAACTTTGGAAAACATCGTGAAGACTTAGTGCCCAGGGGAGTAAGGTAGTCAGTGAGAGACAGAACAGAGTATGCCTTTGTGTTCACAAGGCCAGGCAGTGAGAAGTTTCTCACAAAGCATGACTTCTGAGCTGAAATGCAGAAGAATGAAGCAACTCAAAAGATAAAGAAATGCTTTCCAAGTGGAATTTAAGAAATACACATGATCTTATTACTCTTTCAGCTTTATTATTATGATTATACTTGGGAGACAATATGATATTTATAAATGTGAGTTTGATTTGTTTTACTTATGAGTATAGTTGCAAATTGCCTCCATTGACTTATAAAACTCTCAAGATGATCCTTTTGGATAGCTGAATAATAAATGAAAGAGATAGAAAGTACTTAAAAGGAAAGAATAACTGGGATAGGGGAAAGGAGAAAAGAAAGAAAGGAAAAGATTATAGATATGTAGGTATACATATAACTGTATGTATGTATATTTAAGCAAGATAGATAACTATATTACTAATCTATCTCATCAAAAAGAACAGATTTTGTTGTCATTGTTAGATTATTTGATCATTTTTATGCCTAGATCATGTAACCTGAACAACTACTTCTAAGATTACAGCATGTAATATATTAACTAGTGTTAATTTCTTAATATTTTTTGAAATTTTGTATTATTTCTGCCCTTTTTCTGTTTTTTTTAAATAAAAAAGGAAATACACATGATAAACAAAAATGTATGCTCTGAAATTTGAACTCTTTAGTGTTCTGCAGCCAATAATTCAAGAAGATACAGACAATAAGAAGGTAGCATCACATAGATTGTAGATAGGGTAAAGGGTCAACTTGGCTGACTTTGGCATCCCACTCTGGGACCTGGTGAGCACATTTCAGGTGGATCACAGAGACACAGGCTTAGGAGTCTACATCTGATCCTGCTGCCTTTCTAGTACTATTCCCATCCTTTTCTTCTCAAAGACCATGAACTGAGTATGACCTATCAACATATTTCTGCTGTGGAGCCTGCTAGTCATGTACTGAGTACACTGAGGTTAAAAGCTAAATTAAACCTCTTTTCAAACTGCAGATATTGCCTAGTGAGGACCAGCAATGAGAAAGCTGACTAATAAAAAATAATTGGTACCCAGCAAGCAAGGTCTTTACTATGACTGCACTGAATGATGTAGTTTAGCAGCCTTTGACACTGGTTTGCAAATGAAATTTGGAAATACGTGGAGAGGTGAGCTAGAGAAGACCTACAGTTTCACATCAGAGCCTAGTAGATGAGTCTGGTCAGAGCACAGAAGACCAGAGATCAGCATGCTGATAGGAATGCTGACAGTGAAGATCAGATTCAGGAAGTTTCATTTAGAAACAAGGGATCAATTGGTAGTTGGACTAGAGGCCATTTGTGTTATACTCTGGCAAAAAACAAATTGGTGTACATTTTGCCCATAATCTAAAACTTTATGGGTGACTGAGATTGATTTGCAGTGGACAAATTGATCTTGTGAAGGAAATTTCAAAGCAGCCCAGCTCTCAGGCTGTTGTATTGGTACTGCTGGATACTTTAAGCCAGATTTACGGTGAGAACTAGAAGCAAAAGGAGGCAGAACTAAAAAAAAAAAAAAAAAAAAAGTGAAAATGTTAATTTTGACACAAAAGTAACCAGTTGTAAAGTGAAATAGGCAAAACTAGGTGTCATTGCCAAAAAGATTAGCACCAGTACAAAGAAACCAAGTACTTTGCACAGAGCTTTGTACAGAGACAAGAAGAAAGATATCTTGAGGGCATTTTAGAAATTGGAAGGACCCTGTTCATCACAGGGTCCAGGGTGCAAAATGTAAACCTCATTTTAAAAGAGAGGCTCTGGACCCCTTGGTCAGAAAAGGTCACCTAGAGAACTGCTTCACTAGTATTCATTTAGCCATGGTTAGCCATCCATCACTCACAGGCTGCTACAGGTATGGTCCAAGTATGGGAGTTTGTGCCCCTAAAATGGTGGCAGAGCTTGACATCATCCACATGATGGAGGTTTTACTAGCATGCAAAATGTAATAGTTGCGGGGTTGAAGAGACTTCCACTCAAACTTAAAGAAAATACCCAAGGCCAGACAAGCAGAGCCTCACAGGACAGTGCATGAAGCTGTGGGAATGAAGTGAAAGCTGCAGTGGAGAACCCCCAGAAGCTGGAGATGCCAGGAACTTGAAATGTCTACTAAGGGAATCTGCAGGCCATGATGTGACTGTGCCTTCAGTCTTGGAAGAGATTTTTCTTTGCACTTTTTAAAACATTGAGATTTGAGGGAAAAAATTATTGCTTTTGGGTTGTATGCAAGATCGTGGTATTGTGTTAGGCAGGATTATGAACATGATATCATCTTTATTTAGAGATGCAGTATAATTTAGAGAGGTGTGTTTGGATATGAAATTGACAGATGTAGAATAAAATGGTTAGAAGTGTGAAGCTAAATGGCTTTAGGATTCAGCCAAGGGACTGATGGGACCCACCTGTGGGTATAACAATGTGGGTCATGGAGGTGCATTCTTGGAGTTTAAGCCTGATATCTTCTGTGCTCTCTCTATGGTCGGCTTCTCCGCTGTGCTTCTCAGCCACCATCAACTAAGCAGTGTTGCTCTACTGTATCTTTAGACCGTGGTATCTCTGCCTTGGAGACTGTCAACCATGTACTGAGTTTCCTCAAATTGTGAACTACATTAAATATCTCCTTTAAGTACTGTGTGTCGAGTGTTGTGACCCAATAGTGGGAAAGCTGGCTAATACACATATCAGCACTCAGCCTTGAATATCTTACTAAACTGCTAGGCATAGCTGTGTTGAAAATTATGAGTTATTGAAAGTAACAATATATGGGAGTGCCATTATTCAAAAGATAAGGCAGATTTCATTTTACACCACCTTGAAGGAGTCTGCAAAGTGAGAACAGAAAAACTTTTCCTATGGGATTTTATCACTAGGATATGGAAGAAAATTGGAGAAAACTACATTAAGAATTTAAGACTCATACTTAAATGACAAAGATAGAAAAATGTAACTAATATAATTTCAGATAAACCTCAATTATAAAAATTTCAAATGAAATTTGAGGTACACATAACTTACATATATATTAAAACTCCTCTATTTCATTCTCTCTAATACACACACTCTCTCTCTCATATCTTTATAAGTCTATTTATACATTCAAATCAATTCAGATAGAAAATATGAAGAGTGTTCCTTATCAAATGCACAGTTTTGCAACAGTGATATTCATAATACTCCTGTTATTTAATGTTTTAAAAAAGCAGTCTAGGTCATTTTGAGACAATTCCACTGACAATATTTGTGTAAGCTGACTCACTCATGTGAAGCTGAAGATTTCTACATGACATGTAGCTGGTGTTCTGGAACTGTTTGGGGTTCTCTTTTCCCTTGAAAGTAGGACTGATTTATAAATATCTGGAGATTAGTACATTACTAACTTATGCTGAAGTAATAATACAACTATGACATTTGCTTTTAAGTTCATCTTTCAATACTTCTAATACTTCCAATCAGCCATCCAAACACTAGGATCTTATGAATTTATAAAATTGAAATAGTAATTGTAATTGTTTAGTGCTTATTTTTGTGGCCAAGAGCATTCAACACCTTGTTTCCTTCAACTGTCTTGTCAAAGCCTTGAGGCAGGTATGTAAAACTGATATTTACACATGCCAAAGGGAAGAAATCTAGGATGTGCCTGAAATCAGACTGCAACACAAACTATCTTCTTTTAGAATACTTATTTGCCCTTAAACTTTCTGTTAGGGCCTCAGAGGAGAGGGCTATATTGCTTGACCTGATGTTGTCAAGACAAATCTTAAATCAATTATCCTACCTATGTGGTTCATTATATAAGATAGAACCATTATATAATGGTTAAATTTCCCCCAAAGTCCCAAACAATCAAAATGACCTTTCCCTGCAATTGTATTTTATGCATTTTCCTCCCAGGAATCTACAGATGCTGAACAAAGTGGCTAGAATTTGGTGAGTCCAGACCCAGGAATCTACTTATCTTTCAAAGGCAAAAACAAGAAGACTGTAAGGCTTTGAAAAATTTACCTACAAATTAAGAATGTTATTTTCTTACCTATAAATTAGAATATCTTGATAGATCATCAAAATAAATATCAAACTAAATATAAATCATGAAATAGTTTAAAATATGAAGCATTTTAGTAATTAGCTTTTAAATTATTATTTTTTATTTTGTAGAAAAATACAACAAAATTTCATAACAAAATAGTAGGAAATAACTAATAATTAACACATTATATATTGTTATCTTCAAAGTACTTACTGAGAATACAGAATATGGGCATAAAATTTCTCCACACAATATTAGCACAAACTTTTCTTCTGAATGAACTAACAGAAAGTAGTAGTATAATTATCTTGTACTTTTTCCTTTTCCTTTTCTTCCTCTCCCATTTCCCCAACCATAGCTCCTCTTTCCTTTTAAAAAAAATCTCTTCCCATTTCGCAATATCCATTGTATATTTTAATCCTTATTTACTCTTTCAGTTTCTCATATCAGGGAGACAATACGATAATTACAGATGCAAATCTGAGTTATTTTATTTCTGAGTATGTTCCTGTTGTACCCATTACTTATAAAAGTCTCAAGTTAATCCTTATTTATAACTGAGTAGTGCACAAATGAATGAATGACCACATCTTTTTTATCCATTCCTAGGTTGATGGGCATTTGGGTTGTTTCAAAGATTTAGCTATTTCAAACTATGCTGCTATAAACACGGGTGTGTATATATCACTGTGGTGTGATGTTTTTAATGCTTATGTGAAAATAGCCAAGGGAAACTAATTCTCGATTTCTGAGGAACATCCATACTGATTTCCATTGTGGTTGCACCAGTCTACACTCCCACCAACAGTGGAATTGTTCCTTTTTCCAGAATTTTTTATTGGTTGATTTCTTGATGATTGCCTTTCTTTCTGGAGAGAGATGGAATCTCAGTGGTACTTTAATTTGCACTTCTCTTTTTAAATTTTATTTAAAGAGGAAAAAAGCAAAACAGAAAAAAGGTAGGAGCAACACAGAAATTCAGAGAAAAAAATAAGCAGTAAGAAATCACTAGTTGATAAATTACATATTGTCTTCTTAGACATAGTTGTTCAAGTTACAAAATTAAAACATACAAAGTGGACATTCACACAGTGAGGTTGCAAACATTTCTGTTCAATGATCTAATTAAAACTTAGCAACATGGTTATCAATCCTACATACTTAAAGATAAATGCAGTTATATCCTATAGAGCACTTCCTTTTCCTTCTTTTGCTTTCTAAGTCCATTATCTGTTTAGTTATATCCTGTTTCAGATTGCTCAGTACCTTACTGATCTGTTTTATTGTTGTTATTTACTTTGTAATCACCTTATATTATTCTGTTGCTTTGTTTTTAAGTTTCTCCTCATCCATTCCCCATGGATCAGCTTTGGTAGAGTTGGGAGTTTTTTGGAGATATTTCATTACTTTGTTATCTGGTTTTTTTGAAGGTAGCAAAATACAGCAGAACAAGACAGATCAGAGCCATTGGAGACAGGGCAGTGAAATTGGCACAGAACCTCATAACAGGTCACCAGGACAGCAGCACTAGGCACAATAGTACCTGTTTTGTTCACATTAGCTGTTCTTTCAATCAGGTGGAGCAAAATGGAAAGAAACACCGAACTTTTAAAAACAGAATATTGAATAGAGCAGTATCATTAATCAGAACTGAGCAAAACAGTGATAAAAATATTTGCCTTCAAAGAGATGATAAAAGGAAATTCCCCTTACTTGCCACACTGCATATGTTCATCCTTCCAAGAGATACTCAGACCTCTGGCTCCTGGCCGGTGCTTGCTAACTGGTGGGGATGGGGTATGGGAGGTGGATCCATGTTTGATTCCTAGCCCGCACACCGGCAAGCCCACAGCCACTTACCAGGGCAATGAGCTGGCTGCCTATTCTCCCAGTGCCCCAAGTTCCAACATGGTGCAGAGCTCAAGAAACGCCGATAATTCTCTCCCTGTAGCAGCGGGGGTTTATGAGGTCCACAGCCGCTTACCAGGGTGATGAACTCCTTTTTTTTTTTTTTTTTTTTTAACTAGGATTATTCTTCACAGAGCCCATCTGTTCCTCGGCACTCTTTGCAATCTCAGTGTCATTTGCATCTCTTGAATGACCAATTATGTAGAATATTTTTTCATATATTCATTTGCCATTTGTGGGTTTCTTCATCTGAGAAGTGTGTGTTCCCCTCAGATGCCCATTTTTGCATTAGATCTTCCTACAATTTGTTTGGAACCAGAAGAGACCTAGAACAGCACAAGAAATTTGGCCAACAGAAGCAAGGCATGGAGTTTCATAATCCCTGACCTAAAATTATACTACAAAGCTACTGTCATAGAATCAAGATGGTTCTGGGAAAACAAAACAAAACAAAAACAGTTTTGAGAACCTGAGTATCAGTGGAGCTAATTAGAAGATGCAGACAGAACTCCAAACACACTCAGTCACTTTATCTTTGACAAAGGGGCCAAACATGTTCACTGTAAGAATGATAGCCTGTTTAATAAATAGGACTGGAAAAACTGGCCTTCTACATGCCAAAGACTAAAACCAGATCCGTATATATTACTATGCACTAAATTAAAATCAATATGGATCAAATATCTAAATACTAAAATACAAACACTACATCCAGTTAAAGAGAAATTAGGTCAAAATCTTGAAGACATTAGTATAGGCAGAGATTTCAGGAACAAAACCCAAATTGCACAAGAAATAGTACAAAGAATCACCAATCAGAATTTTATGTTATTAAAAGGTTTTGCACAACAAAAGAAATCACCAACAACTTGAAAGACTATCCAGAGAATGGGAAAAAAAAACCTTGTAACCAGTTGTCCCTCAAAGGACATATCTAGAACATAAAAAGAATTTAAAAATCAGACTCCCCCAATTTAAATCATTATTTAAATGAAATATAAAACTCAGATAAATCAGAATTACAAATAACTTTACATTTTTTAATATTAAATGAAATATAAATAAATTGGAGATGCTAGGAAAGAAACCTTTCAAAGAGAGTTAAATCATCTTGATGATTTATCTAGTAAATGAGTTTTAAAGATTTGATGTCTTATCTTAATTGTAATATCTTAATTATTGCTAATCTTTTTAATATATCAGATTGCTCAAATGAATTGTATAGCAATTTCAGAATTGGTATATTTTTTCTCTTGAGGAAATAATTCTCAGCATTCAGCAATATCAATGAAAATGGAAAATGTGAACAAGAACACATTGCAAATGGTAAATAATTTCCAAGTATACCCTGGATAGTAAACACTGGAAGAGAACGAAGGTCTGCAGTGGCAAGGTATGATGGTGCTTTTATTTGGAACACCCATTTTATGCCTGTTGAACTCATATCCAGAAGGATTGTCCTTGTCAAGGGTATTCCAACTAGTTAATTAGAAATGCATCATTTATAGAACTCTTACACATGGAAAATACTGTAGCTCCTACTCTCAGAACACTTGATTCTAATCTTTGGTAAAAGATTGAAAATAGACATCATGAAATGAGTAGCTAAAAGATCCAATATAAGCTGAACTGCATTTCAGTATTTCCAATAATAGAACTACACTGTACTTTCCTCCTTCTCTGCTGCTTAAAACTCTTGCCTAAGGAGATTGCTCCATGAAAACAGAGGAAGGAATACATTGTGAAAGCTATTTGGTTTTATATATTTTATTTTAGAACATAACTAAAAAAATTTCAGTAATATTAAAAGGCTCTGGGAAGAATGTTTCTATGCAAGGTAATATGCTAGTTTAATGGGTGTAATAGAAATCAGACTATATAAATAGGGAAAACATTGACCTCTGAGCCATGGCATTTGAGACATGACTTTCTACAATCAGATTCTTTTACATATTTAAATTCATTTAGATAGAAAATCTGAAGAATGTTAATTCTCAAGCAAATTCAGAAGGTTTAGTGTTATTAAACTTTATGCATCTGGATTATGAGCTCTAGACTTACTAAATTCTCAAAGGAAAGACATTGTCACTCTCTAACTGATGCATTGAGTCAGATAGCTTTCATCTCAGCCACTTCTCTTCCTTGCATTACAATGAAGGATGGTCTCTATGATTTCATTGGCCTCTTTAATATTACAAGCCTTTACCATTCATTATAATTTACAAGCTACCTAAGTCCCAGATCCTTCTGTTGATTTGAAATCTAGGCATTACTGACTGAAATGTAACTTTTTTACTCTGCAGTTCCCAGTTGTCACTAAATAGTTCAAAGCATCTGAAAGGATAATGAAAATTATTTACAACATGAAATCACATCCTTGTTTGATATGCTTTCTGGTGATCTCCACATGGAGTATTTCCTGACATTTTGTCACTTTGAATTTGAAAATGAGCTTACTCCTTGCTCTTAAAGAAAAACTACCCAAAGCAATACAAAACAAAATCACACACACACACACACACACACTCTCTCTCAGACACAAATGATCATACACATTCTCTTACTTCAAGAGATGGATTTGCTTTTTACATGGTATTGGAGATTTGGGACAAGATGAAAATGTAAATGTGTGGTCTTAGCAAAAAAAGAGCAACTTAAAATTGTATATTGACTGTGTTGCTTCATTGACTGACGTGCTTTCTTACCATCTTGTATATGAAAAATACAGATGATAATTTTGGAACTGCAGATAATAAAAGCTTTACATTTGATTTAATTATATGTAAATCTCAAGTCAACAAGAGAATCTTGGACTTAGGTTACCTGTAAGTTACAATGAATGGTAAATGCTTGTAACACTGGCAAGACACATGAAATCATAGGGACTTTCCTTGACCACGGAGGACTATTAATTCTATCTTAAATTTGGTGAACTGAAATCCATAGAACTTTTACATTTCTCTTTCATCTTCTTTAATGTTTTTATCTTTCCTATGAGGGATGGAAATATTTCATTTTATCTTGCTTTTGTCTCCTGCCCACCTACACCTAGTGACTGCCTTTCTAACTTCACTCTATCCAAGAAATATGTGACCAGCATTAAGTGCTCAGAATTTCCCCTACTGTTAAATGGTTAAAACTCTGCATGACCATAGGGCACATCAGTATTTCCAAGGTAGAAATAATGGATTTTTAACTCTACTGAGTACTAGGAAGAAGTAGATTTTCAATCAACGGTCCTTTACTCTTTACACTTCTGGCAGAGAACATAAAATATGTAATTTTAAAAAAGAATTTGCAAAAGTTTTGTAAGAATTCATAAAAGTTTTTTTCTTTTTTTCCATAAACTAATGCTTTAGAATATGTCTTGCTAGAAAGTATGTATGACTTAAATACAATTAGAACATCTAGTAACTACTCTATAATCTACTGTTTATAGAGAATATGGCTGACTCCTAATGATTTTTAATCTCCACACAGTGCTGTAACACATTTTTAACATCAGTGCTATTCAAGTTACAGATAGTAATAAACAGGACTTGTTAGATTTATATATGTCACCATATATGAAAAATTTAGAATCTACTTTCTTCCTTTTACACATTGTCTATGAAGTTGTTTCCTAAAGATTTCAATCTGTAAATTGATCTAGAAAGAGAAGTACTTGCTTGGGTGCAGGGACAAACTCTAATCATATTTCTGATTCTCCAGTTATCTCCTTGATATGGGCTCTAAAAAGCTGAAACAGATAATAAGTAGAGGAAAAAAGAATATAGCAGTGTCCCTCTTTGCTTCAATTAATCTAGAAGGCTTAGATTTTGTTTCTATTTTTTAAGATGGTAAAACATTATTTTATTGAGCTTAATTCTGACTTTAATACTATTGTCCTGCATTTATTGAAAATGGCACACATATTGAGGCACTTTGTTGGTTTTTAGAGTTCCATTTTAAAGTATCCATTTTTATTTATTGTTTTCAAATATTTTAATGGAAATTTGAAAGACAGCACACAGAATTCTTAACAAGATGATGTAATTTACTAGAAATAAATTCAAAATAGACCAGCCAAGAATTAATATAGAAGATGAATGGCACAATATAGTAATAAAAATAATACATTAATAATATCAATAATTTAAAGGGATAAAAATAATCAAAGACCTTTAACTATCCTGGAAATATTTTCATGATATATTTTCAAGCTTCTGTTTATCTGTATTGAAAAAAATTAAATTACAACTTTTCCCTATTAGATTTGGGCAAGAAAAAATATTTTGTAAAAATAAATTTAATTGTGAAAGTCTCATGCAGTTTTGGAGCTCTCTGCATAGAGGGTCATGCTAAAGCAAATAATGATAATTTAATTTTTCCCCGTATTTCTTCATCTTGTTTAACAGCTCTGACTAATGATTTGAGAAATATATCAAACAAGTGTGGTGGTAGTGGGCATCCTTGTCTTGTCCTGACTTCAGAAGAAAAGCTCTCAGGTTCTCTTCCTTTCATATCACATTGCTCTTTGGTTTATCATATATGGTCTTTATTAGATTGAGATAAAGATCTTTTATTTCTATTTTCTCCAGGGTTTATCATGAAGGGATGTTTGATTTTATGAAAAGCTTTTTTCTGTGTCTATTGCAATGATCATGAATGTTCCATGCATATCTTCAACGAATTCAACTTGATCATGATAGTCTTCTTGATGATTTGCTGCATAATTAACAACCAAATTCAATATCACAGCATGATACAAGGTCAACACTCAAAATTCTATAACATTCTTATACACCAACAACAAACTTACCTGGAGAGAAATTGGGGAAGCAACACCTTTCACAATAGCAACAAGTAAAATGAGATACTGATTGATTAACCTAGTGAAGGAAGTAAAAGATCTCTATCAAGCAAGTTACTCTGAAGAATGAGATGGGAGAAGATATCAAAAAGTAGAAAGACATCCTCTATTTCTTGGATAGGCAGAATCACTGTAATGAAAATGACTTTTTATCAAAAACTATTATACGGATTTTTTTTGAGAAAAGATCTTGCTATACTGTCCTTGAACTCACTAAGTAGCCTAGGCTAGCCTTAGACTTGTGGCAATCCTCTTGCTCAGCCTACGTGCTTGAGATGACAGGTATGTGCCACCGCACTTAGCTTTGTTCCACTGAAAGTAATCCCAATCAAAATACTAAAAGGATCCCTCACAGAACTACAGAAAAAATCTTGAAATTTGTATGGACTCAGAGAGACCTAGAATAGCAAATGGAATTCTGGACATCAAGGGTGAAGTAGGTCATCAAAATCCTAGATTTAAAGTTATAATACAGTACTAAGGTGATAAAATCAACATAGTATTAGGAAAAAAACAAACTAACTTGTTGACCAATGGAACAGAATGGAGGATGAATAAATAATTTCAATTACATTAGTTACCTCATCTTTGACAAAGGGGCAAAGTACCTTTGCCGAAGGAAAGATAGCTTATTTAACAAAAGGTACTGGGAAAACTGGCTATCTGCATGGTGAAGAATAAGGCTAGGCCTATATCACTAATTATGCAATCAACTAAAATCAAAATGTTTAAAAATCTGAATTATAAAACAGAAACACTTAATCTGCTGCAAGATAAAATTGTTAAAACTTTTGAAGACATCTATGTAGGCAAAACTTGCTGAAAAGAAAATAGTCACACAGGAAGTTATACAAAAAAAATGGGATCACATTAAATGTATAAGTTTCTACAAAGAAAAGAAACCATAAAGAATGAAGAAACAATTCAAAACACAAGAGAAACATTTGCCAGCTTAGACATTGCTTAGGCAGAGAACTGATATCTAGAATATATAAAGAACTCCCCAAATTTAGTCCTCCCCAAATGTAAAGTCCCAAGTTAAAACTGAGCATCAGAAATAAACAGATACTTCTCAGATAAAGTACAAATGACCAATAAATGCATTATAAATGTTCAACATCACTGAGTATTCAAGAAATTTAAAGTAAAATAATCCTAAAATGCCCTCTCCCTCCAGGAAGAATAACTGTTGTCAAGAAATCAAACAATAACAAATGCTGGTAAAACTGAAGGAGGCAAAAGGAATCCTTATCCTATGTTGGTGGGAAATCTAAATTGGTGGAATCACTGTGTAAGTAAGTATGGATCCTCAGAAAACTAAAAACAGAAATTCCATTTGACCCAGCTTTTCCCGTTCCAGGTCCATACCAAAAAAGTTAGTCATCATATTACAGTGACACATATATCCTCACATTTTTTTTTATTTTAAAGAGAATAAAACTGAACATAACAAACAGAACAAAGTAGAACAGAAGAAAACAATTTAAGTTACACAGATTTGAAAGCAAGATATTGGGATATATACCATGGCTACCATAATATCTTTTGTTTTCCTCTAAATAGTTGTTCATATCTTCACACACAATAAATTTATACAAAACAAAATAGTATAAAACTGATCAGGACAGGATGATGAAGGCATTATAGGCCTTCAAAACCAGGCAATAGGAAAATCAACAGTGGCTGCCATAATGTTTCTTGTTCTTGTTCAAATTAGCTGTCCACACCTTCATGTATGTTGAAATTAAACAACACAAAACAGGCTAAAGCCACTCTGAACAAAGAATAATAGCATTACTGGATTTCATAGCATGACAATATGGTATCCACAATGGAAACCATAATGTCTCTTTTTCTTTGAAGCAGTTTTTCATGTCATCACGCATAACATAATCAATTCTCATACACTCTTTAGGAGAAGTTCTACAGATGTATAAGCCTCTAGATATATACCTATCTTTTCTGTATTAGAGGGAAAAACAAACCAAAACAAAACAAATAACTAGAAAAACATGACACAAAAAAAGACAAATAACAATAGCAAAGAGCCCAAAACAATGGCGACATAGGCTTTCAAAACAAGAGGGTCGGAGCATGACTAGGGTTGTTATTTTACATACTGTTCAAGAGTTCCTCAGATCACCAGACACTAACATGCAAAATTGTTCCACTTGTTCCAAATTGTTCCAAAATTGTTCCAATTGTTCCAAAATAGCATCCAATCCAGCTATGGATGTTAGCTGTTTTGTTTCAAGAACTTATGGAATTTGTAGCACAGTCATCTTAGCTATCTTAAGTGTGATTATGCAATTTTAGATATTTTTTTCTTTTCCCTTTCTTTTTCTTTTTCCACATTTTCCCTGAGATATTATTGTTTTCCTTTTCAGCAGATTCTTATCCTTTCACTGTACTTATTGAGGATTTTGTACCTCATGTTCTCTTACCATTTCTTATACTAGGGAGACTAAACGGCACTTACACATTTGAGTTTGATTTGTTTCACTTATGAGTATGGTCTTGAATTGCATCCATTTACTTATAAAAGCCTCAATGTGATCATTCTTTATAGCTGAGTAGTACTCCATTGTACAAAAATACATCTTTTGGGGCAACCTGCTCGGGACCCCCTTCTGTCTCTCTGCACACAGAAGCTTTCTCTCAATAAATATATTCTACTTTTCAAAAAAAATATATCTTTTTTATTCATTCCTCAGTTAATGGGCATTTAGTTTGTTTCCAAGATCTGGCTATTACAAATTGTGCTGCTATAAACATGGGTGCACATATGTTGCTGTGATATGATGTTTTCAGTTCTTCTGGGAATATGCTCAAAAGTGGAATTAGCTGGGTCAAATGGGACCTCCAACCCCAGCTTTTTGAGGAATCTCCAGATTGACCTCCACAGTGGTTGCACCAGTCTACACTCCCACCAACAGTGCAGAAGGGTTCTTTATCCCCACAGCCTCTCAAGCATTTGTTGTTGGTAGTTTCTTTATCCTGGCCATTCTTTCTGGAGTGAGTTGGAATCTCACTCCAGTTTTAATTTGCATTCCTCTAATGACAAATGATGCTGAACATTTTTTTCATGGATTTATTTGCCTTTTGTATGTCTTTATCTGAGAATTGTGTGTTCATCTCAGATGCCCATTTTAGGATTGGGTCTTTGAATTTCAGGGGTCTGATTATTTTTAGTTCTTTGTATGTTCTAGACAGAAGTCCTTTGCTTCAGGAACAGTTCACTAAGATTTTTTTTCCCCAATTTGTGGGTTTTCTTTTCACTATGGTGGAGATTTCTTTCAACATGAAAAAACTCTTTAGTAAGATTTTGATCCCAGTTATTGATTCTGTGAAATATTTCCTGTGCAGTTTGATATTTGTTCTTGAATTCTGTACCTACCCCTATATCTTCAAGATTTCTACCTACTTTGTTTTCCAATAAATTTTGTGTTTCTGTTTTAATATTTAGATATTTTATTCATTTATATTTTAGTTTAGTACATGGTGATAGGCATGTGTCTAGTTTTAGTTTTCAACATATGGAGAGCCAATTTTTCCAGCACCATTTATTCAACAGACTTTCTTCCAGTAGATATGTTTGGCCCCTTTATCAAAGATAAGGTGGCTGAGTGTGTTTGTAGTTGTAGTTGTATCTTTTAATTCTATTCCATTGATCTTCAGGTCTGTTTTTATTCCAGTGCCATGCTGATTTTATTACAGTAGCTCTGTAGTATAACTTCAAGTCAGGATTGTGATGCCTCCTGCCTTGCCTTTGTTGCTTAGAATTGCCTTTACTATTCTAGGTCTCTTCTGGTTCCAGATGAATTTTAGAAGTGATTTCTCTAGATCTGTGAGGTATGCTGGTGGTATTTTGATTAGAATTGCATTAAATCTGTATAACAGTTTTGGGAGAATGGCCATTTTCATAATATTTGTTCTTCCTCTCTATGAACCTGGGATGTCTTTCCATTTTCTGAGGTCCTCGGCAATTTCTTTTTCAGGGTATTATAATTTTCCCTGAATACATCTTTTGCTTCTTTTGTTAGATTAATTCCTAAGTATTTCATTTTGTTGGGTGCTAGTGTGAAGGGTGTGGCTTCTCTTATTTCTCTCTTAGTGATTTTGTTGTTTGTGTATAAGAATGCTATTGATTTTTGAGTGTTGACTTTGTATCTAGCTACCTTACTGAATGTATTTATTACACCTTGAGGGCTTTCATTTGAGTTTTGGGGTCTTCTATGTAGAGTATCATGTAATCTGCAAATAGTGATAGTTTAACTTCTTCTTTTCCTATTCTTATGCCATTTCTCTCTCTTATCTAATTGCTCTGGCTAGTATTTCCAGCACTATATTAAATAGGAGTGGCAATAATGAACATTCTTGTTTTGTTCCTGATTTTAGGGTAAAAGCTTTCAGTTTTTGGCATTTTAATATGATGCCAGCTGTTGGTTTGTCATAGATGGCTTTTATCATATTGAGGTAAAGACCATCTATTCCAATTTTCTATAAGGTTCTTATCATAAATAAGTGTTGGACTTTATCAAAAGCTTTTTCTGTATCTACAGAAATGAACATCTGATTCTTATTTTTTGTTCTATTGATATGGTGGATTATATTTATTGATTTGCATATGTTGAACCATCCCTGCATTTCTGGGATGGATCACACTTGGTCATGGTGTATAATCTGCTTGATGATTTGCTGCATCCTGTTTGTCAATATTTTATTGAGAATTTTTGTTTCTGTGTTCATTAGGGAGATTGGCCTGTAGTTTCTCTTTTATGGTTGGGTCTTTCTGAGATTTTGTTGTTAAAGTAATATTTGTTTCCAGGAATGAGTTAGGGAGAATTGCTTCCCTTTCAATTTCATTGAAGAGTTTGAGGAATGTTGGCATTAAGTCTTCTTTGAATTTCTTGTAAAATATGCAGTGAATCCATCTAGAACTGGGCTTTTCTTTGTTAGTAAGGATTTAGTTACATTTTGAACTTCATTAATTGAAATTGGGTTACTCAACAGTTTTACATCTTCTTGACCCAGCTTTGGTAATTCATATGTTTCTAGGAATCTGTCCATTTTGTCTGTGTTAGCAAGCCTATGAGAGTAGAGGTTTTTGAAATAATGATTGATGATCTTCTGTATTTCCAGAGGGTCTGTAGTGATTTCACCCTTTTCATTCCTCATTGCATGAATTAGAGATTTTTCTTTCCTTTTTAAAAAAAGATTGGCTAGAGGCTCATCAATTTTATTTATTCTTTGATTCATTGATGCTTTGTACTGTTTTCTTAGTCTCTATTGCATTGATTTCTGATCTAATCTTTAAAATTTCCTCCCTTTTTTGGCTTGGGCTTGTTTGTAGCATCATATTTTATAATAGCTAAATCTTGGAAACCACTCAAATGACCATCAGTAGATGAATGGATGAAGGAAATGTGGTATTTATATAGAATAGAGTATTACTCTGACATAAGAGACAAAGTTGAGACATGTTTAGGTCAATGTATGCACCTTGAAACCACAATTTTAAGTGGATAATTCAGGCACACAAATTTAAACATCTAATTGCTTCTCTTATATGAGAAACACAAAGTATCAACCAGGAACAAAATAAAAGATAGATAATAGGAAAGAGGAAGATCTTTTTCAAATAGAGAGAGGAACAAAAAATGAGAGGAGGGGAATTACAAACCAAAACAGAGTTCAAAAAGGAGTTTAAGACTAAAATGGAAATAGCAATTTTCCAAATGGAGAAGGGAAGAAGAGTTGTGGAATCAAGAAGAGAAGGTTAGAAAAGAGAACAAAAAATAGAATTTAAATGTGTTATGTACATGTACAAACCCCTCATGACAAATTTAATCATTATCTATAGCAAATAAATACTAGTAAATATCGTAAAAATAAATTTTAAATTATTACTCAATTATTAATTTATTCATCCAACTCTTCAGCACTTTGCTCATTAAATTAGAGCCCACCAGTTGTGCAAATTTTGCAAAATGAAGTTAAATTTAAATTATTTAGTATTATAATTACACACATGCACATACATAGCACACACAACCATCTGAACATGAGCTAAAAACTGAAAGGGAAAATTTTATTTCTTAGCCTTTGTGATGCTATCTGGCCATCATTTTAAATTATGAAGTTAAATCTGCTATAGAGATCATTGCTTATATGACTCAGTGTGATAAATTGTAGAATATTTTTCTTCTACATATTGCCCTTACCAAAAGAGATTCAGATCTAGTAAATGAAGGTGATTTCATAGAACAGGGACCAGTACCATTATAAAATAACTATTAGAGAAGATTATTTAATTGGAAGATCCTTTCTGAATTAGTACATGCATTTTTTTGCTTAATATTGCTCTAGGTGATACTGAATTTTTGCTTTATTTCCAGAATGATAATTTTCAATTTTGCAAAATTTTTCTGTTCCCAACCTCTTTTACATAGCCTATTTAAGTCTAAAAATGTTATTTAAGAAAATTATTTCTTGCTTAAAATTATTTCAATAGTTTTTCCAGAAAAACAAGAACACTGTTCTTCAGAATTACTACTGTGTAGCTTACAATTTGTACACTGATGTTGTGAGAAAAGATGCCAACCTGATACAGACCTCTCAACCCAGTTAATGAGTCAAAGGTAAAGTTGGTAAATAGTGAAGATATTGTGTAAGCTAAATAATGTTTTGAAATATTTCAAATGTCATATATCCCACTGATATCTGTATTATAGAATCTTATTTTGGATCTAAACAAAATCATTCTTTACAGGTCTAATCTAGCCAGTCATAAGCTTCTTTCTGGATGTTCAAATTATTTTTCAATAAAGTATCTTTTTTATAGGAACTATTGGTGGCCTCCACAATTAGTGTTTAAAAACCTGCTAAAATATATAATAGAATACCTTCGATGGAAATCTTGGAAAGAAAATGATTGGTTTCACAACCCACAGACACAGAGGCATTAACAGGTAAATCCTCACACACATTTACATAAATGTACTAAAAATGAGTATTTATGATACCCATGACTATTTTATCAAAATTTTAAAAGAAGTGCAGGGTCATCATTTTGGCTAACATGGGGTTATTTTTAAACTTATTAAATTTTTCCTCAAATAAAGCATTTATCACTGTCACAAATAATACAATTGAACTTGTTTTTTTTTTCACTTGATGCTGATCCACATGCAGTGATTTATATTTCCCACTTTGACAATTGATAAAATAGAGTCTTTTCATTTGACTCTGCTTTGGTTCTGCTACTAATGACAATAAATTTTTTGTGTGACAGATAATAGCACTTGGATATAGAGAGTCAAATGTTAATGATTTGTTGCCATTTCTCATTAACTCATTCTTTCAAGAAAAATTCACTTTTTTGCAGGGCCCTGGCTGTCTCCTATTATTGGATTTGCAACACTGAACCACTATGTAAAAAAAAAAATGCATGCCCTCAGGATGCCTTACTCCTAATAAGTAAGAAATATGTATTAAAGAAATGAAGATGGAAAGAATGGAACATAGTGTGAGAGCACTGTAATTGCACTATTTAATAGAGTAGTTAGGGAAAACTGCAGAGAGAAAGCAATTTTAGTGTTAATGACTGAGCTAGAGAATTAAGCCAGACACAAAGACAGACACCTGATCTTCAAGCCTGAGTCAATCATTTGCTTACTGAGTTTGAACAACAGGATAGGAAACAAAAAATGGAGTGTTACATTAAGAAAGACTGAAAGTAGCCAACGTCATTCAAAGGAAGATGTAGGTGATGTCCAATCCTGAATGAAACTACAAGAGGTTGTATTTTTTTTGTAGACAATTCATTAACTAAAATAAAGTGAAAGCACTTCTGTTTTTAATTGTCAGTATATACCTGGTAATTATATACCTTGTCAGAGAAAAGCAGTTTCTCCCTGGGACAGATCACCTCTGTCACTCTTACTTTGGTTGAGGCCTGATGAAAATTGTATTTTATTGTTTAAATGCTACTTTGAACACAATTATTTTCCTACTTCTTTTTTGGGTTGTTCATTGTTAACATATAGAAATGCATTTAATTTTGCATGATGGTTTTGTATCCTGCAACATTACTGATTTTGCTTATTAGCTGTAGTTCTTAATTGTATGATGGTTTTGTGTTGGTTGGAGAACTTTCTCTTAATAAAAATGAAGAAAATTTGTCAAGTTTTCTTCTGCATCAGTGGTGATGATCATATTTTCCTTTTTAATCAATGTAGAGTATTATATTGGATGATTTCTGTACAATGAATGACTTCTATATTTTAGAAAAAATTCCACTTAGTCATGGTATATAATCTTTATAATGTGTTGTTGAATTGTGTTTAATAGTATTTTCTGGGGGACTTTCACATCAATATTCTTAAGGAATATTTGTCATAAAGCAGCTTGACAAAATGGATAAAAAGAAAGTAGTAAAAAAACACTCAAATTTTCTGACTAGAGAAATTTAAGAATGTATTTGTTAGTTAAAGGAATTGAGAAACATTTAAGATCAGGGAATGTAGGAACAAATATCCAATGCTTAATTTAGATATCGTTAGTTTACTATCCTACCAGAGAGCCAAGATAAAATATGGAATAAGTGGTCAAATATAATGCCTAAAAGATAGAATATGATATACTGGCAATGAAAATTTGGGATCATAAATGTGAGTTACATCAATTCCAACATATAGAGTTTCATCCTTAAAAGTATTGAAATTAGCATACATTCCATAATAAATATTGTGGTGGAGATTAATTTGCTATAGTTGTATTTCTTCTCAGAAATATTTCAGATATGAAGACAGAAGTAAATATTTAAAACCATGAAGCTGAATGAGATTACCAAGGCAGTAAATATGGTTTAACAGCAATCAAAATCTAGACAGTGGATATTCCAGGTGTTAAGAATCTAGAATGTAAATATGAAGAAACAAACAACAACAAAAAAAGACCTAGGAAAGCGGCACTAAGGAAGGAGCCCAATGAGGAGGATACAGTCTTGAAAGAAAAGTATGCTTTGAGAAGACAATCATAGTCTCTGCTGTCAAACCTCACTGATATCCAACTTTCATAAGAATTGGAAATTGATAATATCAACTCTATGGGTGAGTTGATGTGCATGTCTCTTAAATTTGCAATTTGTACACAAAAATATAATTGTAGATATTAAGAGATGCCATGAAATGTTGGATGCATAGGCATGTTGAATAATATTTAGTATTTAAATAGATTTATCTCCTCAAACATTTGTAACTTTATTCTAATGAAATTTTCCAGAATTCTTTCTTTTAGTTGTTGAAAATATACAATACAGCATTATAATTTGCATTTGCCCTCCTATTTTGGAATGAACTATAGAACATCTGACTATATCTGAATACTCACTGATCAATCTTTCTCTATCATATCCCATTCTCCTATCCCAGCCGCTGGTAATCACCATTTCACTGTCACATTCTTTTAAGATCAACATTTTAAAATTCCACATCATGCATATTTGCATTCTGCACTCATTTTACTTCATAAAACAATCTCCAGCTCTATGTTGTCGGAGAATGTAGGATTTCATTATTCTTACGTTTGTAAAATACTACCCTGAGAATAGGTACCATGTTTTCTTTACTGACTCATCAGTTGATGAACACTTAGGTGGCTTTCATTTCTTCACTATTGTGAATACTGCTGTTTTAAACAAGAATGTAGAAAACACGGCATTACTGCTAATATAAATATGGGAAGTTGTGGAAAATTGTAGGTTAAACGGGTAGGAATAGTCTCATTGTAAACAGCTTGGTTTTTATCGTGTTTACTATGGCCTAAAGCGAGACATTGCCTTAGAGCTACCAAATCTTGAAAGAATTCTGGAGAGGAAAACAATGCCTCTTCTTTTTACTGTAACTTTCACTGTTTGTTATTATGGAAACACAGATATTGATGTTCCTGTCCAATGTCTTCCTACCACAAATGTTAAGCATGGCACAATATCAGGGAAGAGAAAAAGCGTTGAGTCACTGAATCAATAAACACTAAAGTTATGCTAAATTGTGACTTGATTAAATAAGTCAATACACAGTTTATTGATATATTAAGACAGGTTGAAAGTCTTCTTTCACATGAAATTTGTGGCAATATCAATTTGCGTCTTCATTATAGAAAAGACTATTGTTTAGTACCTCTATATTTTGGGGGGTAATATATTGCTGGTTGTATTCTGTATCTATTCTTTTTCATGTGCTCTTACTAAAGAGTAGGCATACTTAATCTGAATACTTACTATAAAATTCTCCAAATCTGAAAGTTTTTGAACATCAGCATGGTACCACAAGTGGAATGATACACACTGGATGAGTCAAAATCAAAACACTAGCACATTTAAACTATTTCATATTATAATATTTTGTACAAAATGTATAATTACATAACATTTTCTTTGTATGTACTTCATTTTATCTGGGTAATATGTATATTTTGAAAATTTACGAGATAGCTATTAAGACTTCACATTTTATATGGATGAAATTCTTAAGCATTTATTTTATTTTTTTCCAACATAAAATATTTATAAGTACTTGGATTAAAATTAAAGTATTTTAATATTTTATTTCATTCCATTTTGTTGTTTCTATAATAAATTTGTGAGGCAGTACCTTTAGTTCTTGATACTATGAATTATTAGTCAATGTCTCTGTGGTGTTTTCATAAACTCTGAGTTTTCCTAATACCTCAAATATCATATCCTATGTTTTGAACATTTTTTTGCATTGAAAGCTAACTATGTGTCATCTTTTCATTTTTTCAACTCTGACCCTAGCTTTAAAACTTCTTAGTAGGTGAGGTTTGGTTAATAGTTTTCTAAGTTTTCAAGTGGCATAATATCTTTTGTCTTGAGATCCTGTTTCTTTCGCGGAATTCAACTAGTTAAAAGAAATTCGATAAGAAAATTTGACGGTGTGGTTGGGCAACATATTGATTTTGTTCAGCTATCTGGCAAGTTTTAACGTGATTTGTATTTATATTCATTTACAGGAGCCACCTAGTGTTCTAAGAAAGCATGGAGGGCCTATGACAAAATTTGTTCCCAAAGATTATTCTCATCTAAAAGTGACTGGCTTTCGATTGGGTGTTTAAAAATTGTCTGAGGACTATTTTCTTCTTATTTTTACAACAAAGCTAAGTATATTATTTATCAAATAATAAACTATATCCTTCAAAATGTTAGTTTTAACACATTTCAAACACTATTTAGAAATTGAGATCACTTATGTTTTAAGAGATCATCATAATTTAAATTACTGAATTTATAGGTGAATGATAAAGAATATATCATGTAAGATAACATGGCTAAATAAGTCTACCATTTTCCAGAAAATTAATGCCCAATTTTCTAACGTTTATATTTTGTATGTTGATCTAACGTAGAGTGATTTACAGTACAAAATTAAGACAACTCAAATTCTTATGTAAAGCCTAATATCATAATATTTTACAATGTAGTACTAGCTAGTAAATATTCATATCTGTAGAACTGCCTATCATCTACAACGCAAGAATTACCAAATACTTTATTTTAAAGGATTTGTAAACCACAAATGAAATACAGCAATATTTTGACATAAATGATTTATATATCAGATTATGGGGTATTCCTATGCTCTACAGCATTTAATGTTCTTTTTCTCAAGAGCTACATTGTTTGTATGTTCTATTTATTAGTGTACCCAAATAATTTTGCATTATGATATTAATATTGATCTCATAATCTTGGCAAGTAAATTAAAGAGGAAATTTCAATCATTTCTTGTAATAATATTTTAGGATCACAGCCTATTTTTTAAAGAAGATTTCACAAAAGATAAATAACTACATAACATCTTCTTACATTACAAAATAATACGATGAAGTACTAAAGAAGTCATGCCATTAAGTCAGATTTTTCTGGGTCCTAATTGTGAGTTTGCCTCTATTGATCACTCTCTAACAATGGGATTGTATTAGTCATTTTGAACACTAAGTGAGGAATCATCGAATTCTTAAAGCAGTGAAAACCACACAGCACATATTCCATAAATAGCTGCCATTTTTAAATTGTAGAAGTTGCTTACTTTTCACCTTATAAGTAAAGCTTTATGAAATGATTGAAGATATCTCATCTCTTGGTCTCTTGGATGACCTAGTAAACATTGCAGTAAAAGCTGTTTAACCTCAGAACTTACGGTTTGGAGGCATTTTCTAGATAATAGCATCACTACTGAAGAACCTGGAAGGCAAGAAAACTACAATAAGAAAGAGAAACAGAACACATAGAAATCCCACACATTGAGTAGTCCTTTGGACTATGAGTTTTGTTTGAGAAGACTTCATTTAGTTCAGGGAGTTTAGTGAAGAGAAGAAACTTTGCAAGAAGCTCACATTTGATGTGTTTGTGAAATTACATTAAAATATACCATTTGTGGCAGTGTTTTGCTATTATAGCTTGGTACAAAGAAATAAATGTAGTTTTCTAAAAATATCTTTGAAGGTTGCATAATGACAAGGGTTTAAACATCTTTGCTCTAAACCACAAATATCTACAACTATCCATTTTAACAGAAAATGAGAAAGTGTGTGTGTGTGTGTGTAGCTGATCAGCTGGTTTTTTCTAACAGATATAAATGAAGTACCTGTCAGATAGCATTTAAAACAGCTGTAGATGTATGAATTAAATGCTCTGATCTGTTCTTCTGTTTACTTTGTCAATTTCCCAATAGAGCAGGCTGCTTAGCATTTTCTCTCCTTTCCCAATTTGCATATTATCGTCAAGTATGGGAAAAAGCTGCTTTCAGATATGAAGCTGTATTCTGTTTAGAAAGGATAATTATTAATTTTTAACATTTTCCTTTTAATTTTGTCTTATTTAGTTTATATTGACTAAAGACTAAAGGATTTCAAAGTAGTTGCTTTAATCTGAATTCTTATTAAAAGTATGTTTATAGTCTGGCAACAAAAATAATACGTTGTATTTTCCTCTGGATTTATAGAAACTGTCCCAGACTTAATGTTAGAGATTTTTCATAAACACTACACCTACATCTTCTAAGTGTAAAATTTTAAGCTTAATATAAAACTTTTTTCCCAATGTTTGATATGCACATAAATTCATGAAATATTGCATATTAAGTTGCTACATAGGCATATTAACATTCTAAGATGCATTAAAATTTTTATTTAGTAATATGTTCATTTAATGTTTTCATTCATCATCATAAATTATTAAACATTTCAAATAGTAATTGTTATAGCATTTTTAACTAATAATGCCTTTGAGTATTATGTTGTGTTCCATATTTTATTGTTATAAATAATGTCAATAATAAAAGCAAGATTAGAAAATAAAAAGGGGATCTGGAGTGGGAGAGAAAGAGAAAGCAATAATAAGAGTGAAAATAATCAAAATATGCTATGTGAATATGCAAATATGCCAAAATGAAATCCACTGTTCTGTTATAAATAATGTGCACCAATCAGATTCAAATATAATATTGAAATATAATGCTTCAAATAGTATTTTTCTACACAATAAGAAAAATCTATGTGTTAATAGTTTATTTGCACGCATTCAATTTAGCTGATATTTATGTTATCAACTATTTCTAGCTACTTTTTGATTTTTCTACCTCTGTTTTCAACATTTTTCCTCTGACACATGAGTTCTGTTTTGTTACTGTTATAAGTACATACACTATATCATGACCACTACATCCAATTTGGAGGGTAAAATGTCACATTTATTAAAGCATAGTACAAAAGAAAGCTAAAATTACAAACCACCTTTTTATCTTCTTATGTTTTGCAAGCATTGTACTTTAGTTTACTATTTGCCTAGAGTTATGTTTGCTGTATTAATTGGCATAAAGATCTTTTTATTTATTCATTCATTAATATAGTCAGTATGAGGTCTGGAAATACGGATCAGTGGTAGAATGTTTCACTAGCATGCATAAGGTCCTGAGCCCAGTTCCCAGTACTATATATATATGCATGTATATATTCAGTATCAACACTGTGATATTGTTGTGGTTTCTTTCTTCACTTGTTTCAGTGGTTATACCTTAAAATGAATGACAAATAAATAATTCCACATTCATGTATTTGATTTCAGTGGTTTCGTTTTCATATAGTTTTCTTCCATTTTAATTGCTAAATTGAATGCATTTTAATTTAGTCATAGTTACAGTAGACACTGTTACTTTTATACAATTACAAGAAGAAAACAGTGATTAGACGATTAGTTGGAAAATCTGTCTTGGGGAAGATCATAATTAAAGGTTAATTAGACAATTAAAGAAACAGCGTATAAATGGTGCTTTGTAAACTTTAGAGAGCACTTTAAGTGTCTCTTAGCTCACTATCTGTGTTCCGTTTCATATCCCTGACTACTGCCTGCAGCACTAAACCATAATTCCCTTTTCGTGTTCTGATCAAATAGAAAAATAAAATAAATAAAAATACCAAAAACAAGGGGCTGGGGATTTAGCTCAGTGGCATAAGCGTCTGCCTGGTAAGCACGAGGTCATGAGTTTAATCCCCGGAACCGGAAAAAAAAAAAAAAAACAACAAATAGAAAAATTACAGAAAAGCAACACAAAATGAATGAATATGTAACTTTGGAGTAAGCTTATTGTACTCCTTTACAATATACACACATGCATGCAGTTCAGGTTAATAATTTGCTTTATTTAAATAGCTTCATAATTCTTTTTGCCTTCTATGTGTAAAACTTTTTTTGAAATGAAAAACTCAAATATGTGCCTAGTAAAATATTTTAAAAATTTGTGCTGTTATAGCTCTATGTATTAAATTATTTCATTTTCATTGAAAAAAAATGAAAGTTCCTCTGAACATATGTTGAAACTAAGTTGAAAATAAAAATACATTAAATAGTCCCATTAAATTAATAATGGGTTTTTCCAACAATGTTGGAAACATTTTTCAATAAGCCAAATTTTTAAATTTTATTTATTTTAATAATTATATTTAGTTGATTTACCATCTTTAAAGAATTTTTTATATTGAAGCTCAAAATGAACAATCAGACTTTTGTTACTATTAATATATGAAAGAGTTCAAACAAATCTTTTTAAAGTGTAATAAGTGATAAATCAGTCATTAAACAAAGTCAGTAAAAATCAGTCATTAAACAAATTTTACTTTGATCTAATGTATCTCTGAATTAATGAAGAAGCAGTATATTTTAGCTATTTATCTCCATAGAAAATAGAACTTATATATGGTTTCAATATTTTGCATTGCAACACATCAGGTACCATCTAAAATATCTTAACATAGGCATTGAAATGATTAGTTTTATAATTTTCTTCATTCTCATGGTTTAATTTGCATCTGAAATCTTAGAGTCTACTTAATGTTTGGGGTCTCTGTAGCTAGTAAAAGACTGCTTGTTTAAAAAATAACTAAAGCTCAATGAAAAAACACCCTTCTCCTTGAAGGTCTCTACTATCTTTTCAATTATCATTGGTAAAGTAATTATTTCCCACATTGAATTCTGTGAAATCAGGAGCATTTGCAACCTGAATACTCTTTTGCAAAGTCCTCCACCTAGGCCAAGCAGGCAGTTTTGATAAACGGTGTGCAGAAAAGTTTTTCTCTTAACTCAGCAACTTCAAATCGTTATTTGCTAAATACGGTATCATCATATCATAAGGTATTATACACAATGTTATTAATTACTTAAAGTTATGCATACTCCTAAATCTAACTTACACATTTTCTAAATAATATCCATGTGTATAATACTTAAATTCTCAGTAAATAAGAAATGTCCCATGCAAAATGTTTGAAGAAAATATATAGATAAGCTTTTGAAAACATTAGAAAGTTGGTGCTTCCTTATTTCTTAAAACACAAATCTCTCATTCATCATATCTTGTATTTAGTTTTCATTATTTGACCAAATTTTTAAAGAACTCCAGTGTATGTATTATTCATAATCCTCACTACACAAAACAGTCCCCTCACCATACAAGTGGTCATTTATTGGTATCATCTAATCTCTCTGGCCTTTTTCTCTAAAGTAAGAAAAGAAAGAAGGAAGCAAAGGAGGGAGGTAGAGAGGGAGAAGAAATCAACTTTCTCTAATTTTCTAGCAATTAGCTCTTTGCCTCAGACTAATGCTTACATACAAGTCTTCTTTCTTATGTGACAAGAATAGAATTTGCTGGCATCCTGAGAAAGTAGCCACAGCAAAATAGTACTAGAGCTACAAAACTAAATTTTACCCCTGAGGAATTTATTGATTATTACTAACTGGAAATTTGATTTTAGAAACGATAAACAAGAACTCTGGGGCCTTTTCCTATATGTCCACTAATCTCATCATGAGAAATATGTCATGAGCTTATTTGATGTTATTCACCTGTCATTTCCCAATATCATAGTACTGGGGTTAAAGTGTTATTGAGTGAAATTTGGGGAGACACATTCAATTGTTAACATACATTTTAACTGACAGAGAAAATTCTACATTAGACTCTTAATTTTGAAGTCCTTGTAGAAAACCTAGGTACCAGCACTTCTTGAATATCATTTCATTAAGAAACCAAAAAGAGGAATACAAAATGCATACTAAAATATGAAAGTTTTTTTCCTTTACATGAAACAAAATTGTAGACCACACTAGAACATTATCTCTTAAATCTTGTCAAAGATGACAAATGCATCTATCATCAAGCAAAATGAGAACCATTCTCACGTTTCAGTCAAGAAAAATTATAATAGAAATAACCTTTCAGGGCTGGGGATTTAGCTCAGTGACTTAAGCACCTGCCTAGCAAGCACATGGTCATGAGTTTGATCCCTGGTACAAAAAAAAAAAAAGAAAAGAAAAGAAATAACCTTTCAAAAAGGGTATCAAGGGGGAAGCATTTGCAAAATTATAAAGGAGGCAGACCAAAGGTAATCAAAGATAGTCCAAATATAAAGCACAGAGTTTGTAAAGAGTCCTGTATCTTGTACCTTGGCCATTTAATTAAAAAAGAGTTTATTCTTATACACAAAGATACCACTTTGAAAGTATACTTCCACACATGGAGTGTACAATGCTGTCTAGGTGGCTAATCCATTTTTAATTTTAAATGCACTAATAAACCTAACATTTTTGCACTCAAATAAAATGATTGCATCCATAATCAAAATCACATATCCTAAAAGTGGAATAAGAACATTGACAAAACAGCATTACAGATTTAGAGTTTATGTTTCTTTTGACTCAGAATGTACTGAAAGTTTTCTGACAAGAGGAACACTTTAATTCTTTGGATAAAAATCATGTGAGTGACAAATGGAGAAATAGTTTCATTAAAATTAAGGCCTATATAGCTACTAGAACAGCTCACTTTATTACAAGACATTTCATTCAGTTTATAAATTTTTTTATTATACAGGGGATGTAAAAATAAGCTGTTTTAAATTATCATTCTTGCTTTAAAGTGCCATCTGGAATTCAAAATCTATGCACATCTTAAAAAAAATACCAACATATCTCCCAGATATTGTGCTATTATATGCACTATTTCACATCTCAGATATATGCTATCATCCTATTGTCCCTACTATAGAATACTAGAAATATTGATTTCTAGTGGCTCTATGTCACTGCTCACCTACAGCCACAGTACACTTTAAAATTCATTTTTGCTTGAAACCTATGAAAAATATTGATATTTGATAAAAGAATTTGAAGCCAAATGAAGATTCATCAACATGAACTGCAAGAAAATTGTTTGACTGAGAGATAGTGATTGGGTTTCTGTTTTTAATCCATAAATAAA
This sequence comes from Hydrochoerus hydrochaeris, assembly GCA_004027455.1. Taxonomy (NCBI): domain Eukaryota; kingdom Metazoa; phylum Chordata; class Mammalia; order Rodentia; family Hydrochaeridae; genus Hydrochoerus; species Hydrochoerus hydrochaeris. The sequence goes on from PVLA01000660.1 coordinate 320,305, forward strand.
TAGCTGTAATTATTCATTCTACTTTAAATGATTGAAATATTGGGAAAATGTATGAAACTATACTATAAATTTAGTACAAAAAATACAAGATGAGAGATTGTGGGAATATATTTCAGAGAGATTGGAAACATACAGTTACAGACTATACGAAATTATGTATAAATAAAAATGGGAAATGAACATACCTCAATGACAAGTGGGCAAAAATACATTCATGGTCTGATATTTACATATCTTGAGTCAGAAATATACCAAGAGAATCAAGAAAAAAAAAACATTTCCTGAAGAATAACTAAAAATCCTTAATTTCCGTGAAAATTATTATAATCTAGAAATCAAAGCTGTTCAACAAATCCCAAGTAGAATATACAAAACAAACACAAGACTACAGCGCAATCCAGCCATATAAGGAAATTGAAAATAAACTGTAATAAGTACAAAGATCAAAAAAAGTAACCTATAGAAACACAATACAGAAAAATGAAACATTTCTGGAGTTCTGTAAACATTTATATAAACAAGAAAAAGGAACCATAACTTGAAAGAGTTAAAAGAATAAATTTCAATCTTGATGGGAAAACAAAATGTCACTCAAATACTAAGTCAAAGTGTCTTAATAAGAAAATATTTAAGACATGAAAAAGTTGCTAAATCATTTTCCATAGATTTTCAGTGAATATTAAAGGAATGTTAAAATATAAAAAAAGACAGCAGATGAAATTTGAATTATAAATTAAAAATCATCAAGATTGATAAAGACAGGAATAAGCATTAAAATTTTGCTCATTTTAATCTTATTAACAGATAATTGAATATAAAAATATAATAGTGAGTTTGGATGATTTGTTACACATAAGATCTAAAATATATAACATTCGTAAAATAAAGGATCAGAAGCAGAAACAGAAAATTAGGTAATAAATTTCTTACCATTTATGCAATGAGATAGTGTGTTATTTGAAGATAAATTATGAGAAGCTAAATGTGTATATTAGAAATATACAATAAATAGTAAAAAATAAAAGCAAATTGGTTTAATGAGACAGTAGTAATATAATATACTTAGGAAGTTTTTGTTTGTTTTAATGAGTTTTAATGAGAATAAAATAGCATGTAAAAAGAAAAAAGTAAAGAAAAATGCAATAAATACAATAACGATGTTAGATTTAAATAAGGTTTATAATTATATTAAATATAAATAACCCAAATTTATTTATGACATCAGAATTAATATAATGCAGTGATGACTTCAAAACCAGATAATTTGCATACAGATTCTTGTCAAGAATGAAGACAAAGAAATTAAAATTATTGATAGATCAAGAAAAATTTTAAAATAATCTAAATATGGGGAACTACCAACAAAACTTCAAAACACATGAAAAAATAACATAATAACCCTCTTGACAGCTGCACTCAAGAGTAATAGAGCAGAAGAAGCAGCCAGTTTACCACCCTGGTAAGTGGCTGTAGCCTGGCAACCTGCGGCCACCCCAGGGCGAGAACCATCAGCATCTCCTGATATCTATGCCATGTTGGAACTTAGGGCACTGGGAAACCAAGCAGCCAACTTGCCACCCTGGTAAGTGGCTGTGGCCTGGCAAGCTGCGGCTGCCCCAAGGTAAGAACCATCAGTGTCTCCTGAGATCTGTGCCATGTTGGAACTTAGGGCACTGGGAAACCAAGCAACCAGCTCATCGCCCTTGTAAGCAGCTATAAGCCTACTGGCACAGGCTGAGATTCAAACATCCATCCCCTGCCCTTTCCCATTAGCAAGTGGGAGCCAGAGATCTGAGCATCTCTTGCGAGGTGGACTATATGCAATATAACAAGTAAAGGGGATTTTCTTTTACCATCTCTTTCAAGGAAAATATTTTTATCACTCTTTTACCTTGTTTTGATTAATGGTGTTGCTCTACTCAATATTCTGTTTTTCTAAGTTTTATAATGATCTGCATTTCCTTTGATTTTGCTATACCTGATTGAAAGAACAATTATTGTGAAGAAAACAAGATATACCATGGTGCCTATTACTGTTATCCCGGTACCCTGCTGTGAAGTTCTGTACCAGTTTCACTACACTGTCTCAATAGGCTTTGTTCCATCTTGTTCTGTGGTATTTTGCTACTCTAAAAAAAATTAAAAAGTGTAACAGAGCAGATATTCATTTCAAGAATATACAGAACATTCATAAAAATAAACCATATTTTGGTTCATGAGGTAAGTCTTAAATTTAAATGAATGAAAACATACAAAGTGTATTCACTCAACACATGGTGTTAAACTAGTATTGACTTCCTTATTGTCTGGTCTTGAAGACAAATGCCTTCATCATCCTGTTCTGAGGAGTTCTATACTATTCTGTTTTGTATGAATTCATTGTATGTGAAGATATGGACAACTATTTGGAAGAAAACAAGAGACAATATGATAGACAGTGAAGATCTCCAGTTGTCTTGCTTTGAAATCTGTGTCTCTTACATTGTTGTCTTATGATCTCTTTTGTTATGTTTAATTTTACTCTTTAAAAATAAAAAAAATAAATTAAAAATAAATTTTAAAAACCTAGAAACCAAGAACAAAAATATCTACAAAAGCCAAACATTATTTAAATTTAGGGGGATGCTGACCTGGGAAAATTGTATGCTCTAGCTTCCCCCAGGCAACTCAGTGTCTTAGCAAGAGTCATTTCAAAATAAAATGAATAAAAATAACTGGATTTACTGCTGAATTCTGCAAGAACTTCAGAGAGGCTATAACACAAGTACCCTAAAACTTTTTAATGAAGTGGAAAGGGAAAGAGTATTTCCAAATTTATTTTCTGGAACCCAGCATAACTTTGGTTCTAAAACTAGACAAGGGCACAACTAAAAAAGAATACTACAGGCCAATCTGTCTAATGAATGTAGAGGCAAAAACTTCAATAAAATATTCTCAAATAGAGTGGAGATCATTAAAATCATCATAAATTATGACCAAGTAGGTTTTATTCCAGTTGCAGAAATAATAAGAAAAAACCATATATTACATCTTCAGTATTTATATTTACTCCAGCATATATTGTTGACCCTTTGTCAAAAATTAGATGACTAAAGATGTTTGGGTTGTTTCTGCATCTTCTATTCTATTCTAGTGGTCAATTTGTATATTTCATGCCTGTATCATATCAATTTGTCTATTTGTTTGTTTTTCCAACTATGGCTTGGGCATATAACTTGATGTCTGGGATAACAGTGTCTCCTGTCTTGTTCTTATTGCCTAGCATTGTTGTGAATATTTTTGCATGTGTTTTGGTTCTGTATAAAATTTATAAGTATATTTTCTAGATTTCTGAAAAGAATGCCATTGATATTTTGAGTAGATCTATCACTGTTTGTGATATGGTCATTATGGCAATATTAGTTCTACCTATTTAAGACCAGGGAATGTCGTTCCATTTACTCATGTCCTCTTAAACCTCTTTTTTCAAATAGCATATGGTTTTCAATTGGAGAGTTCTTTTATTTCTGCTGTTCAGTTAATACTAAGTATTTTACATTCTTGGAACTACTGAAGATAAGAAAGTTTTCTTGATATTTTTTTCTCAGTGAATTCATAATTAGTGTTATGGAATGCCATTGATTTATATGCATTTATATTGTATCTTGCCATTTCTCTTATTAGTTCTAAGAGTCTTCAGGCTGAGGGTTTTTTTGACACTGTATATAAAAGATCGTGTCATCTGCAATGAGTATATTTTGACTTCTCTTTTATTCAACTACATTTTATTTTTTTCCTCTTACCTAATTGCTGCAGCTAAGATTCAAAGTATTGGTGGGGATTTAGCTCAGTGGTATAAGAACCTGCCTGGCAAGGGCAAGGTCATGAATTCAATTCCCACTACAAAAAAAAAAAAAAAAAACAGTGAAGTATTATATTGAATAGGAGTTGTGAGAATTGACACCCTTGTCTTGTTCCAGATTTTAGTGGGATTGTGACATGTTTTCAGTTTTTCCTCATCTGTATGATGTTGGCAGAGGGTTTCTCATAAATGGATTTTATCATTTTAAGATAAGATCCTTCTATGACAATTTCCATCACAGTTTTTACGAATGAATGTTGGATTTTTTCCAGAAGCTTTTACTGCATCAGCTGAAATGATCATGTGATTTTTATAATTACTTTTGTTTATGAGATATGTTATATCTACTAATTTGTGTGTGTTGAAACATATTTGCTTTTCTGGGATAAAACCAACTTGATCATGATGTATGATCGTTTTAATGATGTGTTGTATTATAGGATCATCCTGAGGACTTTTTTTAAAACTATGTTCATTAAGAAGATTGCTCTGTAGTTTTTTGTAAAGGTTCTTTTTTAAAAAATGTCATTTATTTTATTTGCAAATATTTATTTATTTTCAGTGACTAACAATGAGGTACAGAAAAGTTTCCAGAAGTCTGAACATATGGAGCAGAGGTCTGCAGTTCCCCAAAGCCCCATTACTACATTGCTGAGTAGGATTGACTCCTTTGTGAATTCCCCATTCTCCACAGAAAAGTCCTGTTTAGCTACGTCACAGAGGTGCTGCAAGGTCTCATGCTAATACAGTGCTTCAGGTGCCTTCCAAGGAAAGTAATGTAGAAGCACAAAATTAAAAACCATGTATTTTAAAAGAATTAAGAAAACTAATTTAGCACAATAGGAAAGGTGCCTCTTCATTAAGAACACTTGGCTATTTATTTTTAAAAACCTCTAACCTCGTGGCTTTCCTGTTAAATTAAGTGAATAAATGTTTCTCTAGTGCCAATCGCATAACAGCCTTTCTCAGCTAGGCTAAGTTACTAGAATCACTTGAACTTGTTTAAAATGTAGTCATCTAGGCCACAGCCTAGATCTACAGAATGAAATGAAAATCTCTAAGCATGGTACCTAGGCATCTGTATTTTTAAAGGACCAACAAAGGATTCCTATGCATACCGATGTTTAAAACCCATGTCTTTGAGGGACAGTATCAATTTATTAAACACTTTATAACCAGAACTTATTCTTGAGCAAAGTTAAATATGGGTGTCAATTTCTGATTGCCTCTATCCCTTCCCATGTCCCCTGTAGACTTAGCACACACACACACACCACATATTCACTTTTTAAACCTTCCCTTAAATTAAAATGTGATGGTGGGGGAGAAGCTGGGAAGATGGTGGATCAATAAGCAGCAACGTAAAAAGCCTCTCTGAGAGAAACAGCTCAGATGCTGGAATATAGCATCCTGGAGAAGACCAGATGGAAGGAGATGGATCCTCTCAACCCCAGAAGAAACTAAGGTGAAAAAAAAAGAAAGAAAGAAAAGAAAAGAAAAATATGGACAGAAGGCCATAGCCACACATGCTCTCACCAGAGCATGTGCAAAACTCCACTGGAATCCGAAGATGCACAGTCACAGTGAAGTTGGGGTTTGGCAAGAGTGAGGTCCTCAGCAGAAGGACATGGTTGCAGAGGGGAGCAGTAGACCAGAAAACTGCACCAGCTTGTGGTGAATGTAGGGAACTCAATCCTTCTGCAGGAGTGGGTGATTGGCCAGTGACATTTTGGAGCAGGGCAGGATAAACCCAGAACCAGAACTGCAGCCAGCTTCATTCAGCCACTCTTACTGCAGAGCAGATTGGTGAGAATTGCTTGGGCTGAGTCCTGCCCTCGTGCATGATCCAATAGCCACACCAAGGTTTCCCTGAAGCTATCTCTAACAGGCCCCATTTGTGAGGCACACACTAAAGTGATTCCCAGTGGTTGACCAGCTCAGAAGGGGGGGTCAGACTACCCTGGCCCTGCTTGTACTACAGTGATCACCAGCAGACTAGGAAAGGCAGCAATCCCTAGTCAACATGCTTCAGAGTAATTATAACCAATACAGGAAGTGCTGAGGACCCCACTATCCACTTGTTTGGAAGAAACCAGAAACATGACAAGAGGAAGAAAGAAAATGCAGTCTCCAGCCTCCAACCCAAATACTACTGGCCCAGGAGAAGTAAACACAGAAGAGATTGGGGGTTGCATACCTGCAGTTTCTGAAGAAACAGCATCTGACATAAAAAAAATAATAATACAAGTAAAGGAAGATATAAGAAAAATAATAAAAGAAATGCTAAGCATCTCTCAAGAAGACACAGATGGAAGAATGGAGGAACATAGAAAAAGGAGAAAAACCTTTGATGAAGAATATAAAAAAATCTAGAATATACGAAACAAATTCAAAGAGACTACCAGGAAATCAAAAACTCCATTGAAAGCTGGCAAAACTACTTTAAAGAAACTAAAGAAAAACTATCAAGACAACTTGAAGTCCTTGAAGACAAATTCTGATTGTGAAAGAAGATTTCAAAAATAACAAGGAGCCAGGAAGTAAGAATACAAAGCTAGAAGATGACAAGAGGATCTATAATTTAAGAATAAAAAATGTGGAGAGAAGACAAGATGGCCAATCAGTGAGCAACAGAATACAAAGCCTCCCTGGAGAAACAATTCATATGCCAGAATGAAACACCCTGGAGAGACCCAGACAGAGGGAGATGGATCCTTTTGACACAGGAAGAAATTAAAACTTAAAGCTCATCAAATACTTCGAGACTACAACTGAAACAGCTAAAAACTAAGGGACACAGCATTTTCGCAATGACCCACCAAGACTGCACCAGCTTGAATCCTTGCTGGAAGGCAGAGTTGCCCAAACTCGTTCCCCACCACCACTCACAGGAAGAGCAGCAGCGCTGAATTGGGGGGTTGGTGAATCCAACAGAGAGTGGAGAGCGGAGCCAGTGGAGGAACCTTCATTGATCCACGGTCAGTGCTGGGAGTGAGATTCCCCCCATGGGAAGGGCACAACCAGGTGGGCGACATGTTGGAATCAGGTAGGAGGAGCCTGAACTGGGAGTGAGAGTGACTTCAGTTGGTTGCTCCCTCCCCAGAGCAGATTCATGCGATTTGCTTGGACTGGGCTGCGTCCCTGGATGGGACCCAATGAGACATCCCAAATCGATTCCCTGCTCCTAGCATGCACTGACTGGGTGATTGCCCCTGAAGTTTGGCTGGCCCGGTGGGGAGGGGCAGGCATATGCAGCCTGCTTACACCTCAGTGACAAGAGCAGGTGGGAAAGGGTGGAGTTCCCTTGCCAGCGTGCTTCGGAGGAAACATGGCCAACAGGGAAGGGGCTGGGACCTGCACTGTAAGCTGTGTGGAGGAAGCCAGGACCATGACAGGAGAGAGAGGCAGGCGGAGGCCCCCAGCCCAGACCCTGAGAGCCCTGATCCAGGAGAGGGAAAAACAAGGGAGACTGAGGGCAGCAAACACACAACATCAGACATGGCTTCAATGGACATTAAGAGATATCTTTGGGACCTTGTAAACAAGCTCAAAACTGAAATATTAAATCAGGTAAAGCAGGATATGAGTAGAGTAATAAAAGAAATGCTTTCAGGAAGCATCTCTCAGGATGATACAGATGAAAGAAGGGAGGAACACAAACAAAGGAGAGAAACATTAGATAAAGAATCTAAAGAAAATATAGAATACATGAAGTAGATTCAAAGAGACTACCAGGAAATTAAAAACCCAATTGAAAGTTGGCAAAACACCTTAAAAGAAACTAAGGATAGACTAGCAAAACATGAAGATAAGTTTTCAATATGTGATCATGAAAGGAAAGATCTCTTAAAAATAACAAGGAAACAGGCAGTAACAATACAAAGGCTAGAAGATGACAAGAGAATCTACAACTTAAGAATAAGAAACATGAACGAAGAAGCAGGAATACATACAGGTGAATTACAAAGGCTATTCACGGAAATAATTAAGGAAAACTTCCCAAGCATGGGAAAAGAAAATGACATTCAGTTGTGTGAGGCATACAGAACTCCAGCCACCTACAACCAAAACAGAGCTACACCCAGACATATAATAATCAAGATTCCAGAAATTCAATATAAAAACAGAATATTAAAAGCCATCAGAGAAAAGAAACAGATTACCTATAAAGGTAAGCCATCAGAATCATGTCTGACTTCTCCACACAGACCATCACATCAAGAAGAGGTTGGAGCGAAGTCTTCCAAGTCCTGAAGGAAGGTGGCCTCCACCCCAGATTGATGTACCCTGCAAAACTGTCACTAGAAATTAATGGAGAAACAAGATGCTTCCATGACAAAGAGGAACTGGACGAGTTTGGGACCACCAATCCAACCCTGCAGAGAATACTGAAGGACATTCTAGAGAGAGAGAGAAAAAAAATACCAGGATTTTAGGAACAGTGGCAGAAAGGCCACAATGAGTGTGTCAGGCAGTAGAATGAAGGAGAAAACTAAAGGCAGAAAAGTAGCATAGCAGAAATGAGGCACAGAAGGATAACTAGAATCTCTAACATAGATGGCCTTGATACACTACACTGTTAATAGTGCACCAGGATTTAAAACCCACATTACTCACACTACTCTGCTTAGATGTATTATATTCTGTTCCAGTCATTTTACCTGTGCTAGATTTGAGGACACAGACAGTAATCCTGAAAATAACAGGATATAGTATGGTAATCATCCTTAATTTCCTATTAACTTAATCTAAAGCTCTGTAAAACCTACACAATCTTACCATGACTGATCATAATCAAATCTGGTTTGTTGGATCGCTGTTTTGTATTGATAGATTTTATTCAAAGCTGTTATGATTGATAGTATCAAGTCTGAGAGTATAGGCAACTGCACTTAAGATGACAAGATTCACTAGAATATCCACTCTGGTTTGATTATTACCTGCCTTTGAAGTTTTATACTGTCTACAATGTTTTGTTTTACTAATATTGTTATTTACTGCTATATTCAATTATACTGCTATATTCAATTATGCCTAATGATATAGACATTCTATTGAAGATAATAAGAAACAACACAGTAATCACTGTAGATCACCTTGTACTGTGGTTTTATACGACTTTTTGGTTTCAAGTTTTTATAAGAATTTGTTTTGTTTTGTCTTGCTAAGTTTTGTTTTTCCCTCTAATACAGAAAGGATAGAAATACACATAGAGATTCATGCATGCAAAGCTGTTCACACTCTCACTGCTTGACTATCTACTTTGTATGCTTTAATTTTGTGACTTGAACAACTATTTCTAAGAGCATAATATGTAGTTTATTAACTAGTGATTTCTTATTATCTTTTTTTTGGAATTCTGTATTATCTCTACCCTTTGCATGTTTTTGCTTCTCTTTAAATAAAATATTAAAAAAAAAGAATAAAAAAATGTGAGTGAAGAAGCAGGGGTAAACACAAATGAAATACAAAGGCTATTTACAGAAATAATTAAAGGAAAGTTCCCAAGCATAGGAAAAGGAAATGATATTCAGATATATGAGGCATAGAGCCTCCTACAACCAAAATAGATCTACACCCAGACATATGATAATCAAGATCCCATAAATTCAACACAAGAACAGAATATTAAGCTGTCAGAAAAAAGAAACAGATCACCTATAAAGGAAAACCTATCAGAATCATGACAGACTTCTCACCACAAGCCATCAAATCAAGAAGAGCTTGGAGTGAAGTATTCCAAGCCCCGAAAGAAAATAACCTCTAACTCAGACTGATGTACTCTGAAAAGCTCTCTCTCAAAATTTGTGGAGAAGCAAGATGCTTCCATGACAGAGAGGGACTGGGTGGGTTCATGACCACCAATTCAACCCTAGAAAGAATGTTGAAGCATATTCTAGAGAGAGAGCAAAAAGACCATGGCTTCAGAAGCAGTGGCAGAGTGGGTTCACTGAATGGGGCAGACAGTGGAATGAAGAGGAAAAGTAGGCAAACAATGCCAGAAAAATAACATGGCAGAGATGAGGCAGAGATGGTTGGCCATAATCACTAACATAGATGGCCTTGATACACTAATAAAAAGAAACACAGGCAGAGTGGATCAGGAGATAGGGTCCATCAAGATGCTCTGTATAAGAAATATAATCAACCTGATAGAGGATTTATGGGCTGAAAGTCAAAGATGAGAAAATATTGCTCTATGTTACAGGGAACCAGAAAAAAGTTGGGGTAGCTCGCCCTTCTGCTGCAGATTGGTTGGAAAGACATAACACTTTTATACAGTGGAGAACTACTTGGCCATAGGGAAAGAAAACCTTGAGGCTCTTGTAGGTAAATGTATACAACTTGAGATCAAACTCAGGGGTAAAGAGGTTCAGAACTGCTTAGGTAAAAGCGGGTTGCCTCCCTGATCTAAAAACTAAAGAAGTTAGTGGGATACAAAATGTACAATGCACCCTGTGAAAGAGAAAGGGGAGGAATTGTCTAAAAAGGAAAGGCAGAGGACATTGTTAATCTTGTATCATAATTTGAAACCCATATTGTTTTCATCTCTCTGTTTAGTTTGGTTATATTCTGTTCCAGTTTGTTTACTTGTACTAGATTTGAGGGCATAGACAGGTATTCCAAAGATAGCAGGATATACTATGGTAACCATTTTTAATTTCTTATTAACTTAATCTGAAGCCCTGTATTTCACTGTCTTTTTTTGACTGATTTTATTTGAATCTGTTTTGTTTGATCACTGTCTTGCCTTGACTGATTTTATTCGAATCTACTATGTTTGATAGTATCAAATCTGAGCGTATAGGCAACTACTCTGAAGACAGTAAGATTCACTATAATTCCCATTCTGTTTAGACTATTATCTCCTTTTGAAGTCCTATAATGTTTCCAATGTTTTGTTTTTCATTCATTGATTTTGTTCCATACTACTATGTTTGATTTTATTATGCCTGATATGAGCAGTTCTATTGAAGATAACAAGAGGCATTATGGTAACCACTGTTGATCACCTTGTGTTTTGTTTTTAAGTCATATACTATGTCTATCCTTTTGTTTTGACTGATCTCATTTTTTTTCTCATTTGGTTTTATTCTCTTCAAAATAAAAATAAAAAATAAAATAAAATGTGATGGTGGAAATTCTGATCACAGCAAACAAACACTTCATCAGGAAGATATGGAAGCACTTTCAACTGGTCCCCTCTGTGCCAAAAGCAAATGAAGGTGCCCCATGCTCCATGGAATGATTGAAACATGCATTTCCTACCTGGAAACCAATAAAGTCAACACTTTCTAGGAAGCACCAGCTCAGTGGATGTTGACAAACGCAAGTGAGCCAAGATCTATTGGCCAACCCTGAAGCAAGGCTACTTCTCTGCTGGGAGTTTAGCTGCATCCTAGCAAGCACCTTAGGAATTGAAACATGTGTAGAGGACACCAGACGCCACGTGGGTGCTAAAGCAAAGCACGTAAAATAGTAAAATAAAATAATGCAAATGGATAACTGTAAAATAGGGGGCTGGTTTTTCAGGCAAAGGACAATCAGAGATCTGCAGGTGTCATTAGGCTGCCACAGGCTAATATTTAAAGCTAAAAAAGCATTGACAATCAGCAGGCATCCATTCAGCCCATAGAAGTCAATCAGCATATTTTGGAGCACAGCACAGACGAAAAGGTCAACACTTGAACCTGCAAGCAGGCCAACTACAGTTGCTAGGGACTCAACCCAGCCTGCTTTTCCTTTCCCTTTACCAAAGGCATCCAGCCACTCTATGTGTAAGACTCCAGCTGCCAGCTGGGACACCTAACACAAAAACTGAGTTAAGAGGGAGACAAACAAAATCACCCAGCCCAATCCAGCATCAGGTGACTTTTTATGCTTCATAGTAAGGTGAAGATAAGTCAGTAAAGGGAATCCAGAGAGATACACACATTTGGAGGACACAGGTACTGAACTAGCAAGGACAAGCCCCTGCAGAAATATAGAAGAAAGACATGGCATTGATTGTTTTCTCAGATGTGGCAGCTGAGAAAGCTATGCCTCTTGGAGTTGTAGAGTATAGATCTCTCTCACAGTCAGTGGGGAGGTGGGAGAAGTCAATCGTCCACTGTTCTCCCAAACACACTTTGTGTCCCTGTGATAGTCACATTTGGAGCCCAGAAGGGAAATCCTCTTCAGCCAAGGTTTGCTGACTACTTTGAACCCTAGATATGACAGAAATCACGGGGACGAATAGTGGTGTTTGTGGAGGGTAGAGGAAGAGATCCCCAAAAGAGCTATGGATTCATGGTTTATTCAGAGGGCTAGAGGTCATGTTCAGCCTGAGTCCTATAGAAAGTGAACACAGAATCTAGGGGATTATCAAGGAGGAGAGGGACCTGAAATTGAAAAGATCCTTTTGAAAAGCAGTAAAAGACAGAGCACTGGACAAACACACTGCACCTTCACAATTTAAAGTCTGCTGGCTAACCACACCCACAGGAGTGAAGCTGAATCAAGGAAGAGTCTTACCTGCAGAAGGTAGGTGTGCTCAGAGCCCCATCCAGGCCCCTCAGGCCCTTCACTCACTGGAAGGCCATAGAACAAATGTTAGGGAGGAAATAGATAAAAATTCTCTGAGAAAGATGGCTCAGGAAGTCTCAGAAGCAGGCTCTGGAATGAGAAGGGAGAAAGAAAATGTACCTTGTGGATTAAAGGAACATTGCAGACTGCGATGGTGCAGAGAAATCCTGACAGCATTGGCCAGCAATCAACATCTCCATTTTTGAATGTAGTGGGAAGAGCTCACTTGTGAAATGCGGACTAGGATAACACTCTTAAGTTTGTGTTTTTGAACTGTTTGGATTTTTCTCTTCTTTCTTTCCTTCCTTTTTCTTTTCTTTCTTTCCCTTTTCTCCATGTAATATATAACATCATACAAACAAATATATATATATATATAATATCTATAGTTTTATATTTAAAACTATAGACATATATATGTATGTGTGTGTGTCTATGTGAAAAGTAGAATAAAAATTGACCAGTACATCATTAAACTGAATCAGTGTGTTTTATGGGCAAATAAGGAAAATCTCACCAATATTGTGCATAGAAGATTCACCCAAATTTTACTATCAGCTTTTTAATAAGTTATGTTCTTTTCAAAGCTTTCCTAAATCTCCAGTTATGCTTCCTTTTCCTTAAAATCCTTCTTCTGTTTCCATGAATATTTTCTCAAATCATCTCACCAACAGCGTTCTACTGCAGTTATAAAAATAATAGCAATAAAGTCCCATCTCTTTTCTTCCTTTCATTCACTGATCTCATTTTACTCATTTTCTTCTTTCAGACATACTCATGCTCTTTTGCCTTTCTTCTTTCTTCTCTCATGCTCCACATCTTGCCAGTAGTAAGATATCACGATCTTCAAGGGCAATTTAGCAAAAGGATGAGAGTTATTAAGCCAAGCTTTAGCATAGGAGACTGATGTACGTCTTCAGTCTGTAGATGCTGATAAAGCCAGCAGGGATTTTCTCCTTACAACTCAGTGACTGGCTCTGATCCTATAGTTAAATACAGTGCATTAAAGAGACATAAAAATACCAAAATACAGCCAAACATAATATCATACCACTGAGAACGATACACTAGTCCAGTGGGGGCAACCTGAAGCATACATGCCACAGCAGGCTATCTGTATCTTCAAAGGTCTAAAAGGTTTTTATCTTAGCCAAAGAATTCTTCATACTTGCGGCATAGGTCTTTCACACTAACTGATCATTAATCACACACACACACACACACACACACACACATGCACATGCAAACACATGCATAAACATGCATACTAAAATCATGAGAAAAAAAGGCAAAAAGATGCCTTCAAAATGTCTTAACTTCACAAAAACTGATCCCACGGGTGCTTATGAGGAGGATATGAAAACTAAGTGCCTGAAATGTATAAAGGTATAAAAGAAACAAACAAAAAGATCTCTAGGTTGTTCTGCAAGTTTAAAGAAGATGTAACTAGACACTAAGAGATTAACTGATAAAATTATTAGTAAACTTAAAGAAGATACATACAAAAAGATGGATGAGCTAACCAAGACATGAATTGCAATTTTAGTAAAAAGCATCTTAAAATACTTACGATCAAAAAGCCAGAACTACAAATAATTCTCAAAGAAACTTTAGACAGAGACAATGAGTTCCATAACACTAGAGAGTGTAACAGAAAGACTATGTTACAGCAGTGTGAAGAGTTACACAAAAGAAGAAAATGAAGGAATCAGTAACGGAAATACAATGCAATAACAGGAATCAGTCAACACCTATGATTATTCTCAATGCAAATGATCGTATCATCCCAATCAAAAGACACAGACTGACAAATTGAGTTACAAACAAACCCTACTTAATCCTAAAGAAAGCTATAATCTGAAAATTAAAGGATGGAAAATGATACTTCATGCAACAGCAGTCCTAAAGAATATAGGAGAATTATTTTATACTTAGATCAAGCAGAAACCATAGATGACTATAATAAAGTAAGTCACAACATACTAGTGAAGAGAACAATTCAACAGACAGCTATAACAATTGTAAATATATATATATTGTGTGTACATATATATACATACATATTTGCACTCAATATTAGTGCATCCAATTTTATAAAATAAACACTACTGGTCATAATGGATCAGATAAACCTCAACAGAATTATGATTGGGCACTTAAATATTCCACTCTTACAAATACATAGGTCAATCAGACAAAATACTATAAAAGAAATATCAGAGTTAAACCACATCTTAGAACAAATGGTCTTAGTTAAACCACACCTTAGAACAAATGGTCTTAGAAACAGAATACACATATCTCTCAGCAATGCATGGAACTTAATCTTAACAGAGTACAATTTAGACCAGAAAACATACTTAAATAAATACAAATGAATGAAAATAATCTCATACATATTATATCATGGTGTAGTGAAACTGCATATCAATGGAAAAAGAGATCACAGAGGTTATATAAACACAGAGAAACTACGTAATACACTCTTGAATAATCAATAGGTTACAGAAAAGTTCAAGAAAGAAACTTAAAATATTCCCAGAATTAAATGATAATAACAGTACAATGTAACAAAATCTAAATGACTCAGTAAAATCAGTCCTATCAGGGAAGCTTATAGCTGTAAATACACAAATTAGGAAACAGAGTGAGCTCAAATATATAACCTAATGCTGTCCCTGAATCTTCTAGGAAAATAAGAGCTATCCAAATCCAAATTGGTGCAAAACAGTAAATTATAAAATCAGAGCAAAATTTAATAAAATTGAGACTAAGATAACATACAAAGAATCAATAAACCACAGAGTTAGTCTATGCTAGGATAACCAATAAAATCAAACCCTTAACTAAAATTATAAAAAAGTATCAAAGACCCAAATCAATGCAATTATTAATGAAAAAGGTGAAATCACAGTGAACACCTCTGAAATCCAGTTTATAAGTAACTACTTTGAAAACCTATATTCCAATAAAATAAATTGGAAAGCATAGAAGAAATGAGTAGATTTTCAGGCACATATGAATTACTAAACCTGAGTGAAGATGGTATAAACACTCTGAACAGTCCAATAATGGGCAGTGAAATTGAGGCAGTAATAAAAACTGTACCAACTAAGAAAAACCCAGCACACAGTAGGCTCATTCTGAAATTTACAAGAACTTCAGGGAAAACTTAATGCCAACACTTTTCAAATTTTCCATGAAATTGAAAAGAGAGTATCATAAGGGAATAGATTTAATACAAGACAAAAATTTATAGGATCGCATTATAATATTCACCCAAAAAGTCAAATGCAAAAGAGAGCAAGCAATCTGTCCATGCATTAGAGTTCCAAAGAATTCAGCTGAGGGTATGGATCCCATAGCAATGTCCTTCGCAAGTATGCTAAAGACCAAGAGCCCATGGTAACATCCTCCATGAGTCCAACTGGAGACCTAGAGTCCGTAACAGTGTCTCATGCCAGGCTGTATCAAGGATATGAATTGGGAAGGCCCAAAGTTCAGTGGTGGAATCTAGAAAGTGTGCACCAGCGGGATGAAGGATCTGTGCCAGCAGGCTGAGGGATCTGCGCTGGAGCCAGGAAGTGATGCTCAAGGTAAGGACCAGAGCTTCCCTGGAGAACCATGGCCATCCTCAGCCACAGCGACCACTCCTGGTGCTCAGATGATAGCAACTGAGTTCACATCAGAAAAAACAGCCTGACAAGCTTCTCCAGAATAAACAGCGCAACATCTTCCCCTCCAGTTCTCTTTTTATATTGTGGACAGCAGTCCCCAGGTGGGCTTTCCACACCCAGCACCAAGCCGGTTCAGTTCAGCTGTGTGAACTGGAGCTAGACCATTAGTTAGTTAATCCACTGTAAGGAGAAACACCGAAAGCATTACTCTTGCAGAAAGCCTTCACAAGTGGCACCGTGGTCACCTCAGCCTGCTCTGAGAACCGGACCCTGCGCTGCACCTGGAGGCCCAGCACACAGCCATAGGGGACTGGCTAAAGCAGTCAAGAGATAGCCTTGCCCTGGAATCCAATGGAACAGCAAGAAAAGATCGAGGAACACGGACCTCTGGGTAGGTTAGAAGCCTATCCAAGGATGACGGCCCCTGAAGCACTGAATCCTTCCTTCAGGATAATAAAACCAATCCCAAGAGGTCTTGTGTTCTAAAGGCATCCTTGTTCTCTTTTGTAAAGGCACCTGATATTGATTCAATCTATTGGATTTCTCCTTCATGTTGATTCTCTTTATCTGGATTTCGTTGCCTCCCGTTTTGAGTACTCAAGCTATGGGATCACCTCAAAGCCTCCCTCTCTCACCTCTGCCTCTTATCAGCCATGGTTGAATTTCATCGTTCTTGCACTTTGAACAATAGTTAAACCCAAATTGTTTGCTGATTCTTTTATGTGAAGGCAAAAGAAAGGAAATAAGAATAGATATTCAATAGTTCAAATATATAATAGCTAAAAACAAAAAAATATATGCAAAGCATAAGCAAAATAAGAATCCAAAAATGGATAAGATATTTAAAGGAATTATTTTGTAATATAATTAATTCACACCTTGACTGTATGCACACACATCTCTATGAAAGATTTTCTAGTAAAACTCATTCAATACTTTCTACTTAATATAATTTCATTAATGTAAGTAAGACAACGATAGGTATTCCACAGGTACATTTCTAGATATAATGTTTGTTCAAAAGTATGAAAATTTTCTGGATACTGTCCCATTTCACATCCAAGCTCTCCTGTCCTAAATATCCCTATTCTTAGTACGTTTCTAGCTCGCCTTTTTTGCCTGATCACTCATATAGCAATATCATCTCTACAGTGAAAAACCTGTCTCAAATTCTAACCTCTCACAAATTTTTACAGATAACTTTAGATGACATTGTTAATATATTTTTTTCATATAAATTCCACCATCACATTATTGTTGTAATTTATTATGAATATGTACAAAATTAATTTACCTCCCTACAATTTCATTAGATAATAATATAATGCCCATGAAAAGTGTTATTGTTATTTCAGAAAATATATGACATATGTTGATAAAATAAAATTATAATTTTAATAAAATTATACTACTGATAAAATTCAATTATACTAAAACACATCTATACCAGTATTTATGATAATTTATAGAATCAATCTAAGTATGACACAACATCAGATAAGAGTAAACAGAGCCATTCATCAAAATACTAAATCAAAACTATCCAAAAGTGTTGGCTGCGGATATAGCTCAGGGGTACAGCACCTGCCTGACAAATGCAAGGTCTTGAGTTCAATTCCTGACACCAGGAAAGAAAAAAGTATCTAAGTCATATAAAACAAAGAAAAACTGAGAAACGCTACAGACTGCAGTAGAGGCAGGAAAATGAAAACTAAGTAGAGTTTGTGGTTGATGCAACACTGGAAGTAAACAAAATACTCATAAAAGGAAAATCTGCTAGCATCTGAATGAAATCTTCAGTTGTGTTAAAGCATCAGACCAGCGTTAGTTCTTAGTTTTGATCATTCTCTCATGATTGTGTAAGGTATTAACATTAGAAGAATTTGGATAAGTGCACATAAAATTTCACTGTACCGTGAAACTTTTTTAATCCTAAACTTACAAAATATAGTTAGAGACAATAGCTTAGAAAAATAAAATAGCAAAAGCTAAAGCATATCAGATTATTGTCACTTGTGACTTAACAGAGGATGGAATGAGTAGTGCTTTCTCCTTTTAGCTTTAATTTCCACCTTAGGTTAATTGGCATCAGTGAAATAATCAAGATGAATTAATAGGCTGCATATTAATGAACCCAATTTGATATCTTACCCAGTACACAACATGTCTAGTGGGTGTGATACTTGAATTTTTTGTATTCTCTCTATGGCAAGGAACTGTAAAACTTACTGGGCCAGTTGACCTAAAAGCCACTTTCCATTAAGTATAGTAGAAATACTGAAGAGACACTATCAGCATATTATTTGTAGTTGCTTTCAGGTGGAGATTTTATAAATGCTTTCCACTTTTATTTATAAACTTTAGTTTATTTCAAAGTTATTGAGTAAACACTCATGATTAAATGAACCACCTTGTGTTTCTTCTTTTATTGGTTCTTTTAAGAATTACTCAATATCTATATTTTCCACCAAAATGCCCCATTTACAGTCTTCTACATTATCCTCACTTTCAAGTTTTTCATCATTTTATTCTGCCAGTTTTATGAGTATCTATTCAACTTAATTATCTTGTTTTACTGTGATATCTTTTAGTGTTTCTCAATTTCTTATGGATAAGACATGTCATACCCTTGCCAAAATCCTGACTCCCAACAGATGTGCTAATATCCATAGAATCACATTTTCCGACTTGCTAAATATGTAGGTTCACACACGGCTCTGTGCACACATGCAGAGATATTAAGGATTTGAGCTTGTCTTTTGGATCATCTTTCAACTTTTTTTTCTCTAGAGAACTGTCACACAGAGACATAACAGTTTCATTATTAAAAAGTTAAGTTTTACCAGAACATTTTCTTTTTCTTAAATCTCATTTATATTCCCCCAAATATTGTACTCGGCCCCATACAAATCTGTAGGAGCCAGTCTATTACCTTTGTACCTGACTGGGGGACAAACAAGAATGTAAAACAAAGAGATATAGGATAATATGAAAATGTGGGGCCGTGGTGCTCATGTCCTCCTTTGATGAAGAGCCCTGAATGACTAGCTCAAACTGTCTTCTTTCACTCAGAAAAAAAGACAAGCAATTAGAGTATCATAAGCTTTTTCTGAATCCCACCAACCATGGTCTATGTCTAGGTAAACAAGATCTTAGTTGTACTGACTTTTCCCTAGTGCCAGAGTGTTTACATGTCATCTTTTTCCTTAGTGGTCACAGGAAAGGCCAATCAGAACTTAATTCTTACTCTGGTCTCAAACTCAAATCCACTAATTTTAATTGCATTAGTATTTCATAACATGAACACTGTTCATTTCCTCTATCCCGCTGGAGAAGTGTGGTCTCATATAGATAAAAAAATATGTGTAAGCATTTGAAATAAAGGCAATTGTTCATTTCCAGTATCCTTCCCTGACTTACAACCTGTGATGGAGAAATATGAAAAATAAATATCTGTTCTATCCACAACTTCATAGATTCCAAGTACATACCCATAATACAATTATAATTTAACAAATGAGCCTCAGAATTAACTATGGTCAGGGACATCAATCTTGGTACAGTAGTGG
Source organism: Hydrochoerus hydrochaeris (assembly GCA_004027455.1). Classification (NCBI taxonomy): domain Eukaryota; kingdom Metazoa; phylum Chordata; class Mammalia; order Rodentia; family Hydrochaeridae; genus Hydrochoerus; species Hydrochoerus hydrochaeris. The sequence continues at coordinate 339,957 of PVLA01000660.1, forward strand.
GACATTTTAGTTAGAGGAAAGTTCTACTAAAGTACTATAGTAGTGACATATTAGTAATTAAAATGTTCAAATAATTATTACTTATCAATCATGTTAAAACTAAGAACATTATTTTAACATACTGCATTTTATACAGAAAAAAAAATTTTCCAAAGCATGCAACTTAATGACAGGAGTGATACTTTATATTTCTAGAAATATATTTGAATTTTCTATCTCAATAGAAAATGTGTTTTCCTTTATATGCATCTACATTTATTTTGTTATACTTTTTTATTGAGGTATGTGAAATGAAGCTAACCTCACATAAATTTGTAAGTGAGGAAATCTTTTTTTGTAACAGCTTTTTTGGACTGTAATAGGCATAAAATAGGTCTCATGTATTTCAAGTATATAATTATACCTTTGCCATACATATAATTTCACAAACAAGATAATACACATTTCAATCTTTTCACTAAATTTCCTATTCTTTGAATTCCTTAAAAATCAAGTTAATCTTTACTTTCTACTCTTCTATTTTTTTTTCTTTTTCTAAATTCTTTCTTTTAATGGTATATGTTTGTAACATAATCATTATATTCATCTTGTGGGACATGGTACTGATGCATATTGCATCCTATTTTCAACTCCACTTCCCTTTCTAGCCCTTCCCTCTCCCCCATCTTCAGGTCTCTTTCCTATTTTGCCATGGTTCCTAACAAACCTATCTCCAATATGTTCATACACTCATAGCTCGGGTTTTTAGAAGAGGGTTGCCCCATGGGCACTGCAGCTAACTTGCAGTTGGGAGGTGTGATCACCAGGGCATTCCATGTTCTGTTGGACCAGGGGATGCAGATGCTTTTCAGTCAAAGAAGCTGGAAGTTGCAGAACACAATTAAGAACAAAGCAGAAGACTGAGGCTGAAGACCAAGAAGATCCTAGAGAGCTGAATGACTGAAGAAACTGGGGTCTGACATGAATGGTGATGGAAGTAACAAAGGCATGAAGCTTTTCAAATAAAGACCAACTTCCTCCCTTTCCTTTTCCATGCCAGCTGGCCTATAAATCTTCTGGATGGTGTCACCCACAAGCAAGGTGGAGATTCCTCATTCAGCTCACTGGGCTGCATTATAGCCATCTCTGGAAACAGCTGCATAGACACACCCAGAAGTGTGATTTACTAATCAACTAGATGATTTTTAATTAAGTTCAGTTGACAATCAAGATTAACTGTCATATTTTCTAAATGGATGATACTATTCAAAGAATGGTCTCAAAGTTCAAGACATATAATAAAACCTAGAATATGTAGAATTCAAGAACACATAACAATGATAATAAAATGTCTAGAATTTTTAAGACATTTACATTATTCTTTGACCAAGAGATAAAGATTCAGAGGTTGATTTATGTTTCCTTTGCTGGTGACATCCACTCTGTCCACCATGCCAACTCTCCAATCAAAAATTTGTATTTGGTAAGTTTAGAATGAGAATGGCTTACTAAATCCTTATATAGAAAGAACTTTGTCAAGGATGGGGAATGTTTCTCTAGAGTGCTTGCCTAGTATGTCTGAAGCTCTGGATTTCATCCCAGAAAAATTAAAAAAAAAAACAACAGAAAAAGTAAGAAAAAGAAAAAGAAAAAAATCATTCAAATGATAACTAGAAATTTCTAGATATATCAGTAATTATTTAGAAAAATAAAACTAATAAAATATTTTTAATTCTGTCTTCCATCAGTATTTTTCATGTGTATGATCTCAGGTTCTCAGTGGTCATGCTACATAAAAGTTATGCTGTTGATAAATATACCACTGACCAGCCTTGAAGTTGATTAAAAGAAATGTAACTGAGCATACTCAAATGGTGACTTCCTAAAACTCAGAAAAATTCACTTTGAAAGAAAGTACATTCAATTTAATCAGGCAACAAAACAGCCTACTACCTCTATTTTTGTAAACCTAATAAAGTAGGATGACTTTCTATCAGAATATAACAAAAGTTGCCATTATTGAAGAACTATGTTGAAGTATATTGTACTCTCACCTCAGATTTATCTTGCTGTGAGACTCCCACTGCAATAACAGATTTTATATCCTGTTAAATGTTTAATAGATACTGCTAAAAGAATGGCTTCATGCAGTATCATGTTCTTTCAGAACTTAACTCCAACTGACTTTTGACAAGTAAATGAATGAAACCTATTATAAAAAGAATTTCACAGTTCAAGACTTGGAGACCTAAAATATTTTTCTTCTGAAGTAATACTTCTTTGATGTGCTTTCATAGTTGCAAATGTTTTCCATTATTATCAAGCAGGAATGTTATTTTAATAATATTTTTATATTTTAAGCAACAAGATATTATCAAAAATTAAAATGAAAAAGTAAAATAATTATTATTTAAAAACATTGCTTCCTGATATATCAAAATATTTTGCTGTGTAAATTTTCTCTTGTATATTATCTCATTCTGTGTATTTCTAAACAATTTTAAATTTACTTTTAATTTTCACTTTACTTTTTAAAATTGTATCTTTATTGAGGGCTAATAAAATTGTTTCGATTTTTTTTTCCTTTGTCTAGTATAGAAGGTATAACTACCAGTGCTGGCAAATCACAAAAGTAGTTATTAAACATTTCAAATTTACATGATCAAACCAGAGGAATCTTAGTAGCTGAAAATATCCTTATATACTCTTATGGTTGATACATTGTGTCAACTTGAGAAGTTTAGATGTTTAACTGAAAATCTCAACAGGAAGTCATGGTCCTTACCTTGTAAATATCCTCAGCCTGTGCAAGAAGAGGGTACCGAGGTGGTGTATATGATACTCCCACCCAGGGGAGAAGGTAGCCTGCTTACAACGTAAGGGAGGAGAAAATGCTTCTCCTCCCTTTTGCTGTGACTGCTTTTGCTGACTGCTGCCTTGAAGTATTACCCCTGTGTCATGCCACTCTGCTTAGGAACCAGCTGATTATGGACTGAAACCTCCCCTTCCTTAATTTGGTGCTGGGTATTCTGTCTCAGCAATGAGAGAAAAGTGACCAAGACAGAATTTGGTACCAGAGGAATGGGATTGTTGCTGTGACTATACCTGACCATGTGGTTCAAGAGCCTTGGGAAATGGCTTGTGGGAAGAGTTTGGAAAGGTTTATATTTCCTGAAAGAGTAGTGCTGTAATACCTTAAACAGTTCTTTATGGGAGATTCTGGTCAGCTCAGAAGACCAGAAGACTGATAGAAATCCTGCCAGTAAAGACAAGGTTTGGGAAGTTTCTGATGGGAAAAAGGACTGCATTGCCTGCTGGACTCCAGATGATGTGTGTTATGGTTTGGCAGAAAGTTTGCCTGCATTTTGCTAGTGTTTGGGGATGTTACCTGAGACTAAGAGTAGGACAGTGAACTAATTAATTTGGCAGAAGAAATTTCAAGACAGGCAAACGTTCAGGCTGTGGCACGACAAAGTTGGGGCTTTCAGCCAGATCTATGTTGAGAATCAAGAGCAAAGATCCCAGCAGGATGATTTCAAAAATTGTGAGTTTGGTCAGAAATGAAGCTCCAGTAAGTCTGTGGACTGCAAAGATAGAGCTGAGAAAATCTTGATCATTGAAATGAAACAGGAGAATAAACAAAAACATGGCTTCAAGGAGTCATAAAAATCAGCAAGTCTCCAACATTTGCAGCCTAAAACCTGCAAAAGTTAATGACTTTGCTTTGAGGAAAAAGCTGCAGGGCACCATGTTCCAGAGTGGCAGCGGCCATACCACATTCCAGAATGGTGACAGCATAAGAAATTTGTTCCTCAAAGTTGGATTCAGAGTGCTCAGTGACCCAGGCACTCAGCCCCTACAGGCAAGAGAGGAAAACCTGGCTACTGCTCCAACCGGCAGCAGACCTCAGCAACATCTACATGGTGCTGGTTTTAGGTGCATACAGAATGCATGAGGCCAGGCAGTGTGCCCCTGAGAAGGCAGTGCATGAAGCTATGAGTGTGAAGCCAAAGGCGCAGTGGAGGCTCCAGAAGTTTGGAAAAGCTAGAAAGATGGATTGTCAAAGGAAAGCCACAAGGAGACTGCAAGGCAGGCTTAAGAGAGAAGCTGTGGAAGCTACAACCACAGAAGTACCATAGCGGTAGAGCCACACAAGCCCTTTTTGAGCTCACGATTTGCCACAGATTGCTTCAGATGCTGGACTTGCAAATACAGGACTTAATGCTTTCCCTGCTGAATTTTGGATTTGCTTTGTTTCCAATGCTGTGTATCCCCATTTGTACCTTTTGGAATGAAAGTGTTTACCTTGTGTCATTGTATGTTGGAAGTTTTTAACTTGTTTTCATGTTTGCTGGGGTTTGTAGCTAAGAATTTGCCTTTCATCTTGGAGAAGACTCGGGAATTGAACTTTTCAGCAATGCTAAAATTGTTAGGACTTTGTTAACTCTTGCAGATGGACTAAGTGCCTTTTGCATGATGGGATGTGCATGAGTCTTTGGGGGCCAAGGACAAAATCTTATGTTTCTAATGTAGTATAATATTGATAGACCTAATGCTGGTTCTTAAGGATTGTTAAACCTATGTTATTATGGTGGAGTTGTGAAATGCTAAGAATAACTATGTCTGTATGTACAAACCAGTTTAAAGTAATGTGTCTGATATCCAAGTTGAGGAGGGGTGGATTGTTATGGTTGATTTATTGTGTCATCTTGAGTTTAGAAGTTTAGCTAAGAGACTTAGCAGGAAGCCAGGTTCCTTACTTGTTAAATATCCTCAGCCTGTGCAAGAGGAGGGCATGGTGGTGGTGTGAGTGCTACACCAACCCTGGGGAAGGGTGGCCTGCTTACAATATAAGAGAGAAGAAGAAGCTTATTCTCTTCCACCCCTTTTGCTCTGGCTGCATTTGCTGGCTGCTGTCTTGAATAATTTCCCTGTTCCATGCCACCATGCGATGGAACCAGCTGCTTATGGACTGAAACTTGTACAGACTGTGAGCTAAATAAACTGTTTCTTCCTTCATTTTGGGTGTTGGATATTTTTTCTCAGCAACGAGAGAAAAGTAAGCAAGACATACCTACAGCGACACAACAGACACATTGCAGTGCTTCATTGAATAGTTGAGTTTGTGTTCCATTCCCACCAGAAATAATGCAGAAAATTCAACTAACTTTCATTTCCTCACAGGTATGCTTATGCACTATGTGTGAAGTGGTCAGGTGTATATTGCTTTGTGTTGCTATATTTAAGTGAAGATAAAGTGTATTGTATTAAACATTTATTAAGGTCCAGGTGTATGTTTCACTGGTGAGTCTAGAAAGGAAAAAAGCAAATAGACTTCTAGGAGTATGGTGGGGTTAAATAGCAACAAATTATCATCTCCAAGATTTGAAATCTGGACACTAAAAACAAGAATTTGTGGGGGAAAAAAGAAGAAAAAGGTGAGTCCTTGGGACACAAGATGAATCTGAGGGAAAATTGGAGCTTAAGGAGAAACTGGAGTCAGACCACAGTGCAAAAAAGGAAGGGGCAATCTGACCTTTCTCTACAGCTTCCAGTTCATGACTTGTAAGACAAAAAGACTGAATCTACAGATAAATGAAACTAGGCAACTTCAGAGACCTTCAAGAGGACTAGTATCAGTGGAACAGAGTGGCATATGCTGCATTCTACAATAGCTGGTGAGTGACTGCTCCAGCCATCTGTCATGTAGTTTTGACAGAGTACTCAGGCAGACACCATTGTAGGTAGAGACCATCTGAATTTGGGACTCAGATCAGCATGAGTGCCTTCATCTCAGGTCTCCCCGTGTTAAACTCCAACAGTGACAGGGTGAGATACAAGCATGAGAGATGTTCATTGTCAGAGAGACATGGTTAAAGTAGCAAGAGACAACCATGGAGTTATAATCTAAATGACTCAGGCCCCATTCCCACAACTAGAGACCAGATTTAGCCTACATTTCCATGGATTTCAGATTCCCAGAACTGCCACACTTCCACAATACTACTGCTGGTGATCACCCAGCACAGTTCTGGGCTCTGACTGCTTCATTTGTCTTGCACAGAAAGCAGTTATTCCTTTAACTGGACATTGCCACAAAACTCTACATACCAGTAGAAAACCACATACTAGATATCTCACAGAGAAATTTCATTTCCTTTTCTATGTTTTTTTGTTTTATGTGTATGCTTGAGTATTGTTTTAGTTGCATTCTTCTTGCTTTCTTTCTTTTTTCTCTCTCTCTCATTTTTTCTGTCTTCTTAACTGGTTTTCAAAACTTGAGTCATTTTTCATTGTCCTTCAGGCTTGTTTCTAACCTATTTTTCCTCTAGCATTTCTCTAATTTTTACTCTTCTCCCTTTTAAATTTTCTCCCTTTAAGTACTTTTTAATTTTTTTTAATCCCTCATTTGCTGACTGGGGTTAGAGAGAACAAGTCTACACCAGCAAGCAAGCCATGTGTGGGCTGATGCTGGACTGAACCAGCCAGTCACCAGCTCTCCCCACAAGTCAATGCCATTCGCAGACCAGGGGTAGAGAGAATAAAACCACACCAGCAAAGAAGCCCAGTTTGGGAATGAGTGCCATGCACAGGCCACTGCCAGACTGGAACAGCCAGATGCCAGCCCCTTCCAGTGCATAGGCTGGCAAACCAGAAGTATCAACCCCTCCGCCATTAGCAACTGGCTTATCCAGAGAAATACAGGCTGTGATGATAGCTATAGAGGGGAAATACAATTGGATGCTTGTGGTGCTTTGGTGTTTCACTAACATTGCAAGTCTAGGACCAGTGGTCTGATCACCAGTTCAGAAGACAGCAGTATGCAGTGTGGCATCTAAGTGGGGGCATCTCCATCTGGGGGTTGCAGCTATTGTTGATTCCCTATGGTCTTGTTTTGGAAGTCCTATATCATTTCCATTGTTTTGTTGGGTTGAATTTTATTCTCTTTTATTTTGTTTGATTATGTCAAATCGGATGCCAAGAGCAGCTATTTCAAAGATAGCAAGACATATTATGGTATCAATTTTGGATTTACTATTGGCTTGTTTTGATGTCCTTTATTGCATTCATTATTTTGTTTTTATTGTTTCTGTTCTATTCTGTTTGGTTTGGTTTTTACTATATTCAAAGTTATCTGCAGCTGTTCTTATGATATCAAAAGGTGTTGTTCCATTACAAGATGGCCAACTGAGTGGCAGCACTGTAAGAGAGCTTCTCTGAGGAAAAAAAAAAATAAAAAAAACTCAGATGGTGGAATCTGGCAAAATGGAGAAAACCAAACAAAAGGAGAGGAATTCTCACAACCCAGGAAGAAACTGAGGAAAAAGAAAAAGAAAGAAGAAAAAGAAGCATGGACAGAGGGCTGGAACTGGGCAAGCCCCAGTCGCTGTACTGGCACATCTTAAATCCAGGTGACTCATGATCCGAGCTTAGATCATGGCCCTGCCCAGAATGGGGGTTGGTGAGTTCTAGACTCTTGGCTGGGGGAGGCCCTGAGACAGGGAGTGGAAAGAGCCAGTAGAGCTGTGCAAACTTTGGTGAGTGACGGGAACTGGAATCCCCAAACTGGGAGGACTGGCTGGGTGACATTTTGGAGTTGGCCAGGGCCGGCTTGAATCGGGGCCCTAGGCAGCATCTGCTGATGACTCCTAGTCCAAAGCAGATTAGTGAGATCTGCTTGGGCTGGGCCACACCCCTGGTTGAAACCCAATAGCCAGGGACAAGGCTTTTCTGGGCCAGTGGCATCCCCAGGGAACACACAAACCAGTTGAAGCATAACCTGGTTGACTGGTGTAGGGGAAGGAGCCAATTCTCAGCCTGCAACTCACAGACCCACTGCAGACTGAGGGGGTACTTCCCTAGCAAGTGTGCTGCAGAAAAACCGTAAGCAAAACAAAAGGCCCAGAGACCTCCACCACCCACCCATCTGAAGGGGGCTGAAAACATGACAAGACAAAGAGCAAAAGGTCCCCAACTGCAGAAACAGGGAAAGTGAGTCCAACAGAGGTAAATGCAGAGGAGGTTGAGAGCAGCAAACCTGTAATGTCAGAGACAGCCTCATCGGAAATAAAGAAATACATCCGTGACCTCATTGTCGAATTTAAATCTGAAATTCTAACTCAGGTGAAGCAAGAAATAAGAAGACTAATAAAAGAAGTCCTGGGTAATCCTCAAGTAGACACAAATGAAAGAATAGAGGAACCCAGAGAAAGGAGAGAAGCCTTTGATGAAGAATATAAACAAAATCTAGAATATATGAAACAAATCCAAAAAGAATATCAGGAAATTAAAAACTCCATTGAAAGCTGGCAAAACCTTTTAACAGAAACTAAAGACAAACTTTCAAAACTTGAAGGTAGATTTGCAAAGTATGACCGTGAAAGGAAGGATCTCTTAAAAATAACAAGGAACCAGGAAGCAATGATACAAAGGCTAGAAGATGACAAGAAGATTTATAACCTAAGAATAAAATATGTGAATGAAGATGCAGCAACAAATACAAATGAAATAAAAAGTCTATTCACAGAAATAATTAAGGAAAACTTCCCAAACATAGGTAACAGAAGTGAAGTTCAGATAAATGAGGCATATAGAACCCCAGCCAGCTACAACCCAAACAGATCTACACCCAGACATATAATAATCTGGATCCCAGAAATCCATCACAAGAACAGAATATTAAAAGTGGTCAGAGAAAAGAAACAGATTACCTATAAAGGAAAACTCATCAAAATCACAGTGGACTTCTCAATGCAAACTATCAAATCAAGAAGAGCTTGGAGCAAAATATTCCAAGCCCTGAAAGAAAATAACCTCCAACCCAGAATGATGTACCCTGCAAAACTGTCTCTCAAAATTAATGGAGAGACAAGATATTTCCACGACAAAGAGGAAGTGGGGGAGTTTGTGACCACCAATCCAACCCTGCAAAGAATACTGAAGGACATTTTATAGAGAGAGAAGAAAACCACCAGGGTTCCAGGAATAATGGCAGAAAGACCTCAAAGGAAGGGGCAGACAGTGGAATGAAGGAGAAAAGTAAACAAGTAACAACAGAAAAATAGCATGGCAGAGATAAAGCAGAGAAGATTGGTTATATCACTGTTTTATCTTGACTGATTTTATTTATTTGAATCTGGTATGCTTGAGAGTGTCGAGTCTGAGAGTAGGGGCAACTACTCTGAAGATGACAGGATTCAATAGGATACCCATTCTGGTTTGATTGTTAACTGCCTCTGAAGTCCTATAATGTCTCCCATGTTTAGATTTTATTAATAATGTAAAGCAATGCTAAGTTAATATTATATTTGATGATATAAACAATTGTATTGAAAATAACTAGAGACATCATAGTGACTACTGTAGATCACCTAATGTTGTGTTTTTGTATGTTCTTTTCATTTCGTGTTTCTCTAAGAATTTGTATTGCTGACTTGTTTTGATTTTTTTTCCCTCTAATACAGAAAGGCTAGGTATATGTGTAGAGACTTATACATATGTAAAACTTCTAAGTAGTTTACAAGAATGGATTATAGTTATTGTAAAGGAAAAAAAAGGAAAAGAGAATATTCTAAAGGATATAACTGCATGTATGTTTGAGTGTGTGGAATTAATAACCATGTTGCTAAAGTTTTAGTTGGATGGATGAGCAAAACTGACTGCAGTCTCACTGTTTGGATGTTCACTTTGTGGACTTTAGTTTTGTAACTTGAACAACTGCATCTAAGAGGAAAGTATATAATTATCAACTAGTGATTTTTACTGGTTACTATTTTTTATGTTTTGTTTTTGAGATTTTGTATTGTTTCTACCCTCTTTCCATTTCAAAATTTTTTCTTTAAATAAAACAATTTTTAAAAACAGCAAGAGGAGGAAAAGAAAGTGCTCTAAAAGAGATAACTGTATGTATACTTAAGTGTGTAGGATTAATAACCATGTTACTAAGTTTTTGTTGGATCAGTGAACAGAACTGTTTGCAGCCTCACTGTTTGAATGTCCACAGCATGAATGTCCATCGACAGATGAATGGATTGAAAAGTGTTATTTATACACAGGGAAATATTAATCTGCTATAAAAACTATGTCACTTAAAAACAATCAAAGAGAGCTGTAAACTAGCAACATAGTCTTTAGACTACAAGCTTCCACAAAACTCAGCACAAAACAGAACAAAGAAACAAAAATCAGATACAATAAATACATGATGAAAACGCAACAAAATAACTCCCAAAATGCTCCATCTCCCTGAAGCCAAACCAGGTGATAACAAAGGACAATATATTATTAGCTACACACACAGTTGAATTACTCAATAGCATAGCAGAGGAATTGACAAAACATGTCAAGGAGATACTCAGCAAGATTAGAATATATATATATATATATATATATATATATATATATATATATACATATATATATATATTTGAAGAAATAACCAAAAGGAAGCAGGAAGTTTTAGAAGACACTAACAGAAACTTAGATGAATTGAACAAAGTGATACAAAACATGAAGGACTACTTTGCCAAAAAAATCACAGTACATGGAAAGGTTTCAATCAGAAATCCACAAAATTAAAAATTATATTGAAATTATGGGCAAAAGAACAGATAAATGTGAGGATAGAATTTTAGAACTGAAAGACAATGAATCCTTCAAAGACCAACTGCTCGAGACACCTAAAAGCACCAAGAGAAAATGAAAAATTCACCCAATTATTGATAGATGATACAAAGAAAACTAACATAAGAATAACTGGAATAAGTGAAAAATCAGAAGAGAACACAAATGCCATTATTAAACCTGTACATATAAATAATGGCAGAAAACTTCTCAAATGCAGTGAAAGAAATAAACATACAGGTGAAAGAGGCATATATGACACCAAAGAGTCATGATCAAAAGAGAACCTCTCTATGCAATATTATACTCTAAATTTCAGAAGTTAATCACAGAAACAAAATTTTAAAAGTTGTTATAGGTAGGCAACAAATCACATACAAAGATAAACTCACTAGAATCAAAATAGACTTCTTTATATGAACTTTAAAGGCCAGGAAGGCTTGCAGTGCTTCAAGCCTTAAAATAATCTGCTCCCAATCCCAACTTCGTTATCCTACAACACTTTCATTTAAATCTGATGAAGAAATAAATTTTCCCATAGCAAGAAATTCATGATCATCAAACCAGTATTATAAAAAATTCTCAAAGATATGTTAGAAAGAGACAATAAAGACAAAAAAAAATGAACAAGTCAAAAAGAAAGAATACAGTTGGTGAGATGAACAGCTAACCAAAAGTGAGAAAATCAAAGAAATTAGCAACAAGAAAATATACAAAAACAAGAATAAGTCAATACCTTTCAGAAATGACTCTCAATGTGAATGAGCTCCATTCTCCAGTCAAAAAATATAGTTTGACATAATAGATAAAAAAGAAAACTCAATATTTTGCAGCATACAAGAACAAACATTAATTTTAAAAATACAGGTTAAGAATCAGTGATTATCAAACCAGCAGAGTAACAGGAAATCAGAAAGAATCAGAAGCTGCTATGTTCACTTCCAACAAAGTTGGATTTAAAGCTAAGACTGATCAAAAGAGAAAAATAAGTTCACTACATATTAGTTAAACAAGCATTAAGCAGGAGAAGTTAATCCATACAAAACATATCCATGCCAAAAATTGGCACATTTGATTCATTAAACAAACATTTAATGGACATTAAAAGTCAAACGAACGTGAGTATAGCAGTAATGGAGAATCTCAATATGTCACTTTCATAAATGGACAGATCAACTAGACAAAAAAAATCAATAAAGAAATGTCAGAATTGAGCCAAACTTTCAAACAAGAGATCTTATTAGATATCAATAAAGTGTCCTATTGTTCAACAGAATATCTATTCTTCACAGCAGCACATGGGACTTTTGGCAACACAGACCACATGCTAACCAATTAAGCATGTTTAAGTAAATGGAAAGGAATAAAAATTATACCATGCATATTATCAGATCATAGTATAATGAAACTAGAAGTCAATGACAAAGGAAACCACATAAACTATGCAACACATGGAAATAAACATTGGATTAAAAATGAAAAAATTAAAGAAGAAATCAAATAAAAATGCAGACATGACATACTAGAACTTATGGAATGCAATGTAAAAATACTTAAGAGGAAAGTTTGTAACAGTGAATTCCCATATATAAGTAACAGTATGAGCTCAAACAACCTAATTATATACCTCAAAGTCCTAGAAAAAAAGAATAATCCAAACACAAAGCTAATATGAGGCAGGAAATTATGAAGATCAGGGCAAAAATTAATAAAAGTTGGGAATAAATAAACCAAAGAATCAGAGTTGGTTCTTTGAAAGATTAAACAAAATTGATGAACTCTTATCTATGCTTACCAAAATAAGGAAAGAAAAGACCCAAATTCATGCATTTAGAATTTAAAAAGGTGAAGTCATAACAGATTCTGCTGTAATCTAGATTATTGTTACTGTGAAAACTGCAATATAATAAAAAGGGAAAATTCACAGGAAAGGCATGTATTTTTAGATACATATAAACTACCAAAACAGAGCTAAGAAGATACAAAAAAACTAAATAAGCCAGTATCGGTGAGTAAAGTTGAAGATGAAGAAAAACAAAGTGCAAAAAAAAAGAACTATAAAGTTAGAAAAGACTACCAGATACTAATGGATTCACTGACAAATTCTACAAAAACTTTAGTAAAGATCTAGTGCCAGTACCCTCAAATTAATGAAAAAGAAAGGGAAGCAATATTCCTAAAGTCATACCTGGAAGCAAGCATTACCCTGATTCTAAAACAAGAAGAGGACCTTCCCCATTTAGAGAGAGACAGAGAGAGAGAGAGAGAGAAAGAGAGAGAGAGAGAAATGCAAGTCAATTTCTGTAATACAGATACAGAAATCATCTATAAAATACCGGCAAATGGAACACAGCAAATTATCAAAAAGATCATACATCATGACCAAAGGAAATTCATTCCAGGGATGTATGAATGGCTCAAGTTATGCAAATCAACAAATGAAATATGCAGAAACAGAAGAAAAGACTCAATCAATAGATACAAAAAACAGTGTTAGAAAAAATTCAACATCTATTCATAATAAAAACAGTAAAAAAAAAAAACAGTAATAAGAGGTATTTATCTCAGCCTGATCAATGCCAGCTAAAACAAAACAAAATCATCATACTAAATGGATAGAAATTGAAATGTTTTCTTCTAAAATCAAGAGCAAGACTGTTTAACACAGTTCTTGAAACATTTGCTAGAGCAATAAGACAAGATCAAGAAAGAAAAGACAAATGGATAGGGAAGGAAGGTATTATCAGTATTTGCTGAGACATAGTCCTTTACACAAACGACACCAAAATACACACACACACACACAAAAATAACTCCTAGAACTAACATCCAAATTTGGCAGCATAGCAGGATATAAAATCAAACCTCAAAACCCAATAGTAGGCTTGTTCAAAAATAACAAATTCACTGAGAAGGAAATTAGAGAAAATGCTTGACAACAGTATTAACAAAAATGAAACACTTAGGAATCAATCTAATCAAGAAAGTAAAAGAACATTACAGCAAAAGCTAAAGTTCTGTAAAAAGGTCGATTGAAGAGTATAGCTAAAAGTAAAAAACAAAAATCTAATGTCTCTGTATATACAGAACAAGTATAGCAAAACTAACTGTATTTTCAGAACTTCTTACAGATTAATTGAAATCCCAATGAAAATGTTGATAAGATTCCTTACAGAAATGGAGAAAGCCAATCAAAAATTCTTGTGGAACCAAAAATGATCTAGAAAATCCAAAGCAATTCTAGGCAAAAAGAGCATAGCAGGGGACAAGATAGTTCCTGTCTTTAACTTATACTACAAAGCTACAGTAATAAAACTAGCATGGTGTTGGAAAAAAAGACAGACTTCTTAGTATAAATGGGGCAGAATGGAAGATACAAGAACAACTACACGCACAAGTGGCATGTAATTTTTGACAAAGGGGACAAATCCTTTCATGGGAAGGAGATGCTCTCTTTAAGTAGTGTTGAAAAAATTGGCTATTTACAAGCTAATGGTTGACCTAGATTCATATCTCTCACCGTGCACTAAATTAAAATCAAAATGGGTCAAATATCTAAATATTACAACAGAAACGATTTACTTGAAGAAAAAAATAGGTGAAACCGTTGAAAACGTGTGGGAAAATTTGCTACAGAAAATTCTGATTGTGCAAGAAAAAATAGCAGCAATCAGCAAATGGGCTTACATCAAATTAGAAAGCTTCTTCATAGCAAAACAAACCACTGATAGATCATCCTCTGCCACTCATTAAGACCTAAAACTAAAACCACTAAGTCTTATGCTAAGAAAGGCAAGATCTTTCTTAGCATAAGAGCATCTCTGCCCTCTTGAATCATTCAGAGATTTTATTTGCCTGCTGAGTCATGGGCCTCTGAGTCTTCTGCCAATTTTGAATCTTCAGCTAACTTTGCCTATCACTGTATTCAGTAATAAATTGTTGCTGCCTTGGAGTACCGCATTCTTGCCTCAACTGGAGACATTCACTTCCCAGTCACTCATCATGTATTACTAAATTTGTCTCTGTTTCTATTTTATCTTCTTGCTATACACTTAATACAGGCAACTGAGAGTCTTGGCCAGGTCCCAGACACTTGGAAGCTTTTTCTACCCATTTTATACTCTATTTTAGCTACTGGGGTTAGGGTAGTGTCAAACCAATCAGTGGACTGATTTAGTAATCACACACACGTAATCCTAGCATTGCATCATGAATTAATCACACACTGTAGATCCAGCCAGCTCTGAAAAAGCCCCACCTATGACCACATGAAGCCTTGAAGAGGGACATTTAGAACACAAATCATAATACATATTGTATATCAAATATATATATATATATATATGTATGATATTATACACATCAAATTAAGAAATAAAAGACAGATAAGTATTTTATAGTCTTTTTTTTTTTGCTGCCTCTGGGATGGAACTCACAACCTCACATTTACAGAGTGGGGCCTTAGCCAACTGAGCTAAACCTGGGAACACTAAATAGGAAAAAAAGAAGAAATGGTATCATAATTCATTGTGGATAACATATCTAAATATGTGCCTTAACTTAGTATGATTGTATTATATATTTTACATGTTCTTTGGTTTATTAGTCTAGTTTTAAGACTTTATAAGGTCTTATAAGATAAATAAAAGAATCCGATTCTGAAAAAATAAAAGAGAGGTGGAATAAAGGGTGAAAATGAGGTGAATAGAAACTGTTTATGTATATGTACCAGTTCCCTACTGTGAATGTAATTACCATGTACTGTGAACATGTACTAATAAAAATCTTTTAAAGAGCAAGATAATCCCACAATATTTTGATTCCCTATAATTCAAGGACCAATTTGAATAGGTTCTGGAAAATATTACAGCTAAATATGCAGACCTTCCCAGATCAATAGAAAACAGAGAAATAGAAGACCATTAGTATTTATTCTAGAATTAGATATCTATTTGATCTTTAGCTTATACCTATGGTATCTTAATATAATTTTGAATGACACTACAATCAGTACATAAGAATCCAGTAGTACTTAAAAAAATCCCCATTAATTAACACTGTTCTCATTTACACTGATATCTCAGACTTCACTGCTTTACTGGTTCTAGAGCTGTCTTGTAACTTGATGTTTTGATAGTCCCTTAATCAATGTGCTGATACCTCAAAAACATTTGATGAGTTTTTCTACCATCTTACCATTTAGTCACACCTAAAAGCTATTCACCCACTGCAGATTATTTCGTGAGTGACATGTCTTACTTACATGATTTTCTACAGTAGTTATGTGTCCATGCTCATCAGCAGGATAGAATTTATAAACAGGCAGGATGGTACTAAGCAGTGAGGAAGGACATGTGGTTAAACTGTGCTGTGTGACATGTGAGAATACACTTATATTCACACACTTGCATATACACAGGAAGCATTGGTTTTGCCTTCAGCTTCCCATACAATTATTCATTTTTATTTGGTGAAATGGAGGTATTATTGTCATCATTAATTATTAAGTTGTTTTCCTAATTTTTAGAAACAAAGGTGACAATTATTAAATTGGATAACAAAGAGTTGTCTTCTAAGACAACTTGCCAAATGTTCCAAATTTTGTTTTATTTCTTTTTTAAATGAAAAAAAAATATTTCTGAGTGCTCTGAAACTTGGTGGAATTGTCTTTTTTTTATTTCTTTAATCATTTTGACCACCAATAGTCTAGAATACAAATATAACAGAGGAATTTGCTAGGGTATGTGACGCTGCTATTGCCCTCGAAACAAATCATATGTATTAGTTAATTTTGAAGCTTTACAGTAAATTTAGTTTTTGTTTTCCAACAAAGGCTCCCTATATAAAGTCCACTGGTCAGTTATTTGAGGTAAGAGATTCAAATATAATACACAGTTAATTAATCACAAGATAATGCAGACTTGAGAAAAAAATCTAAGCAACATAATGTTAAGGTAGAAACCCAAGCCTTAGTTACAACAAAATGAAAACTGAAAAAAAAAATCAGTATAAGAAATAGAATTATGAGGATTCTTACTGACATATGAGTGAATAGGAAGGAACATGGTAGGTTAAAGATTTTAAAATTTCAAGGCTCACTCTAAAGTGCCAGATACATTTCTTATTTTTAAAAATCCATGCTTTCAAAAGAAATTTGATGCTCAGTGTTTCAGAAAAATGTAACCTTTCAGACAGAGAACTAATATTATAGCTAATAAGAGGAATTTCAATTTAAAAAAGCAAAGCCAGAGCATATTAAAAATGCTGAACCAATTGTGAGATATACTCAAAGGAAAAATAAATAAAAATATTTCAGTTGCAATTAAAGGTTAGTTATTGTGATTCTGTTTGGGGAGAATTCAAATTTGGCTAGATTAGCAGTCTGTAATCATGAGTATTTCCATTCTCAACAGAAATTTGCCTTGTGAAAATCCTATTGATAGATGTTAAAATCAAAAGAGACATCTAGGAAGGCATTTCAGGTCTGAATCAGTTGTGAGTTGCTGATGAAATGAGATAGAAATAACTGTAATGAATTATCATATGTAAAGAAAAATATCACATTAAAAGTTTGAAATTATCTCAAGATCTTTAAACTGAACATTCTAAGAATATGACAACACACCTTAGGGAAAATGATGATGTGTTTGCTCTTTACTGACCTTGTGGTTGATAAGTTGAGATGATGAATTTTCTAATATAAGAAAAATATCTCCATTTTCTTACCTCTTTGGAATCCTTCATTTAATTTATGAGGAAACTTTAAGAGTCCTCCTTAGTGGCAGTCCATTTTATTGGAGGAAGCAACAATAAAATTTGGGATTCATACCTTTAAATTCTAGTCTCTGGATAACTTTTCTATTTTACATGAACTATTAGATAACATAATTGCACATTTCTCCAGTTATTCTAGGTATAAAAGGAGAATAAAGAAATAAACAATTATTACATTAATATTTTTGGTTCCCATAGTTCCAACGCAAATGAATATATGAAATATTTATATCTGAATTTTTCATTCTTCTTTGAAATCATCATAAAAAATGATTCTAGATTAAATTTTTGTGATATGCTTTCAATGCAAACAAATGAGTTTGCATCATAAAGCAAGTAATAATTTATCACTACATACTTAGGTAACAAATTAAAATTATTACTGTCAGGTATGAATCTTATAAGTTTTCCTTAAATAGAAGCAAAGGGACTGCAGGTTTGCCGTAAGAAGATGGATTCCTTTATTTACATTTATAGCAGTCTGACTTTGGTAGAAAGTATCAATGAAAATATATGAATGCTTCGTAAAACTTTTTATTTTTATTGGCAATGTTAGTAGGTCACAAAACTCTTAAAACTTCTTGTGTTCAGTTCTTTTACTATAGAAGCAAGAGGTTAACAGAGCTATAGATACACCGTAAGTGTATCCACCTTGTAAAGGTTAATTTTTTTCCCTGCTGAGCGTTTCAGTGGAAAGGATGTTAAAATGAAAATGGCATGTATACTATGAAACTTGAATGGCTCAGGCAAAAATATAAAACTAAAAGCATCTCCCCAAATCCACCTGCAAACTTTATAATTGTATTGCTACATAAAAATATTAGATCCAGTTGGAGGCATCTTGATGAAACAAGTTATCAAACAATGGCTGAATTATTTTAGGACTCAATGAAGTGAAAGCAGAAAAAATTTTAATGAGTTACTTAACCTTAAATATTCCAATAATTTTAAGTATCTTATGAGAAAGGAAGAAAACCTTAATTCCGACATTTGACCATCCATTGTATGATTGTATTGACAATTTTCAGTTCAGCCAGCAACAGACTTTGTTTTCGTATACATTTTTAATACCAATGAAGGAAAATTGTTAACTTTTGAACATCTTTAAGAAATGCTATGCTTATCATATTCCTTCTTAATAAAAAGTATACATATTCTTTCTAAATAAAAACTGCCTGGAATTAAACTTTTTATTATCTGATCACAGGTAGAGTTCTAGGGATGTTTTCAACATGTGATTTTGCTACATTTCTACAGAAATCATTCCTGACCCTCCTGTTTTATTTTTTTGCTATTGAAAAATATTCGTTTCAAAGATTCTCAAACTGTCTAATTTAATGAATTGAAGATTACCGCCAGGAAGTTCCAGGGTATTTTTAAGTTGTCAGGAAATGAAAGAATATTATGTAGCTCTTTATTGAATAAATATTTTATTTCCTTTCAAAAATTGTATCTTTAAGACTTGATTGGATCTAGAGTAGGTGTTTTGTTTGAGAGAAACAGAAAACTAGCTTTCAGGAAAAAATGAGTTTTTGTACGATTTGGGCTACTTTTTTTAAGGAGATAAAATTATTCACTAACATAATCAAGATAATTAAAATGGCCATATTGCCAAAATATGAAACTTCTATTATAATACCAACAACATTCTTCACATAACTAGAAAAAATAATCAAATTGATAACAAAAACAGAAAAGTGGGAGACGTTACAATTCCAAATTACATATCATATTATGAAGCTAAAATAAAAAAGCTAAACAAAAACAGGTACATATAGCAAAGGTATATAATAGAAGACACAGAAACAAACCCATATGCCTTCAGTCATCTGATCTTTGACCAATGAACCAAAAACATACCTGGAGAAAAGACAGACTTCTTGCTCTGAAGAAACTTGTTATCCAAGGCAGAAGAACAAATCTAAACCCACATCTCTCACTGTATATGGAAATTAAATTAAAATGGATCAAAGATAGATATAAATAGAATTTTTCAAATTTCTAGAAGATAGTATAGGCAAAGTACTTGAATTCATTGACACAGGCAAAGACTTCCCAAATAAGCTGCCACAAGTTTAGGAAATAATAACAACATGCAATGAATGTAATTACATTCAAAATCTTTTGTACTGCAAAAGAAGCAAAACAATAATCTACAGAATGGTAAGACATTGCCAGTTGGTCTTCCAATAGAGGACAGATATCTATAATATATAAAGGTCTCAAAAAAATTAAAATTTCAATCAAAGGAAGAGCAAATCAAATGAATTTACAATTATTTAAAGAAGAGGTACAGCCACTGTGGAAATCAGTATAAAGATTCCTCAAAAACTAAAACTAGAAATTGCTTTTGACTCAACCATCCTTTGTTTTTTTCACAAAAAGCCATCATACTAGGGTAAAAGACACATACACCAATGGTTATAGCAGCACAATTCATGGTAGCCAACCTCAGAATACAGCCCATAACTGGATAAATGGATGAAGAAAGTATGCTATATACACACATTATGAATTTTGTGTAATCATAAAGAACGAATTCATGTCCTTTCCAGGAAAGTGGTTGAATCTTGAGACTAAAATGTTAAATAAAATAATCCAAAAACAAAAAATTAAATATTGAATGGGTTTTCTCATACATGAGTAAATATGTAAATAAACAGTAAAATAAAGGAGAAATGATAGGAAACATGGTGGCAGATGACTGAAGGCTGGAGAAGGGAATCAAGGAAGGTTAGACAAAGAGAGTATACAAAAGGGAGAGAGAGGCTCAAAAATGATCCAGATAGAAACATAGACTAATAAAAATTAAGCCTTAAAGTTGAAGCTTTGATTGCCATTATGAAAGCTGTTAAAATCCCTCTCTCTCTCTCTCTCTCTCTCTCTCTCTCTCTCTTCCTTTCTTTCATTTATGTCAAGTCACTCAGTAGCAAATATAGGTGGACAGTTAAGCACATTTTCCAGTGTTTGATGAAGCATTTCTACATGTTACAGTTATAGTTGGCAAATGTATCCTAGACTAAATTCTGTACACACTTTGATATACATTATAAATCTTGTTATATTTCTTTATATATAACCCAGTCCTTGAAGGATGCTTTTTCTGCCAGATGCTGGTAGACTAGAAGTATGCTATTAAGTATTCATTACTGTCTTTATTCCTTCATCTCTTTCTGTACCTATACCATTTTTTTTTCACAAAATTTGCAGTTCCATCCCATTGGGAATGTTCATTACTTGCTTTAGTGAATGGGATATTGGCATATATAAGATATATTTGAACACAAATCTCCTATTTCTGCTTACACACTTGAAATTTTTAATGTCTTTGATGAGGAAACACATAAACTAATCAGTAGCCCCATGCAAAAAAATGAGAGAGATATATTACATAGTCAAAGTATGTCAGTAGAGTTCTAGATTTTCAGGTTCTTAGGGTGTTATTACTAAATATATGTCCCTGAAGTTTAATGTTTGTTTCTTTTTAAGAATTATTGTTCTAATAGGAAAACTGGTACAATTGTGAACATTTTTTTCTTTACTGATACAGACATGGCCCAATGTTAGCCCTTTCCAAAAATTTGAGGGCAAGGGAAATTATGCAGCATTAATTCAAATGTATTTCATGTTGTGTAATTCTGGTGTTCTGTGGAATAAGTCTATTGGGTCCTAACCTAGATCCCCAATCTCCCAAATGAGTGTATGGCGAAAGCTTAAATAAAATGAGACAAGTGGTACAATTTTAGGGCTCCAGGAGGGTCAAAACCCCTTAGCTGAGCTTGAGACTCTGAGGGCTAAGACAAAGGCTTCTCTGGACTGCCCATATTTATGAGGTCCAAAACAAAGGGTGGGGAAACTGAGGAAAGTGCAGGAAATGAGCAGAACCTTGGGGGTCACTTCAAGGACGTCTCCGAGTAATGAATCATGTAATCTTAGGAGAGCCATCTTATCATGAAGACATGGTAGGTCTTTCTTTTCCAGAGCTCTGAAGTAAGGGAACAGAAAACATGTGAATGTGATGCCCCATTTGTCCTTTTGACTAGGTTCTACAGAACAGTCAAGGGAAGATTCCAAAAAGAAAAAAAAAACCCACAAAAAATAAACAAACAAACAAACAGAAGTCAAAATGTTATGAAGAAGATAAATACAGTACTGGTGATATTCTATATACCATAGTGTAGATAATATGCTATGCATTTGGAAAAACCCTATAGGATCGTATCAAGCTAAGATTGAACTTGAATGTAAATTATAGACCACTGATAACAACAATGTGTCAGTATAGGTTCATCAATTGTAACAATTTTACATCTTCCGTTTGGGTTAATGATACTGCTGGTGGCGGGAGATGTTCTAGATCAGACAGTAACCCCTCTTCTTGAATTTTCTGCTAATTCTTAACTGCTCTAGAAAATACTATGTATTTTTTAAAACATGTTTTCAGTCTCAAAGTTACATTTGCATTAGTGTACCAAATCAGCTCCAACTTCATAATTCAAATGACTTACTCAAGCAAAACAATAATTTTTTTTATGAAACTGGATTCTAAGTGAGAGCAAAATTTAACTTTTTAATTGACACAATTTAGATGATGTCAGTATTAATTATTAAGTAGCTATTGAGTTAAATGAGACCATAAAGATCCAAATTTACTTATAGTCTATGTAGATGAAATAATTTTCAACTTATTACATATAAATTTACTGGGTGTTGATTTACAAGCATTTATTGTAAAGAGAAAAGCCATATTTTCACCAATGTTTCAAAGATATCTTCAACTTCAAAAGAGTAAAAGTCTGTGGTATAAAACAATGCAAAAACTAATACATGAAGAAAATGATAAAATTTTATGTCAGAAATTATTTTTGAATTGAAATTTGAATAAAGAATTGAGAAGATGTTTGTAATAGTGGGTGTTATCAAGGAAACAATATTGAAGTCCTTGGCAATAATTTATGGAACATGAGGTCATTATTAGGACTGCACCTGGGGATTGAAAGTTATCTTTGATTTATTTCTATATCCACTAGTTAAGTGTGAATGACAATCTTTGGGAAAATAAGTATGACCAAAGATAACATAAAAAGTCAGATGAATATTACTATCTTCCCACTTCTGAGTACTAGATAACACAACTTCCAACACAAACTCTGGACAGTGAAATTGGCAATTGAAAAATCTACTCTTACTGTCTAAGAAAATGCACGATGCTCTTATTAGTTATACATTTATACTTTTGTGGTCTTGTTTCTTTGTATCCTTAATTTATAATTAAAATTAATCAATTATGGTTACTTGGATATGTTACCATTTGCAAGTTTGATCATCAAAGTCAATCTACTACATTAACCATGTCAGTGGGAAACAGGCATTGTTTTTACCATAATTTCACAAGATTTTATGAAATACGAGGAGGTTCTCTGATGATAGTAAGGACAGAGGAAGAGTGAGAGAGAGAGAGAAGGAGAGAGATACAGAGACAGAGACAACATAGAAAGAGAGGACAGAGGAAGAGAGATAGAGTGGGAAAAATTAGGTGACTATAAACATGGTTAAACACTTAATATGTTTATCACTAAATATATAACTATTGAGCTCCTTTTTTGGGGGGTACAGGAAATCTAATTCAGGACCTCACACTTGCCAAGCAAGCACTGCACTACTGAACTAAATCCCTGGCACACCTAATATATTTTAGAAAGTGCAGCAGAAACTGTATCTTCAATAATAAATGCAAAGACAAGAAACCTGCTCACTTAGGAATTTTTCCTAGCAAAAATCATAAAGTGAAATAAATGAATGAAAGTTATAATTCTCATGCAGTGATATATCCTGAAGAGAAATATAAATCTGAGAGAAATGATATAAAGTGTTGGAGAAAGATACAATTTCAAACAGGTTAGTCAGTGATAAGTAATTTAACATTCGAATGGAGACCAGAAAGAGATAGGGAATAAAGATTTTTTGATATGTGAAGCAAACAAAGAAGGTAAAGAACTCAGTGACTTCAAAAATCCCTAAGGTATGAGCATGACCATAATTTTTAAGAAACGTGAGTTTGGCCAAAAAGACTAGTGTAGAAAGAGGAAAAAACAAAAGATGACTGCAGAATGATTAAAAAGTGGAAGATGAGGTTCTCATGTGGTAACTTTTAGAACTCTCTGGAGACAGAATTTGGGAAAAGAAGACATGTGCAAGGTACTGACGATTAGCTTAGAGCACAGCATGATGGACTCGTAGCCATGCTGTGCCAAGGAGAGAGGCGTATTGCTCGTGGTCATGAAAATCCCTAGTTTTAGAGACTGTTAAAAAATTACAACAAATTTCATTTAAATACCTTAATGGACTTTATTTATGATTCTAGAATCAGGCAACACAGTATTACATAAAATACCATGAGCATTTAATAATATGAGCTAGAGGAGTCGATTTCATACACAGCAAATGACTGAAATGACAGAAAAAAAGAGCAAAAAATTTCAAAGTTATTGTCTTTCAAAAATAAGAAATGGAGGACAAAAGATTAGAAAAATAGCTGCTTAGTTCATATCAGGTTACTAAAGTTTACCTTTCTCATGCACAGATTAAAGCACAGGTTGTTGAATTTTTATCTCCATTGAAACTGAATGATGAAAAATATAGCTATCTCTGCTGAATTTGCAAAAAGTCAGATAATTTGCTTTCAGGTCAGTAGCACCAAACTTTAGCATGAATGCCTTTCTTGCTTACTTGCCTGTCTTTTCTTCCCTGAGTTGTCCCCCATTACTAAGTATATAGACAATCATGAAGTTTGCCTAGAGTAAGTATATAATTAGCCAAACAATCAAAGAGAAATATTACATAAAGAGGGGTCAAATTCAACTGTCAGGAATGCTGAAGACAAAATGATTAAACAGAGAAAGAAAAGTTTAAAAAAATTGTGATTTGACATCAGATGTTACTGGATACCTTGACAGTCCATTTTCACCTTATTTGTAAAGAAAAAAAACAGAAAATGTCAGAGAATGAATAAGAATTGAGTTCCCATAGGGTTTTTTGAGTAGACATTAATACAAAATGTTGTGTTAGAACATTAGGTAGATTTTTACCAAAACTGTGCTGTCAGAGATTTAATTACTTTTGTTGAACTAATGAGAAATTGATAGAAATCTCCAGCACTCTCAATCAAATCAACTAGGATCAGGAAAAGCAAAGACCAAGGGTAATGTGGAAAAAATGCCTTTTAATGATTGTAGGTCACTCAGGATTTACAGACTAAATCAACAGCCAAATCTTTAAGAAGTCCCTTGAAGTTACAATTGAATATTGTGTACTTTGAAACCAGGGAAATTAAAATCAAAAATTAATTGCAATTGACTGCACATTGATAATCCTAATGAAATCCAATGAAATTAAGACTCAGATTCCCTCCAGAGAAAAGCAGTCTCAACATAGATAGCTCTGTACTGAATTTTTCACAAATTAAGAACAACAAATACTGTATTTAGATATAAATTAACTCAAACACTTCAACTTCACATATCAAATAGCTATTTATGTACTGTTGAAGGAAATTTAAAACCTACATGAATAAATAAATGAGACATAGAAGACATCAGAAAGAATCAGGCAGATTACAAGTCAAAACACGTGTTTATGATTTGTACACAAAATGGAAAGTGTTTGGAAAATGTCTAATTGACACAGTGAGCAAAATTGAAAAGCCCCAAATCAGTGTCTTTTCTTCAAAATATCAGAAAACTAACTTTAGTTTTACAGAAATCAACCACCTCTTGCAACTTAGAGAACCAACTGTATCCAAAAGAATGCAAGAACAAACATCTGCTTACACGAAATAGAACTTTGAAAATTGCTTGAGGTTTAAGGTGGGCTAATGGCAATGTGAGAAACTCTTTAGGCATGAAAGCTACCTTTCCAAACACTTGTTTTCATTTATCTATCTATCTATCTATCTATCTATCTATCTATCTACCTATCTATTTTTATTTAGTACAGGAAATCAAACTCAGGACCTTGTGCTTGCCAGGCAGGCAGCTGTGCCACTGTGCTATATCCCCAGCCCACTCCAAACAGTTTTGTAAGCTTTTTCTCCAGAGTTGTCACCTGGTTTTCATAGCAAAGATCTAAGGAAGTCTCCCTATTCCTATTAGTAAATAGGTCAATGTGAAAGATTTTTTCATGACAAAGACCTACTGTCCAGTGAAAACATTGCTCCATAGCCTTATCCAGCAGTAAGGACATTTCCAAGTTCAGTGCCATTTATTCTTCCTGTCTCACTTAGAGACAAGGATGAGACATGAAGAAATGACTGAGAAATTCACATCCCAGTGAAAAGCCTACTAAACAAATGAAGTCTATTCAACCAATTACAAAGTGCAAGTCTCTCCACAGTTTATCTGGATGCCAGTAGGACTCCAGTATAAAAACAGGAAATTATGCTTTTTCTATGAAAAGAAGTTCTTATGGAAGCTCAAAATCAATAGGAACAAGAACAGCATTAAAAAATTTTAAACTTTCTTAAACAACAGTTACAACAAATTCAACTTCCTAATTAGATTAATACAAATTCTCAAAATAAGACCTTTTACCCAGTTTTTACTATATGTCAAATTTGTAAGAAAACTTAGAATCATGAAAAACAGTAAGATAAAATAAAATCTGAACAGCAAAACAATCATCAGGACCACATGCCCATATGCTGAGACAGGGGAAATAAAATCCTATAGCTAATATTTTAAAGATTTGGACTGAAAAATTAAATGCTATGCAGGAACACATATGGATTGCAGAGAGATAGCAAATTAAAGGAAAGAGTCAAACACACTTTAGCAGAAATGAAATGTCTATCATGGATGCACCATTGATAGATGAGATACACATACAGAAGAATAAGTAGGCTTGAAAACCTGAGCCAAGTAAATAGAAACTTCATAAACTAAAATGTGAAGAGAAAAAATAATGCACCAGAAAATGCCATCCAGAATCATCGATAGGATGATTTCAAAATGTATACTACACACACATAACCCAGAGACAAAAAAAAAAAAAAAGAAATATTTGAAGCTAAACAATCACACTTCTAGGAAGCTCAGAAAATCTCATACTGAACACACACTGAAATTCTCACATCTCAGACATATATTCAAAATGTCTAATGTCATGCCTGACCAGTGAGACCATCACCAACAGATGGAACAGGCACAGTGAGAAGTCACAAAAGAAAAGACAAAGCCATGTGAGAAATGGGACCACACTCTCTCTGCCCCCAAATTCCTCTGGGTGGCAAGTCTTCCCCTCGACTTTAAATTCCTTGCTCTACTCTTGCTTCTTGTGGTTCTACTTTCCAGACTCAGCCCACGGTAGATTATACGGACTTTCTCAGGTGAGATGTCTCCCCTCACTCCTTTAACACATAAAAGACAAAGGAAAACTTGAATAAAGCCATAATGGATAGGGTGGGGAACACTTTCAATATAAGGGAACAAAGATAAGGTTTGCAATGGGCTTTTGTCAGAAACCATGCAAGACAAGGGAGGGAGGAATAAAATATTGAAGGAGAAATTTTTTTTAAAAAATGTAGCTACAATTGCATGGTGAGAAAAAAACTGTTTTTATTATCAGTTTTGGGTTACTACAATGAAATACCTAGGGCAATTCTTTTGTATAGGTAAAGATGCCATTTCTTCATAATTCTGGAAGTTATAATACACAATTAAGCAGTTCCATTACTTTGAGTTTCTGGTGCATATATTAGGTGTCAATGACCAGGAGCAAGGCAGAACAACGTATTCCCATAGTAAGCCATGAAGCAGGGGGAGATGGGGTCTCACAACACCCTTCAAGGTCACATCCACAATGCTTCAAGGAACTCCCAGGAGGCCTCCCTTCTTAAAAGACCATAGCACTTCCCCAAACCGCCCATTTGGAGACAACAAGCTTAACACATCAGCATTGGGGGTTATACACATCTAAACTATGGATTCTACCACGAATGCCAAAGGTTCATGCTCATCTCACAGTACAAAAAGCATTTATTCCATTCTCAAGAGTCCCATAATCGCCTCTTGCAGCACTGCTAACCAGCCCAAGCCCAAAATCTCTGTGAATCCAATACTGTATTGAATACTTCCAGCCATAGTGATAGAATGGCGTAGATTAAATATTCTTATTTCAAAAGGTATAAATTGACCCCAAAAATGGGCAAAAAAGAAAGACTGTCGTGTAGCCAGATCTAAAAATGCACATCGTATCCTAAACCTCCCTGTCTGTCATCCAGGGAATTGGCTGTATTTGAGCTCCCAAGCACTCCAGCAACCCTGCATTTATGGCTTGGCTGGCCACTGTCTCAGGCTGGCTCTGAATCTCCTGCAGTCTTCCTAGTCAGGAGCTGTATGCTTCTGACACTTACTTTTGGGGGTTTCCATTGTAGTCACTCCCATACCTCCATAATTCCCCCCTCGTGGGGAATGAGTCTCCAATCCTTCAACAGTATTGTGATTAAAAAACAATGGAGAAAAGCAAGGAACTGGTAACATACCTGCACTCTGTGTGGAAACATACAGTGGCATTTGAAAGTAGTCTTAGCATAGGTAAAATTATACAATATAACTGCTACAGTAATACCCCAAAATTTTTAACAAATGTACTTTATATACTAAGATGAAAATAAGAGAACCTAATACAATTTCCAAATAAGGCCAAAAAAAGCAATCAAAGATAAGAAACAAAAAAAATGGAAAATATGGGACAGAGTTGTACACATGATATGTGTTAGAACTCTGTCATATCACTGTAAGTGTGAATAATCTAAGTATAACAATTAAAAGAAAGAAAGATAATCTTATAATGGGTGAATTAAAAACTCCTACCTGTCTATTGTTCCCAGAAAACTTTTTAAATATAATCAGCCTCATTAAACGAAAAGGAATTGATAAATGCAAGTCATAATAATACTAATCAAAAGAAAGCTAGAATAACTAAATTAATTTCAGAGAAAAACAACTTCAAGCAAGGGAAATTACCAACAATAAAAGTCATCATTGCATAATGATAAAAGGATAAATTATATAAGGCAACAATTTTAAATTAATTCAAGCTTAAATTATGTCCAATTTACCAGATTAAACAACACAAATGCTTTATTTTGCAGCTCTGTAGGTTGAAATTATGACAGAGGTCACACTAAGCTAGAGCTAAGACCTTAGTAAGGCTTTGTGCCATAGAATATGCTTGAGATGTTATATTTTCAGGTTCTTTCATATCCTACAGGCTGCCTGCCTTTCATGGATCATGTGTTACTTTCTCCATCTTCAAAGCTTTTAAAATTCAGAAGAGCCCATTTCATATCCTGTCACTGTGCTCTCACGTCCACGATCACTTCTTCTAGCTCCAATCTCCTCTGCCTCTGCCTTCAAATTAAGTGCCTTTGTGGTTACAATATGGACAGAGCCAGGTAATTTTGGAATAGTCTCTCATCTCTACTATCTGCAACTTTACTGCCTTCTGTCTTGAAAGATAATATATTCACAGGATCAAGAGCTTAGAACTTGACTGCTTCTATCTCTACTGATCATAGCCTGCCCTCTAGGCCCCCAAAAGTCATCTGTTCCACACGAAAAATATGAAAGTCTCATCTTATTGCATGCTCTCAGTCTGTCTTTTAAATTTTTCACTTTTGTTTATGCTTATTTTTTATTAGTACATAAGTGAAGAACTTATGATTGCACTCATTGTGGAAGTTGTATGCATACATAACCCATGATAATTCTTTTGTCTCACTCCCCAATTCCTTGGTCCCCTGCCTTATTGAAACAAGATCTATTTCCTTACTTCCTGTTATCTTTTAGTTTATCTATAATTCATTTATATATTGAGTTTCTCATATAAGAGAAATCATGTAACATTTCACCTGCAGTGGTTTATTGCACTTAACATTATGTTTTTGAGCTGCATCCATTTGCCCACAAATGACTCATATTTATTCTTCTTTGGCAGAGTAGTAATCTGCTGTGTATAAATACCAGTTTTTTTTCTATTCATCTGTTGATGGTCAACAGGCCACTTCCAAGATTCAACTACTATGAATTGTGCTGCTATAAACTTGGGTGTGACCACAATACTGTAATATGAGGTCTTTAGCCCTTTTGGGAAGATAACTACTCATGGAAGAGCTGGGTTGCAGTGAAATTTCAAGTTTTAGTATTTCAGGAATCTCCATATAGATTTATATCATAGTTACACCAGTTCACATTTCCACCTGCAGTGTAGAAGAACTGTTTTTATTTTTCTTTCCTGCAAGTTCACAGCTTTTGTTATTATTTGATTTCTTGATATGTATTCTCTCTGGAACAATATGAAATCTCAGTGTTTTTCTTAATTTGCAATTCTGTAATGGCCCAAAATGTTGAACATATTTTCACATGTTTTTTTGGCCATTGCTGCTGCTTCTGAGAAGATGTCTAGTCATTTATTTCACCCATGTTTTTTATTTGCTTTTTTTATTTTATGGGGTCTAATTTTTGAGGTCTTCATATATTCTAGATATTAGTCCTCTGTCAGAAGAATAGCTAAAAAATCTCTTTTTCCCATTCTGTAAGTTGGTGTTCACTCTGTTGGTTGTTTTCTGTGCTATGAAGAAGTTTTTAAATTTGATACACTCTCACAGCTGCAGCACCTTGAATGTGCTTGCTCTCCTCTGAAATAATCTTACATAAATTTCATCAGTTCAACAATTCTAAAGCTAAGCATTTCCATCTCCTAAATAGGAATTAAGGAATGATCCACCTGAGTCTTCTGAAGCAAAAAAATATTGTACCTTATCTCTTCCAAAATACTATAGTAGAACAGACTACAGGTATCTTTCTTACTGTTCTCCTTGCTGAGGCAAAAACCCACTAATAAAAGAGGAAAGGTTTATTTTGCCCCACAATCTGTAACGGTTTCAGTCCATTGTTGGCCGGCTCCAAAGGAGGGCAGCACTGCAGAGAGGCACTGCAGAAGAGAAACAGTTCATGGCAGGCAGAAGGCAGCAGCAAGCAGTCAGCAGCCAAGCAGCAACCTCCTTTTCCTTTCATTTCTTCCAGGCTAAAGCCCTTTGTGTGGTCCTGCTCACATCCAGCGTGGGCATCTCCCGTATCCACACTCAGACCAATGCTAATTCCAGTGGACTAATTTAGTATCACACTGCCTTAATCCCAGCATCTCACACCCTAAATCCAGCCAACTCCCCCAAACCCTGCCTATAATCTCATGGGGCCTTGGAAAGACATCTAGATACAAGCTATAGCAAAGGATAAGAAATGTATACATTAATGATTTAATAGAAAGAAAATGAACTAAAAATTGAAGTCCATCAGTCTAAAGTAAATGAAAAATTCAACTTGAAGATCTCTATTAATTTTCAAGGGTTGGGACTAATGCTTTGAATTATCAGAGATGTACACTCATGATCAGTTGAATGATCTTATTGGCTAATTTACTTCTTTTGGAATTTTAGGTGATTTAACTTTTTTTTTCTTGTTTCATTCTTCCTCTGTTCTCTTCATTCATGGTGACAGTTTTTGTTTGTATAATATTCTCAAAAAATGCATGGGCCACCAGAAAATATCAAGGAGATTCTTTGTGTTAAATAAGATGCTTTTCCCAGATGTTTCATGAATAATTCCATTTTGAGTCCTGAGATGACTGAAGATACATTCAGTCTGTTCAAGAGTAGAGTTTAATCTCTTCTAAAAGAACTTCACATTACTGAATACTCTTACTTTTTATTTTTCTGAGGTATCGGCTAGCCAGTGTCTTTCATTTTTTCTCTCCACAATTTTTTTTTCTGGTAATGATTATCTTAATTATAGCATCATTGGCAGCATGAATAGACTGAGAATATCCCTAATATTAAGTCTAGCTTTTTATTTGTTTAACAATTCTACCTTCAAACTACCTCTTGCTTCATACATTTTAAAGTAAATAGAATATAACATCAGTACTCATTTAGACATATCTTCAGCTAAACACCCAGATTTGCAAGCTTTCACATCTTTCAACGTAACTCCTTGGAAAGGAGGCTTTTTTTAAGGAGGACAGACTGGCTATGTGAATAATTCAGAATGGCTATTTTCCTCTTCCCTGTACTGGAAACAGTGAGAGATGTTTAGCTCTAATATTTAGCACTAAAACTTGATGGAGATATTTTGGTTTCAGACCGTGATGATTGGGTGTTCATGCTGTATGCAAGAGATGCATCTCCCACAAACCTTGTTACAATGTCATCATATTGTTGTCTGATTAAAACAAACAAACAAACAAAACCTTAGTGAGCTGAAGAAGCTAAATATAAGAAAAGTGAGCCTCTCTCTTTTGATCGCTTTCTAGCCCGGCCCTCTGGAGTTTTCTAACTCATGCACACTGAGCTTCCATCAATTTGTCAATCATAATTTAAGTGTTCTTTCCAAGACTGGTTCCAAGCCCTGCTGCTGGGGTTCCAGTAAGTTATACTTTCATACATTTTTTTTGTCTCTAGAACTTCAGGGGAAAACTTCAGTGAACTCTGTTTTCTAATGAATCTAAGAACAGCTGTTGATTTTTGAGTTGTTGAGTTTGTTTCTGGTACTGAGGAGGCAAGTGACACCTTCCATGTTCTCACAAATCAGATAGGAAATGGGAAGGTCCCAGAATCCAAATCATTGATGACATTCTCTTGTACCTTACAATAACTCAGAGGTTTATCTATGTAGCATAAATTGATCAGATTGTTTACAATGCTTAATAATGCTAACATGGAAAATAGAGAAATTAAAGTCTGTTGCCTATCAATTAACTTTTTTAGTCTTATTTATACCATTTTAAATAACTTACTAGTTTGCTTGGGATATGGCTCAGTGGCACACACCTGCCTGATAAGTTCAAGGTCTTGAGTTCAATTCTGGTATAAAAATAAATAAATAACTTGCTAAAAATAATTGTAGAGATACAATGCCCTTCACTTTATGTGGTGAAATTATGAAACGGAAAGCATGATCTTCTGAGGTGGTACAACTGAGATGGGACCAAATATTGTAAGTGGACATAGTTCTACAGGGGCAAAGCTTTATTGGATGATAGGATTCAGCCAAACAGGGGTGTTGGCTGAAGAGAGTGAGCAATTGATGGAGACAGTAGCAAACTGTTGCCTATAGAATGAAGAGAACAATATGTTGATATTGATCTGATGCTGTGGGCTAAAATCTAGTCATTTCTTCTGGTCAAGGACACAGTTTCAAAAGATGTTCTTTCTTGTGATAGACTTGGATGCTCGGGTGACTAGAGTCAACACATCCTAGAATCTATTAAATTTATATGCATCTGGTGCCATCATTCTGCAAAAACATAGTGGCCTTATGATAAGAATGAAGTGGCTAGTAACTGATATGCTAAGAAAGCACAAGGGTAGGGTAGAAGAAACACAAACCAGTTACAATTTGTAATAGTCAAAATTGACCCTATTGCATATGCTTAGACAGTCTATGCAGGGATGAGTAGAATGCTCTTTCCATTATGAAAAGTATTTTACAGAATGCTTTGAGATTGGATTTAGTTGTTGGCAATAAGATATACCTGGAGCACAAAATCTAATTAATTTATTATACAGTAATTTTATTTTCTGAATAATTTTTTCTCACTTATTTTTGATTTTGATATTAGGGATTTGTCTATATTGTATGAAAGAAAAATAAGTTAAACCATGTTTAATGCATAAAGTCTATTTTTCATCTTCAGAAGTATAAACAACAAAATCATAGTGGAATGTACTATAATGATTATTAAATAAACAAAACAATTCCTAAAAGTTAAAACATTTCCATAGTGTCATATTACTTCTTTTTTTTTGTAATTTTTATTTTAAAGAGAATAAAACCAACCAAAATAGAACAGAATAAAGCTAATCAAAACAAAATAGTATACAGGATTTCAAAACAAGAGAACATAAAATCAACAATGGTTACCATAATGCCTGTTGTTGTCTTCAAAACAGCTACCCATACCTTCAGACATAGTAAAATCAAGCAAAACAGAAAAGAATAGAACCAATAAAAACAAAACAATGAAAAGTAACTCAAGACCTCAAAACATGATAATAGTAAATCCAAAATGGCTACCATAATATGTCTTGTTATCTTTGAAGTGGCTGGCCATGCCATCAAAGATAATAAAATCAAACAAGACAAAACGAAATAAAACCAAACCAAACAAAATAATGAAAATGATACAGAATTTCAAAACAAGATAATAGGTAATTAACAATGGCTACCACCTTTAAAAGGAGATCCCCATATACGCTACATTGCATATTGTTATTCTCTCAATAGATGATCAGACTACTGGCTTTACACCTGCATAGTCACGAAAGAGTAAACACTACAGGCATTAAGTTGTATTTTATCTCAGTAGCTATCTTCTCAGCCTGTGTTTCTCCAGATTAGCCAATCACTTACGGGGGGGGCGGGGGGGGTGAACGTCTCTCTTCTTGTCTCTCAGCCTGCTAGCCGGAAGGGGCTGGCACCTGGTTCTCCTGGCAGTCTGTGCATGGCATATCATATCCGTTGCTTTCTATCCACATGCTCTCTGATTATTATTCTTATTAGACACAAAGCAAGACCACATACCTCAGTTTTTACTGATTTGATGTATTACTCAGTTTTTACTACTAGGGAAATAAATATGAATTTTAACAAAGCCATATATTAAACAATGATATGTAATACAATGCATGAAATTATTTTCACTTCTTTTCATATTTACATATTTTTTGCTCTACAACATTGTTATTTCTCCAAGAATCAACTATAAGGAAATTTTTTCATTAAAAAAGAGCCTGCTTAGGGCATGTATATGGGAATAAATTCTGGTTTATATTAAAAAGTATGCCCATAAACTGATGGCTACATTTTCATTTTTGCAATCACTATATTTCTTAAAAAGTAATTGGGAAATATATATGAAATGAAAGTTTTATGAACTTTAAAGTCTGGTGTTATTGATCTAAGCAAAAGGCATTAAGTGTTTGAAAAGTGCTAACAGGGGAAATAAGAGTATCTCATAGCTGGGAAACTACTGATTTATAACTTTCATTATGTTATTACAATTTGAACAAAATAATTGAAACTTTGTTGCTTAAAATATTATTCTTCCTGTGACCAGATTTATTTGTAGATAAGCTACATAAAATAGTCATGTTAATAATCTTACACAAAAGAATCAATACAAAATTCCCAAAGAGATTTGCTTTGTTTCTGTTATATTTGCCTGCATTTTCTATCTTGAGAAACCAGAATGTACTAAAATAATTGAAACTAAATTATTCATGATTTTCCTACCTTAGCTGATTTTTCAATAAAATAGCTGGAATATATCAACAAGGCACATCGTTTTTCTAGGAATACTAATAGGAATGGAGAATTTTTAATAATACCATTTTTCTGGATGTTCCAGAAACTTCCAATATAATCCTTCAGTTAATATTTATTAGTTGTTAGTAATTCCAAAGTCCTATGAGAGCCATAAACATAAAGCGATATTTCTCATCTTTGGGACAAACATATACACAGCAAAAAAAGCAAGCTTGTACAAATTCTTATATGCATAAGAGTAAAATAGAAATACAAACACTTATGGAAAATGAAGACCTATAGGAAGAAATGTGTGCAGATTAGCATAGAAACACTAAATGCACAGACTATCTCCACTTTTAATACTTTTATGTCTATCTTTCATGGAAGGGATAAGCTCTCTTCAGTCTGTTTCAAGCATAGAGGAATTTATTCCAGAGGAAAAAAAGTCTGATTTGTTCTTGAAGTTTGTTTTGCTACAAGAGAGTGGGAAACAGAGGATATGAAGGGCGTGTGGAGACCCAGAAAAGGATGAACAGAAGTCTTATGATCTTACAGTTAAATTAGAATGTATTGGTGTGTAAATTGAGGATAAATAAGAAATGAATTCAGAAAGACTGTCAGCAGTTGATCTGGATTCTATTCAACAGATGAGGATATTATAATGTAGAAATATAATACATTTAGAAATTTAGTAAGATCACTTTGACTGCTGGCTGGTGCTGGCAGCAAGGATAATAAATAGAATGATAGGTGATCTTAGATACCAAGATTTAAAGGTTATCATCCTCGTTCCAATTTTAAATTTTATGTGTGGGTGTGGTACCAGGGATCAAGCTCACAACCTTGCATTTATCAGGCAGGCACTTACATCACTGAGCTAAATCCCTGGCCCTCAATTTTAAATTTTAAAAGAATGATGTACTCACAATAGTTTTTCTGAAACTACTAGTAAAACTTAACTATTTGCAATCAACACAGAAACAGATTCATCTTTGTCATTTTACTAAGTTCCTGGTTACTAGTCTTCAGAAATGTCTTCTTATCCATCAGTCTATGTGGTTTTCTTCTAGGAATCACTACCTACAGGTACAGGCACAAATGCCACATGCAGGAGTGAAAAGCCTCATTTAAAAAGTATGAAAGTATCAAATAAAAGAAGCGATGAAAATACACAAGCAGAAAGCGTGACAGAATGGTGACCACCAGCAATGAAGACAATTTAAATGAAAGACAAGAGGTGTCAAAATAGACTAAAAGAAGCTTGTACTGACGGATCAGAAAAATAGTAGAATTTTGACTTTGTCTGCCTTTAGATTTGAGAAACAACACACTCAACTTTATCCAGACTTCAACTGATCAAAGTATGAATGTGATTTCATATGTTCCACTGTCTAACTTTCAGAAACATCTTGGAGAAGAGTTCTCAATGCACTTCCTTTTTGAAAGAAAGTATATTAAAATGCAAGAATCAACCAGTATGTGTATGAGACAGACAGACTGCTACGGGCCTGGGGATTGGCACTAGTAGCAGTGAGTCTGAGTTATTAAACTTAAGCCTGAGGAGTCAAGGTGGAATCAGCTGATGGTGCTGAGGTGGCTTCCTGAAAGTGATGTGACCGGTTGGATTATCTGCAAGGAAGGTGCTAGAAGTGCATGTAGTATCCTAACCTTACCTGTTCCTTACTCACGTTTCTCACTGGTGCCCCCTTCTGGTCAAATCCAATAGGAAAACACAGGGATTTAATCAGCAGAGATCAGTTTCCTAGGCTGGGTCATTTGAGGAAGACTGAATTTTAGGGATAAAAAGAAAGGTAGACAAATCATAGATTTTATTTCATTTAAGAAAATAGCTATTTTTTTACTCCGTAGAAATCAGAATATTTGATAAGGAGTACTTTAAACTTTTGTGGACTATTAATACTGAATACGAAATTGGTACTACACTAGGCTAAAAAAATGGGGTTTCATTAGTCACGCCACACCTACCCTTCCCTTCCATGTCCAACATACAGTAAAATAATGCAGTCATGCTAATGCGATAGAGACTTAATCAGTATCCTATAAAACATTCCCAACTCATGCCTTCAGTGAATCTGTATTGAGCTAATTTTAGCTGTTCCAATTGTAGCCCTGAAACTGTGTGTTTGACAAGCTTTTTAATTTTAATTTCTTCCTGTGTCAAGAGGATCCATCTCCCTCTGTCCGGATCTCTCCAGATGTTTTATTCTGGCGTATGAGTTGTTTCTCCTGGGAGGGTCTGTATTTTGTTGATCACTGATCGGCCATCTTTAGCTCCAGCCAAGGATTGACTTTTATCAACCTGTCTTGAATATGGATTTTGAGTTTCACAGCAGTCAGTTCATCTGGACCCTTGGCAGGTGCATCATAGCAGAAGAGCAAGGCAGAGCAAAGCAGATTAGTTCACTGCAGTCAGGAGACAGAGCTGGAGGGTGGCCCAGAGCCCTGGGGGGCATCCACTTCTCTCTTCACCTTCCAACCTGTAACGTTTATGCCAACCTGTGGGTCAGGGCCTCCCCAGGGAGCCTCCCCAGAGAAGTGACTCTCACTCCAGTGCCCATCTCATATCTGTAGTGGACCATTGAGTGTCAGAACTGAAGTTTCAGAATCAGATAATATAATAACTTGAACAACTATTTCTAAGAGGACAATATGTAATTTATCAACTAGTGATTTCTTACTGTCTATCTTTTTTTTTAATTCCATATTATTTCTACCCTTTTCATGTTTTTTTCTCTTTAAATAAATTAAAAGATAAAAAATAAAACTGCAGCTCTATCAATTTTAAATTGGCATTAAACTAAATTTATCATCATTATATTAGAGATGAAAAGGTATAGAATAAAACCCAGAATGACACTTTTTCTTTTCTTTTGTTAAAGAGAAAAAAACAATAAAAAGATACAAAATTTCAAAAAACAGGAGAGTAATAATTTGTGTTATTTTGAAATGTGTGATTAATTTTTGCAACTATGATGACTCCATTTGGTATATAATATTTCATCTACTGTTTCTGTGATTTGTAAATCATTCAATTTATAGAATTTTGTTATAATATCACATGTGGACTAAGACAACTGTGGATCTATAAATCCTACAAATACATATTCTGTATAAATAACAATTTAAAAGAACAATAATACAAACATTCACAATTTTCCATGGTTCATAGTATTTATTCATTTGATTCACAAATCTTTAACCGAAGATCTCAGTACAGCATATGATACTTGATCATATCACAAGTATGGTAAATTTTTAGATATTTTAAAATTTACTACAGTGACACTTTATTTGAAAAAATAAAAAAAAGTTTCAAACATGCATGTTATAGAAATGAAGACTCTTAAATTTAGTAAATATTAGATTGTTTCAAGATTTGTTTACTTTTCTAGGATTGATCAATGACAAAGTGGGGATAATTCTGAAGTTATCTGTGGAGAAAGTTATAAAATATCTCAAAAAAAGAAACACATATAATGGCATTTTGGAAAATAATTCACTTCTCCCCACTGTCTGATCACTGTTGCAATTATATTAATTAAAATACAATAATAAAAGGGGACCCCAATGATGCCAAAACTTGGAAAAATGTTCATTCACAAACTAGGATCTTCTATTTCTAGAAAGCAACAAAATAGAAAATGTACTGATTTACAGTTCTTTCTCTTAAAAAAAGGGGAGAAAATGATAGACACACAAAAAATCATTGACATTCCCATTATGTTAAAACCTAAAGACTGGAAGAAGTGGTAAATACTGGTCAAATAAGGAACACTCTATCTATCTATCTATCTATCTATCTATCTATAGTTCACTAGCATTTGAAATCAAATTTGCCCTGAAAGCTGAATGAAACATGGCAGATGATAATCTAAGGGATAGCAGTGGCATTACCTTTGATTTGGCAGTTCCACAGTATTCTGAAAATATCAAAAAGAGGATGAACATTCACACAACTTGTAGTTGTGATGCTTGGACCAAATTATCCAGGATCCACCCAACTGACTCTCAATAATGCATAAAAAGCTTAGGAAACAGATAACTTTTGCCAAATACCTTCTGTTGAGACCACCCACACTCTTCTACTCTTCCTTTGATAAAATGCTGATATAGCGATGTACATTTATCTCACTAAAACATTTAATGTAATACATTGAGTAGAATTTAATGGCAGCCAGGTGCACTGTGAAGATAGCAAAGAATCTCATTTTTGTTGTTTACATTTCAGGAGATGTCTGATTTACAAAAAATCAGCTTATTTAAGGATGTTGTGGTAAAGGATAGAGAATCAACTTGGTTTACCTTTGGGATCCTCTCCAGGGACTGGTGAGGTACATTGTTAAGTTTTCTGAGTTGGTTGTGCAGGTGTAGACTTGGCGTATACGTCTGAAGTTTAAAACAAAATCCAGCACCAGCCTGTATCACTTATAAAACTGGCTATCATAAAATCTGGTGTACATTTTAATCAAAATCCAGTAACAAAAATTAAATATTATTATATCAAACAAAAGATAAGCTCCTTGATGGTCACGAAAAAATAAGTAGAGGGAATATCAGAAAGTTAAAAGCTTATAATGTGGGATAGTGAGACCTTGTAGGAACAGTCACTGAGGAATTTGCATATGGAAAACTTCCATGTACTATAATTATAGCTGTGGGACAAGATAGCATTAGTGATCAGAAGTTAAGATTAAACTTCAGACAGAAAAAAACATGTACTCAGCTGGATATTCTAAGCTTGAGGCAATCAAAAATATGACAATAAGAATTAACATCAAAGGTAAATTGAGAACCAGAAGCAAGGGAGATTAAATTGTAGGATGGCAGGGGACAGCAACGGAGACCAGAAAGATCTTATAGCATGTGATGTATAGAGTCCAGATGATCTTCATAGTCAAGGTGTCATGGAAGGCACAGACTGGATAGTCTGGCAGTGGTAAAGCAGTATGACCGACAGCACATACACGTGACATGTGCAGCACTCTGTATGTGCTAGTTAACGTCATAAAGCAGCACCCCAGCTGGCTTACTTTTCAGCAATTGAGTGATATATTCATTTTTCACTCATGAATCAAATTCATGGAGCGATACCTGAGTTGCAATACCAACTCTGCTAGGAAAAGAAAAATCGCAGTATGATACAACCTACTCAGATACTTGAGAAACTACACAAAGCGGTTGTAGTTGGATAGTCACTGGATGAAGGCTATGACTGAATGAATTAATTTTAACTCATTTCAAAAATGTGGTTTCTTTACTTAGGTATGTATGGAGCATAGTGATACATAAACATTTAATTATAACATTTTAAATTTGTATTT
The DNA here is from genome assembly GCA_004027455.1 of Hydrochoerus hydrochaeris. Lineage (NCBI taxonomy): Eukaryota > Metazoa > Chordata > Mammalia > Rodentia > Hydrochaeridae > Hydrochoerus > Hydrochoerus hydrochaeris. The sequence goes on from PVLA01000660.1 coordinate 380,038, forward strand.
CCGAGACAATGGCTGTTGTGAAATGTTTCCTTATCTTTTTTTTTTTTTTATCCGTACCAGGGATCAAACTCAGGACCGCGTGCTTGCAAGGCAGGTGCTTATGCCGCTTAGCTAAATCTCCAGTCCTGTTTCCATATCTTTTGGCCCCTCAGAGAGAGCCTAAAGTCGGACTTTGTTGTCAGCCAGCTGGGATTTATATTTTGATATTATTTCTTATTGCCTACATAATCTTAGATGATTTGCTTGTTTATTCTTAAGTTGCCTCACTCACAAAGTAAGGATGTTAGGGTATCTTGTAGGGAAACAATCGCTTTCACCGTGTCTGGAACACACTGCGAGTTGTGATGCACAGTAATAGTAACAGGTGTAGTACAAGTCAGCACAGTTACTATGTATTATATCATTATTGTTAGTGTCATTAGCGTTTGAAGCAAGGCAATACTATCAAGAATAATATCAAGGCAATAATATCATCGGAGATGATATTAATGTATATCATGTACTTAATATTAGATATCAGGCATTTAAATATTTTCTAATTCCATCTTAATAATAATCACAAAACAGATATATCTACACTACTTAATACGGGTAAAAATTAAAAGTACATTTAATGCAGATCAAATTGATTCTTTTATCCTTATATCACTTTATTTTGTTTTTGGCTGACATTTTCACCATTACTAATTTAATCTAATAGAGTAAGTCATATTTTATTTACTCTCTAAACTCATAAGTTTTACCTTTTCATACCTGATTTCATTAAGTTATACCATGCTCTTAATTTTTCAAATGAAATTAAAATATAAAGATTCCATTTAATTTGAGTTAACTCAGTGTGTAAGCAACTAAACATTCAAATTTTAATATTTCATAGGCTGTGTCAATAAGGTTCAACAGAAACACAAATTCTTAATAAATTTGTGTGTGTGAAAGAAATTGGCACTTGATTTAGAACAAAAATAACCTACAATGACATTTTAGGTCTATTTATTTTTATACTAAAATTATTTTGAGTCAACTAAAATTTTATTTTAATCCATTAGATTTTAAAAATATAACTTCTGACAGACTCTGTGAGACATCTGCATCCCTTAGTTCATGGGGTTACCTTCCACACTTTTACTCCTAATATGATTTTTCATCTTTTCTTAATTATATCATGCTTCTAAAAATAATGTGCCGCATACTGATAATATGGCTAATTTTGAATAGTTAACTTAAATTTCAGTTTAGTCTTAATGTTTTCAACTGCTTCCCATTCCTTTTCACTGAGAAGAATCCTGTTAAGTTAATGCAATTCTGTTTTACATAATTAAAATGTCATTTTTCTTCTCTGTACACCACCACCTTTAAGGGCTTTGTGCTTTGGGCACGTTTGTACAGTATTCCAACTACAGGGATTGTTTGCGCTCCTAAATTAAACACACCAAAGTAGCACACAAATAAACACAGCACAAACACTTTTACTAACTCTTTCATCAAACACAATGTTTAGTCAAGGTGCTGCACATATATATGTATCCATATACAGCAATTTTAGTGGAGGTCTATGTACCCTCAGTCTCACAAATGGCATTTTTCCAGAAAATTTGAAGAATGTTGCATTTTTATATTCATTTTTCTCTATCTTGGAAATTTTGATGCTGTTCATTATAGCTTCACTGACTACAGTGTATGTCTAACTGTGACCATTTTAAGTGTTTCTAATTCATTTGAAAATGTCTATTTCAATGTATTAAAAATATATTACCTAGGAGTAAAAAAATCTCTCTTAAAGTTTGCATTAGAGATACAGCAACTTTTTACCTGTCTCAAGTTTTATGATAATTTTATTTAAAAGAATTATTTTTTCTTTTTATCTGTAAAATGAATGAATGCTTTGCCTTGTCTTGAAAAAGAACAAAAATTAGTGTGCCTCTTTATCTCTTTATGTTACTGAACAATTATAGATCATTTCTTTAATTCTTGACTATAAAAACAATATTAATTAACTCCTTGCCATCTACTAAGGAATCCATGTTGATTGCTAATCAAGAACAAAAGAAGGATTATCTTTACACTTTGAAATATCCAAACAAAAATGATATCGTGCAAGCAAGTTACATAAATCGGTGAAATTTCTTGAAAGTCCAAAGTACCACAAGAAGCTAAATAAAAATAGTATATGAATTAATAAACTGGAAGTTGATTTAGATAAAATAGAGTATGCATTGCAAACACTATAGCAACCAATAAGGAAATAGCAAAAACATAGTGAAAAATTACTAAATCAATTAACATGCTATTTGATTTGTTTAGGAGACAGAAGGTGCAAAAACACAAGTAGACAAAAAATGAAGTAAATTTCAAAGTACTGGGAAAAGATAATCCTGTCAGTGTCACCCATGACACTGTTTGGAGTAAGACTTTCAAGACATGGTAAGTACCAAGGAGATAGCTCAGCGGGGCAGCGCCTGCCTGACAACTGCAGGATTCTGAATTCGAGTCCTGTTACTCCTCCCGCAAAAGACACGATAGTCTTAAAACAAAAAAGAGATAACGAAAGAGTAAATCCTTCCGAATAATACAACATAAAAATGATAACCACAGTTGAACTTTCAAAACAGCTGCAAAATTTCATGATGTGAAAACTGACAGAAATGAAGAAATAAATGAATTGACAAACCAGATGGAGAACATGGCACACTGCTTATAGTTAGTGTTTAAACAGGAGCACAGACGTTCAACCACAAAGCAGAAGACTTACTGCCATAAATTAATTAGACTTGACAAATATAAAGTCTACAACCAACAGCAATGCATATATATTCTTAAATGTAAATGAACACTTTTTGGAAAAGATAATATAAACCTCCCTGACCACACTGGAATAAAATTAGAAATTAATGACAAAGCAAAGTTTGCAGAAATGAAAAATTAAATTGAAAGTGCATAAATAATAAATTGAAAATAAATCAAAGGGAAATTAGAACACAATTGTTATAAATGGGAATGAAAACCCAACATACCAAAATTCAATGTGATTTAACTAGAAAGGGCTTACACAAAAAGTAAAAATATTTACATTTCTTTGTTTGAAAAGAAGAAATCTCAAATCAATAGCCTGAACTTCCACTTTAAGATACTAAAAAGAAAGGACAAATTAATGCAAAGCAAGTAAAAGAAAACAAAATGAAAAGAAATTAAGTAGAAAATGATGTATATTAAAATTATTTAACTGAAAAAACAATTGTAGATCAGCAACATTTACAAATACTATACAAATCAACAATATCAGCTAAGGGTTATAATTTTGCACAGAATCCAATGTTTGTTGAATTTTAAATTTATCATTAAAGGTAAAAAGTAAAGATTGTTTTCTATTAATATTGAAAATCATTAAAATATATGAACACATAAATTCTAAGATATTATAACAATTTCATGGTTACATAAATAAATATATTTTTCTTGCCAGATCTTGTTTTGCTTATTTAAAGTATCATACAGTTATACATATTGTGTTCTTCAAATTTTCTGTTATTGAATTAATGTTTTTCTATATTCCTTAAGAAAATTTTGTCACATTTTAAAAGATTAATAAACAAATAAATGAATTGAGAAAGTAACATTCAAAGAATCACCTTAATTTTATTTAACCAAGATATCTCTTTATATGTCTTAAAATACACTTAGAGAAACAAAACCAAACATTGAAGGAAACTTTGGTTCCTTCATGTTTAAATCATAGCCCTGTATTAAAGATTAGAATAATGGTCTTTAATTATATATCAATTTTATAGAGAATACTAAGAAAGTACACCTCCACTGCACAACACATGCATGTCTGGGTGTGTCTACTAAACGATAATAAAAATAAAAAACACTGATTCCATATTTAAATGTTAAAAAACAGGTACAATATTATTTAAGATAAAAAACAAAAATTATAAACTATAAAAGCAAAATAAAAAACAAAGCAAATGAGCATAAAATCAGAATTGTTCTTGCATATGTGGGCAGGAGAACCAGGATTGCTGTGACTCCTATAGTAATTTATTGATCCAGATGATAGTTATATGAATTTCATTTTATTATATATGTAAACTGTCAAATTATATCTTGTACATTTTGACATGTACAGTACTTAGCTAAAATTGTGCAGGAACTAGAAAGAAGTCCTTTCTTCAGATCTTTCTAATTTATGAGTTTGAGACTGAATTCATGAACAGTCCACACTTGGAAGACCATATACAACATGGTTTGGGCTTCACAGTGTGCAGCTCTGATATACATCCACATAGCTGGTGCTGAGGTTAACTGTCACTTACTCATCATGAGGACTTTTTCTCTGGTACCTTAAACCCTGAACAGCCATGGATGTTAGGCTACTTGCTAGTAACCTGCACACTTCCACTCCACTAGATGCCTTCAGTGCATACCAAATTGAGTTAAATTTGTTTACAGAATAATAGTTATTTTATTATACTTGTTAATATAAGCATATGATTCAGTTAGCTACTATGTAAAAAGTAAAATATGCCTGTAAGAATAAAACATGTCCTCTACAGATTTTAATAAAATGCTTTAGAAAATTATGCAAAAAAATTTTGAGAACATTATATTTAAGAATTAAGAACGTTTGTAAAAATAAATTCTTTTATTCAGAAAGGTTTGTGCTTATGTTAAATTTTATGTTAGATTTAAAAAAAAAAGCACCAAACTATCTGTTATTGGTTATATACTACTGTGCATTACTATATTTCAGGGAAAGGTAATATGAGATTCTAATTCATAAAATTTAAAAATGGAGACTAAGTCTTTCATTAAATGACTGCCATTGCATTTTTCCCACAAATGAAGCGTTGATGTTTGTAAAGACATGACAGCCAACTAATGAGTTAATGTGTCTTCTGAGTGTGTTGTGTGTATGTGTTGTGTGTGTGTGTAAAATCAAAAGTTTATATTTCAAAAAATTTTAATTATTTCGAAAAAAAATGCTTCAAAAATATCAGTTATAAATGGTATATATTGCTTTTGTCCTTAACACTTATACAATGAATTTTTTTCACATTTGCTATTCAATTTCTTCAAGAATATGCTTTTTTTGACTGTGCAGTAATATTATATGAAAATGCTATATTTTTGTGGTAATTTCTATTCATTTTTATCTATAAGGAAAGTATATATATATATATATATATATTCATACTATATATATATATATATATTCATACTATATATATATATTCATACTATATATATATAGTCACACTATATATATTTGTACTATATATTCATACTATATAAATATATCTATATATATGTATGTATATGTACACATCAGTCAGGCATTTCAAAAGAAAAGGAAGTTTTGTTGCTGTGTAGCAAACAGTAGCAATGCCATTTTAATTAAAACACCATCTTAGCTCCTAGCCCATTTTCTGCCCACCCATCCCAATTTCTGCCTTGCTGAGGCATGCAGTCCAGAGTAGAATTTGCCTTAAATGACCTCATTCTAAAAAAAAACTCCTTTCCTAAGACTGCACCTAGTCCCTACCCACACTGCCAAAATTAGGGCCAAATAAGGAAGTGATCAAGTTACTCTCAATCCCAGAAATTGATCCCTATACAATTAATGTGTAACCACCCAATTCCAGGGATCAACATCCCCAACTGTGTGTCTGGTGTTGTCTGCTGGATAGTAAAGCTTATTTGCCCTATTCTTAGCCTTCCTGGAAAATTCTTCTAATGCTCCATAACAGTTGTGGTCTCAGCAGACTTTAAAATAGTCTACATCTCTGATCCATAGAGAAAGAAATAACTATCACCAAGAAATCAAATAATAACAAATATTGACAAGTTGCAGGTTAAAACAAACATTTCAGCATTGTTTTTGAGAAAGTAAACTGGTACAACTTCTATGGAAATCGGTACTGAGATTCTTCAACACAATAAAACTACAAATTACATCTGATCCAACTATTCCTCTCCTAGGTATCTTTCCAAAAGTGTTAGACATCATGTTACAGAGGTACATACCTACATACGTTTTTAGCAACACAACTCAAAATAGCCATTACTAAAAAAGGTGAGGATATCAGAGTAAAGCTTAGACTAAGTGACTTAGCTCACAAATCTCCAAACTTCCCACTGGAGAAAAGATTTGAATTCATGTTAATTCTAAAATTTTGACCACCACAAAGGGAAGAGTATTGATGGTTCCTTCAAAATAAAATTTAAACACAAAGAAATGCCTATTGCTTATCAGAGCAAAGAAGTAAAACAAGATGATTTTATTACCAATTGCTGTATAAACTACCCAAAACTTAGGAGATTAACATATCATTCACTTTATTTTATAACAGGATCCTGTGAATTGGTAGGGTCAGCTTAGAAGTTCTTTGGATAATCTTATGTATGGTCTCACCAGTAGAATAAAAGGCTACCGATCATTCTGCAGTCATCTTGAGTATCAACTAAAATAGTGGAATGATTTTTCTCTCTTATTATTCTCATAATCTAACTGTTAACTAGATTTATACAAGGAGTTTCTGAGTCTCCAAAAGCAAGCGTGCCAACAGAAGAGAAAACAGAAATTACTAGTCCTCTTAAAGGCAAAAGTTGGAGCTCATAAAATACCAGTTCTACTGAATTGGTTATTATAAGCCATAAGTTATCTTTCAAGGTTAACCACCACAGGGTACTTTTTGAACTTTCACATGTATGAAATGTGAACCAGACATATGATACATATTTAAATTTGAAAAAAAACCTTACAATGACAAACTCACTGTCATTAATCTCTTCCAGAATGTTCCACATTTCAACTTATCCCATCATTCTGGCCGCTTTCTAAAGCAGTTCTAGAAGGCCTGTTCTATGAGTGTCTTTAGTTGCACTGTCTTATCTATGAACATGTTCTAGATCCTTTCAAAAATTTAACTTTCATGGCCATTTTGGTTTTGGGAAGAGCCATTGGTCACATGGTGCCAGATCCAATGAATCATGTGGATGAGGTTAAATCACAGTGTTTTCCTTTGACAGAAATTGCAGTAAATGTTTTGAAGGGATTCAAGGCATCAAAGCAACAAAGGACAGCACATAAAAAGCTTGCAGAATTGCTCCTTAACGTGGTAAGAATGATAAGTGCATTTAAAGTGTGGGAAAATGTTTCAAAATTAATATTCAGAGTTGATCCACAAAATCTTAACCTGTTGTGAGGTCAGGTTCAGTTTTGAGTTTAGTCTTAGAAAATCATTTTAACTTCTTTACTATTTCAATGCTGTTTAATCATTCGGTATTATTTTAATGGACAAATCATAATTGTACGTGCTTAAGGGGATCAAGGTGATGATTTATATATGCATCCAATATAGAATGGTTTAAATCAAGCTAATTGACATATTAATCACCTCCTTAACTTTTTATAGTGAGACACATGACATTTATTCTCTGAATTATTTTGAAATATGCAATGCATTATTACACTATGTGGCTCAATAGACCTCAAAATTTATTCCTCCCATCTAACTGAAAATTTCTGTGCTTTGAAAAAAAATCGTTTTCCCCACATCCTATGTCACAACCCAGCTGCTAATAACCAGTATTTTTTTTCTCTATTTCTATTAGTTTAACACTTTGGGTTCCATAATGTGACTATGGAACCAGATATGTCAATTTAGCTGAATTGAGAAATGTTTAACAGAACAGACTAGTAAAACATGTTCCTTGGTGTGTCTAGGTGAGTCACAGAAGTGTGAATTTAGTTACTGTACAAAGTCTGATTCTTCTCTGTCACTATTCCTTGCTCTGCTTTCTGGTCATCTCCCTCTGTGATGATTCTACCTTGGGGCCAGCTGAAAATGGACTAACTCTCCTTGAAATTCGAGCCAAATTGAACCTCTTCTCTTTTAAGTTGTGGCTGTCAGGTATTATGTTCATCAACAGGAAAGCTGACAGTTACGGAAAATGAGACCTGGGAGTGGGGCCATTGCCTAGACTCTTCCTGATCATCAAGCTTTTGGAAATAGTTTTCTAGAGGATTTTTTTTTGGAAAATTTTGGAAATGCTGGCAAGAGAAGCCTTAGCATACAATAAGCAGAGTGTGATGTGTAATTTTGGTCCATACTCAGAATACTAATAGAAAGATGCTAATAGAAAGATGAACAATAAAGTCCAGAAAAAGATTGAGTTGGAAACAAGGACTGCACTGGAATATGTACTAGAGACCATGTGTTACACTTGGAGAGCAAATTAGTGTACATCTTCCCTAGGTCCTGAGACTCTGCAGGTCACCGATATTAAGTATGATAGACTGACTAATTTGGCAGAAGAAATTTCAAGGTGACCCAATATTTAGATTGTGGTGTTGATATTGGTGGCTGCTGTCAGCCAGATTTATAATGCCAATTAGGGGGAAAAGCTCAATGGAAAATTTTGAAAACCAAATGTTGAGCCATAAATAACCTTGTGTAAAGCTGAGGCCAAAGTAGGTATGGCTACTAAAGAGACTAGTACTATAAAAAAGAAATGAAGCACTTTTTATAGGGACTAGGAGAAAGATGCTTTGAGGGTATTTCAGAATCAGTAAATACCCACCCATTCTAAACTCAAGATAGAAATGTGTTAACCTTTCCTTTAAGGAGAAAAGCTTTAAAATTTCTCATTAAGAGTTTTCTGGAAAATTAGTTCCCCGAAATTTGTTTTACTGTGCTCAGCCATTCAGCCACTAAAAGTTACTGTAATCATGGTTCAAGAAGGCTGGGCTACTACTATCATAGGCAGCAGACCTTGGCACTGACACATGATGCTGGTCTTACTGCCAGGCAGAATACAAGAGCTGTGGGTCAAGGAGGTTTCCACTCATATTTCAACGGAAGGCCTGGGAGTTCAGGCAAGGAACCACTGACAGTATAGCACATCAAGCTGTGGGAATGAAGTCCAAGGTACCCTGAATTCTCAAGGGGCTGCAGATGCCAGGAACGTGGAGTGTCATCTAAGGAAACTGGCCATGAGTTGAACCAGCCAAAGAGAGAAACCACATGAACTGCAACTAGCAAGGCCATAGGAGTGGAGCTGATCAAGCCCTCTGAACTCACATTTAACCCAAGTGCCCCAGCTTCTAGGATATGGTACTAAGGACTTAATATTTGCTCTGTTGGATTTTGTCTGGTTTAGTGCTATCTTTTCTACCTCCTCTACCTCTCATTTGGAATAGAAATGTTTACTTTGAGCTTTGTGATTATGTAACTTAGTTTTAATTTTTAATTTTTAGTTTCTCATAGCTAAGAGTTTGTCTTGAGACTTAAACTGAAAAATATTAGAACTGTTGAGACTGGAAAAGTATTATTCTGTTTTTCATTGTACATATGATAATTTTATCGTGTTACACAGAATTACAAACTTGCTTTTGTTTTTGAGATTAAGTACAGTTTAACAAGATGTGTTCTGCTATGAAATTGAGAAAGGGTGGTACTATATTGACACTGGGTACTGTATGTGGTCTCTGGTCCATTATTCTCTAATTCTGTTTCTATGTGCTGCTTCCCATTTGCCAAGAAACACGTAGTTTTGCTCCTGCATTTTCCTCCCTTTTCTTACCTTGGTGCTGGCTGAACAAGTAACACATCTCTTTGAAATGTGAGCCACTTTAATACTCTTCTTTAATTTGTGAGTGTTGGGCGCTGTGTCCAGTAATGTGAAAGCTAATAATATACCAAATTAAAAGAATGGCACCACTAATGTGAACATACCTCGTCATGTGGTTCAGAAAACTTTGAAATTTTTTTTTTTGGAGGAGTTTTAAAACACAGTGTTTCTAGGGAACACTAACCAATGCACACATGTATGTGCCACCATGTAGTATTTGTCTTCCTGGTCTTGACTGATTTCACTGAGCACAATTTACCCTCCAGATCTGTTCAAACTGTGGCAAATATCACAATTTCTTTGCTTGAAAAGCTGTATAGTGTTCCATTCTGTATGTATTACATTTTCTTTATTCATTTATTCTTCAGCAGGTACTTTGATTGATTTCATAATCTTGAGTATTGTAATATTGCCCTACCATTTAATATACTGATTTAGAGTCTGTTGGACATATAGTCAGCAGTAAGATTGCTGGGTAACACTGGAGTTCTAGATTTAGATTGTTTGTGTGTGTGTTCTTGGGATTGAACTCATGACCTTGTGCTTGCCAAGCAGGCACTTACGCCACTGAGCTAAATCCTCATTCCCTATATTTAGTTTTGAGAGGAACCTTCATAAAATTTCCCTTTGTGGATACAGAATAATTAATGACAGCAAAAATGAAAAGTGTCTGATAACTTTTACGCTTTCTTTTTTTCTATTGTCTGTTTTTATTTTGCATCTTATTTACATATTGAGTTTCTCATCAACATGGGCAATGTATCTAAAAGTGTACCTTGATTTAGTATAATGTTTTATGTGTTTTGTGTGTTTTTGGTCTGTTAACCTGGCTGTTAATCTATATGTATTGTAATTAACTTCATAAGGACCTGTAATATAAATAGTTTTTATGCTAGTACAAAGTAAGAGTGGCAAAGGCAAGGAAAAAAAAAAGCAGAATTGAGATGTGTTATGCACATGTACCAATTCTGCAGAGCAAATATAATCATTATATACTGCAAATGTATACTAATAAAAAAGAATTTAAAAAGTGTGGAGTGTCAAAATGGGAGATACAAAGCAGTCCCTAGTCCACAGCAATGCCAGAATCCAGAGAGCCCTGCAATATAATTTGCTTCATTGAGTAGGTTCCATTTCTGCTCCTTCGCTCTCTTTAAATAAGCCCCTTTCTCTAGGCTCCTTACCATTTCATTTTCCAATTTAAAAATAGCTCATTGTTTTGCATCTGGCTAACATTCTTTCATAGGTTGCTTCATGCCTTAGAAAGATGAAGGTGCAAAGATCGTTTTGCATATTGAACTGTGTACTTTCAGTTTCAAGCTTTACACTTTCTTCCAGATATTTATAGAGTTAATCTGTATCAAATTACAATTTACCCTATTAGATAGAGGCCGTATTCATAAATCTTTTTGAGAGACTCCTGTTACCCTTGAGTTGAGAGTCAAGGTGCTGTGGAATAAAACACTAAAATACTTTTAGAAGCCCTCTTACCTAGTGAGTGTTTCAAGTTACTTGCCTTTAAACAAGCATGGCCATAAAATTCATAGAAATTTGTGTCTTGCTGAGGAAACTTATGAGGCACTATTCTAAATCCTTCTGAGGAGCATTACAGCCACATTATTGAGATGTTAGCCTTGGGGCCATGTTTTACCGGTATAACCATGGATTCGATCTTTTGTTTTTTTCTGTTTCTTCTTTTGATATCCATGTGTAATAGTTTTATTTCAGAAAAACTTTACATGGAAACATTTGCTCTAAATTTGATGGACAACTGATGGATCTCCTTATTAGTTTATTTTGCTTTATCAGATGTAAAGTTGATGATATATTATATAGATGATAGGAAGATGATAAATGACAGATAGATAGATAGATAGATAGATAGACAGACCGATAGATGATAGAAAACAGATAACCTTCACAGAAATTGGTTGACATTTTCAAAATTGTGACTGGATATTTCCTTACCCAAATCTTCAAAATTTTCATCTTACATCAACTATATAAGCACAGAATGAAAAGCCTTAATATTTTCATTTTATTTTTATAAATTATTCAGTATAACTAGGTATTACATTGCATGACTTATGTTTATTTATCTCATTGTTTGCATTATTAAAACAGTTTTTGGTTACCCATTCTAAAAGCCCTCATTACCTCTTCGTGGTGAAAGATTCCATAATTTCAGTCAATCATTCAGATGTGGCTTTGGATTGCTGTTGACGATTGTGACAGTTGAAAAGAAATTTAATTACAGAATAGGTAACCACAAAGACAAACTGGAAATTACTGGTGTATTTCAGTATTTAAGTGCTTCTAAATAAGATACATTCCAAGTCTTTTTAAAAAACTTTTCTTTTCTCTTTTCTTATTAATGTTAACCTAGGTCTAAACAGGGTAAGATTCTCAAAAATGTAGTTTCAGTGGAGCCACCAACTTCAGTATGCTTCAAAACCCACTGAAGCCACGAGAAAAAATACCATTAATTTAGCCAAGGTGACAGATGAGAATGAAAAAATTTTATGGGTCATGAAATTCTCAGTGTTTGCTAATTTCTATAGCCCTCATTTGCACATTATTGCAAACAAAATCTCCTTTAAATAAAATGAATGACACAATCTACAGATATTGTTACTGTTGCAAGTCATTGTTACAAGTAATAGTTTTGGAACATTAAAGGATTACAGGATTAGCCAGTCAACAATCCAAATCACAGACTGGGAAGATTCACTAGATTTTCAGAAATGAGAGAACGATTACAATAACAGATCATTTGGAGTCTAAAGCGGAGTAACCTCAGAGAATAAGGAGCTGTTGAAATTTGCAAATGGAGCCCTTACACATAGCAATAAAATGAAGAAGAGGGCTCTATGGCAGTGCTTTCCATATGTGTCTGGAAAAGGGTGATGAGGACAGGCAATTTTATTCCTTGAGCCATTTTTAAACTTGAACTTTTGCAGTGTCTCACAGAGAAACTGAAACAGAGGGTGTTGAATGTAAACTTAATGTGGCATTAGCTTAATCCCAACATTAGATTTTAATACTGAGTATTTGAAAAGTTGTTTGTGAATAATTTAAAATAACAAAAAAGGAAGAAAAGTATTCTCTATCAAAATAGCTAGACTAGCTCTTTTAATATAAAATATGAGTCCCATAGAGTCTGGTTAATAATGACACAAGATATTTGATGAAGGAGCCACATAAAATAAAAGAGGAAATGATTTATTTTACCTAGTCATGCTTTTAACTTGTTAAAATTTAAAAGTCAGCAGATTCTGAGATAGCCAAAGGTGATTTAAAAACTTACAATCATAGGAAAGCCACAGAGGAAGGAGCTACTGCAAAATAAATACATAAATAATAAAATTGCAGTGAACGAATATCTCTCAACTAGAGATCAGCAACTGTTATTTTTCTTAGTATTTTGCAAATGCATGATTATGAACAGGACAAAGTAACACAGAAAAAATACAAAGTGGAATTTTGCTTGTATTTCTCATCTTTTTCCCATTAATATTTTGCAGGATGCATGTACAAACTTTATATCGCCTCAGTATTCAGCTTTAAAAAAGCTTTATATATATATAAACATTTCTGGGTCCTTAAGTGATGCTTTGATTTGCTGCCCTGCAGAACGCAATGAACAGTTACATTAATTTTAGGAAAAGCCGGCTCCCAGGACTGTTGTTCTCAACAGTACCATTGCCTCATCAGGCAGCATAGCGTTTTCACGTAAGTAAAGAGACAAGACAGATACTACAGTCTTAGAAGTGTGCCTCTTTGTCCTGTACAGTGTTATTTTGTCACATGAAAATAAATGTAGGAAAAATGAGGCATTGCGCTTATTTGCTAGGGCTGTTATATAAAAAACAACAAACTGGGTGGTGTGAATGACAGAAACTTATTTCTGCACAGTAATGAAGGTTGGGAACCCAAGGTGAAGGTGATGTCAAGGTTAGTTTCTCCTGACATTTCTGTCCTTGGCAGACAGGTAGTCACCCCTTGATGCACCTTCATATGGCCTTCCCTCCCTACAATAAGTCCCTGATGTCACTCTCTTTTCTAATAAGGACATGCATTAGTCGTATTAGATTAGGACCCTACCTTAATAAGTTCATCTTAACTCAGTCATTCCTTTAAAAATCCCTGTCTACACATACAGTTAAGTGCTCAAGGCACTGAGAGTTCGTAGTTCAACATAAAATTGTGAAGGCAACAGATGATAGTTCATGTGAAAAATATTAATGTGAAAAGCAAAAATATAAAGTTATTATATCCAGAGTTTGTGCAAATAGTTTAATGAGTTTGTGAATGCAGCTTCAAAATTTTATTGAAATCATCCTTTACTCAGATTTTATAATACATGTTTTTTTTCATTTTGATTATAACATGGAATTCATTTGTTTATTATTACTATCTTCAACTCAGAAGGAAAAGATTGAAGAGATTTAGTGACTTGTGTTTTTCATTAAAGAAGAAAATGCAATATTCAGATTTAATCCTAGTTAAACTGACTTCAGTACTGTTTCTAGTACAGCTGCCTCTGGAATTTATTGAACAATTGTTTATAAATTGTGAATCAACATTAGGAAATGGCAGATGGTGCCTAGCTATATACATTATTCAGTTTAATTACAGTTAATCAGAATGATCAAAATTGGTATATGTAGTAACAGATAATGTGTACTTAAAAACTCATTAGGCCTATTAATGTGAGACTTACATTGTTCATTATATTGTACTTTTAAAAAACTTAATATCACATAAGTTCCTCTTAGAAATGTGTATTTTCAAGTTGCAAGCTTGGTTGCCAAACTGAATTTCTATTAATGCATAGTCTATACCCAATTCTAACCAGTGTTTCTTTGAAAGACAGACATAATGTAGTTCTAAATTGAACTGTCAAAAGTAGCCCTCTAACTATAAAAATTATGTTGATTTAGACTAACTAATCTAAAGAATATAAAACCACAAGTGGATTACTCATGGATTTTTAGCATATAATGTGCAGTAGACATTTAATTATTGAACTTGTGAGAGGTCCCTTAACTGAAGCAAATTCCAGAAACATTTCAGGGTCCTTAAGTGAAGCAAACATTCCACCCGGTACCACTGAAAAATAAAACAAAATGTAGGAAATGCTTAGTCATTCTTCAATACTGCAACAAAGTAGGTTTCCTAAATATTGAATTTCAGCCAGTGTCGCATAAAGATAGAAGTTAAGCATTGAGTTTCTTTCACTGAATATGATCTTTCTTGATTTCTCTAAGTTTCATATTATAACAGTATCTCTCAAAGCCAAAAGTGACAGTAAGATTATTGGTTTTAACAATGCTCGCTCTGTGTCTTTGTTTCTGATGTGCACCTTTCCCAAACTCTTCACTGTAATACACTACAAATAATGGTTAAATCTCTCTTGAACTCAGTGCGCACCTCATATGCTCAAGTGATAGGAAACTATTGTGGCTTGTCTAAGGATTACCAGGCACCAAACTGGTGATCTACATAAACTTAACCCTCCAACAACCCAATGAGATGGACCTTCGGGTATGTGATTTAACTCTTATTCTCGCAAAGCTGAGAAACCCACAGAATGTAAAACTGTCGCTCAAGGCATTTACAGAGCAGAACTGAAGACTTGGTCTGTACATTGAAGTGCTATGAAAAACCATAGAGAGAAAAATAGAGCTGTGTTGAAGTTCCAACTTGGTTACTTACCATTGCAATCTTAGTTCTGTCATTTTTAAAAATGAAAAGATGACTGATCCTTGTTTCAGAATATTGTAATAATTAAGCAGAAAAATAATGCAAAGTTTTATTAGTCCAAAATTTGTCCTCAATTATATAATAAAGGCTGTATAGTATTCATGTATTATTACAGTATTGCCCCATTGTTTAGCATCTCTAAATTACCTTTAGAATAAATAGGTATCTTTGGAATAGAACAGTGGCCCAAACCTGAATTTCTCCATATGTCTTCTCAGATATGTATCGTGTAAACAAAAGACAAGAAAAACATGCACGCCTCAAAACCTAACAAATCAAAGAGGCAGAAGTTTTCAAATTTGAAACTATTTATAGAGAAATGAGCATGAAATTTCAACAAGACAGCCTATGCATGGAAAGAATCAGGAAGACGGGTCTGTCCTGCCAGGAGTGAGAAGATCCTGAAGAGACTCTCAAAGACGAGCAGGGATGAAAGACTTAGAGAAAGAACAGGTAAAGTCACATATAGAAACAGAAAATCAATACATAACATCCAAATACTGTGCATACTTTCAGACTTGGTATTTCTCAATATTAGTCACATAACAGTTGTGTAAACCAGAGGTGACACTTTTAGTAAAACAATATATCTGGGAGAAAAGAAGATAATATAAAAAAAGAGTATTGACCCAGACACAACAAAATAACAGACTTTAGGAGGTGAAAATTAAGCCCTGTAATACTGAGACAAAATCACAAGGTATACTAACCCCTTCTATTTCTCACCCCCACAGTTAACAACCTCACCGTTAAAGAAACTGTGTTTATGAAACTGAACATGTGTGCTCTTTGATAAGAAAGACGATAAAATATCCAGAGATAAAGAAAAGTCACATCACCTAAGTGCAAAGCTTCCTAACTGAGAGAATGGATGAATATTAGCTGACTTAAAATATCTCACAGCAAAACAATTTAAGAACAAAGAGCAAGTGGAATCAGAAATATTGATCAACAGATGAAAATATAAGAAAAATGCAGTGTTTATTCACAATTGTGTGCTGCCCTGCCATAGAGGGATGGATTTGAGTCATGTGTAGGAAAGCAAATGCACCTGGACACCATAAAGTTAACTGCAGTAAAATAAGAAACGCAACTTTAAATTTTACATGGTTTCTATCATTTGAAAAGCTGAACATATAAATAAAGTATAAAATAAACCACAGGCACAGGATTAGGAAAAAAGTGACAGAGAAAAGCTATAGTAATCCAACATAGACAATGTATCTAAAAGTGTACCTTGACCTAGTAACATTGTCTTAATGTGTTTTACAGGCTTCTTTTCTTGCAGTAGGGGCAATGGTCTGATTCTTTAACTGTGTATATGGCAATTGACTTTATAAAGACTTTAAAAGAAATAAATGAATCTGATGCTGGAATTATAAAAGTGGGGTGGAAGGAAGAAGAAACCAAGAATTGAGATGTGTTTTATACAATGTCAATTACCTAAATGAATATAAGCATTATGTACTACAGGCATGTACTAGCAAAAATTAAAAATTAAAGAAAAAGAATTTCAGAAATTGACTCTAGGGAAGGGGCTTAATGTTAGAACACATGCACATATATGTGAGATCCTGAGTTCAATCTTCAGTATAGTAGCGCATGTGAGCACAAGCGCGCGCACACACACACACACACACACACAGACACACACATAAAGAGATGCAGTGGGCATTACTTGAAATAAGGAAGGCAATATGCAAAATAAATCAGACAGACAAGGTTAACTATCACATGTTTATGAAAAACCCAAATTATAATGAAGAGCAAAATAAAAAATAATAGAAATCAGGGAGCAAGATGATTTGCATATAGGAAGAAGATCAAGAGATGGAGGGAAGAAAGAAATAATGGCTGAAAAAAAAACAACTAGGATGTGTTATGCACATGTGTCAACTGTACATAAGGACAATGAGGCTTATGCACTGCAAACATGTACCAAATAAAAGAAGAGGGCCAGTGGGTGAGTGAAGGAAGAAAAAGTAAAAGAGATTAAAAAGGAATTAAATGTGTCATATACATGTACCAACATCCCAAAAGGGTTGTAAACACTGTGCACTACATACATGGACTAATAAAATAAAATGATTAAAAAATAATAATACAGTCTTTATAATTAGGGGAAAATAGTAAATGTACGTAAAACAAAGCATCACAACAATAAAATACTGACTGATTGCAAATAACAATGCTGATAATTTCTAAAAACATTATACAAAGAAGCCATGTCCAAATAAATGAATAAATAAATAAAATACCAGGTTGTTTCATGGATATTAAATTCCTGCGAAGGCAAGTCAAACATATAATGATATATAAAAATGAATTTTCATAGGATAGTTTATAACAGAAATGTAAATGAAAGGAAGTAATTTATAGCAAAAGAGTTCTAAATATTGTTGGTGTTGAAAATATATCTTAACTTTTATCGGTCAATTAATGCATTTAAATTACCTCCACTTGCCAGGCACAGTGGTGCACATGCCGGTAATCCCAGCACTCTGGAGACCGAGGCAGGAGCATCGCTGCAAGCTCAGAGCCAGTATGAGGTACACAGTGAGTTCATGGACAGCCTGGATTATACAATGAGACCCTGTATCAAAAATATAATTATTAATTAAATTTTTAAAATTATTGCAACTTATTCAATGTAAAATATGTCTTGTTTTGTTTTTTTTTAATTTTTTTATTTAAGAAAAAATTTTGAAACATAAAGAGGGTAGAAACAATACAAAATCTCAAAAACAAAACAAAAACAAAAAAAACAAAAATAGTAACCAGTAAAAAGTCACTAGTTGATAATTACATACTTTCCTCTTAGATGCAGTTGTTCAAGTTACAAAGCTAAAATCCACAAAGTGGACATCCAAACAGTGAAACTGTAGTCAGTTTTGCTCATCCATCCAACTAAAACTTTAGCAACATGGTTATTAATTCCACACACTCAAACATACATGCAGTTATATACTTTAGAATACTCTCTTTTCCTTTATTTTTCCTTTACAATAACTATAATCCATTCTCATAAACTACTGAGAAGTTCTACACATGTATAAGTCTCTACATGTATACCTAGCCTTTCTGTATTAGAGGGAGAAACAAATCAAAACAAGTCAGCAATACAAATTCCTAGAGAAACACAAAATGAAAAGAACATACAAAAACACAACACTAGGTGATCTATGGTAGTCACTATGATGTCTCTTGTTATTTTCAATAAAATTGTCTATGTCATCAAATATAATATGAACTTAGCATTGCTTTACACTATTAATAAAATCTAAACATTGGAGACATTATAGGACTTCAAAGGCAGTTAACAATCAAACCAGAATGGGATCCTATTGAATCCTGTCATCTTCAGAGTAGTTGCCCCTACTCTCAGACTCGACACTCTCAAGCATACCAGATTCAAATAAATAAAATCAGTTAAGATAAAACAGTGATATAACCAATTTTCTCTGTCTTATCTCTGCCATGCTATTTTTCTGTTGTTACTTGTTTACTTTTCTCCTTCATTCCATTGTCTGCCCCTTTCTTTGAGGTCTTTCTGCCATTCCTGGAACCCTGGTGATTTTCTTCTCTCTCTCTACAATGTCCTTCAGTATTCTTTGCAGGGTTGGGTTGGTGGTCACAAATTCCCCCAGTTCCTCTTTGTCATGGAAATATCTTGTCTCTCTATTAATTTTGAGAGACAGTTTTGCAAGGTACATGATTCTGGGTTGGAGGTTATTTTCTTTCAGGGCTTGGAATATTTCACTCCAAGCTCTTCTTGATTTGATGGTTTGCATTGAGAAGTCCGCTGCGATTTTGATGAGTTTTCCTTTATAGGTAATCTGTTTCTTTTCTCTGACCACTTTTAATATTCTGTTCTTGTGATGGATTTCTGGGATCCAGATTATTATATGTCTGGGTGTAGATCTGTTTGGGTTGTAGCTGGCTGGGGTTCTATATGCCTCATTTATCTGAACTTCACTTCTGTTACCTATATTTGGGAAGTTTTCCTTAATTATTTCTGTGAATAGACTTTTTATTTCATTTGTATTTGTTGCTGCATCTTCATTCACATATTTTATTCTTAGGCTATAAATCCTCTTGTCATCTTCTAGCCTTTGTATTGTTGCTTCCTGGTTCCTTGTTATTTTTAAGAGATCCTTCCTTTCACGATCATACTTTACAAATCTATCTTCAAGTTTTGAAAGTTTGTCTTTAGTTTCTGTTAAAAGGTTTTGCCAGCTTTTAATGGAGTTTTTAATTTCCTGATATTCTCTTTGGATCTGTTTCATTTATTCTAAGTTTTGTTTATATTCTTCATCAAAGGCTTCTCTTCTTTCTCTGGGTTCCTCTATTCTTTCATTTGTGCCTACTTGAGGATTACCCAGGACTTCTTTTATTCATCTTCTTATATCTTGCTTCACCTGAGTTAGAATTTCAGATTTAAATTTGAGGATGAGGTCACAGATGTCTTTCTTTATTTCTGATGAGGCTGTCTCTGACATTACAGGTTTGCTGTTCTCAACCTCCTCTGCATTTACCTCTGTTGGACTCACTTTCCCTGGTTCCACAGTTGGGGACCTTTTGCTCTTTCTCTGTCTTGTCATGTTTCCAGCCCCCTTCAGACAGGTGGGTGGTGGAGGTCTCTGGGCCTTTTGTATTGCTTACAGTTTTTCTGCAGCAATCTTGCTAGGGAAGTACCGCCCCCAGTCCACTGAGAATCTGCCAGTTGCAGGCTGAGAGCTGGCTCCTCCCCCTACACCAGTCAACCAATTTATGCTTTAACAAATTTGTATGTTCCCTGGGGATGCCACTGGCCCAGAAAAGCCTCGTCCCCTGGCTATTGGGTTTCAACCAGGGGCATGGCCCTGCCCGAACAGATCCCACCAATCTGCTTTGGACTAGGAGTCATCAGCAGAAGCCGCCTTGGGTTTTGATTCAAGCTGGCCCTGCTCAACTCAAAAATGTCGCTGCCCAACTCCAAAATGTCGCCCAGCCAGTCCTCCCGGTTTGAGGACCCCAGTTCCCATCACTCACCAAAGTTCGTGCGGCTTGACTGGCTATTTCCACTCCCTGCCACAGCGCCTCCCCAAGCCGAGGGTCTGGAGCTCACCAACCCCCACTCTCGGCAGGGCCTCGATCTCAGCTAGATCATGAGTCACCTGACTTTAAGATGGGTTGGTACAGCGATCAGGGCTTGCCCAGCTCCAGCCCTCTGTCCATGCTTCTTTTTCTTTTTTCTTTCTTTTTCCTCAGTTTCTTCCTGGTCATGAGAATTCCTCTCCTTTTGTCTGGCTTTCTCCATGTTGCGAGATTCCAGCATCTGAGTTGTTTTTATTTGTTTTTTCCTCAGAGAGGCTCTTATCGTGCCGCCACTCAGTCAGCCATCTTGCAATCTCCGTAAAATATGTCTTAATAATTTGACATATGATCCAGCTTGAAAATATTGCACTATGTCTTGGGCAGATCAAAGCATTAAAACAGAAAGAATAACATAGATTGAAACAAATTAAGTAAAATTATTTATAAGGATATTTATTCCAGAAACAACAGAAAAGCATACCTATGCAGTACACAAATCTTTTTATAGCAATAATATTCTGACAAATATGTGCAGAATGGATTACAACTTGCAAATTTACCACTTTAGAGCTAATGTAGCAATTGTTATTTTAGAACTAGCATACTAAAGTAATTTTAACCTAGTGAAAATCTAAATAGGTTGTAAAATGATAGAGAATAGGCTATTTACAGTTTCCAATCACTATCACAAATTATAAGTTAGTTAGAAAAGGGAAAGTAGTAGCTGAGTAGAGGAAGAATTAGAAAATAACATAATTAAATGGGGTGGACAGGTGACAAGGTTCCCAATTATAACTACCTCTTGTTAATCACATCTTATATAGCCTCCTGCAAATATGTGCAAGACCTGGTATTTTAAGTGCTAGAATCCAGTAAAGTTAAAGAGATACCACTTACAAGATTAATTTACCTAAAATTTTAGCCCATCTTGTTAGTAGATTCTCTCCCTTGATAGTTTTGAAACAGCAGCTGTATCACGAACTACTCTATCGAGAGGCACATGTAACTGAGAGAAGCCTCAGGTCTTCAACTGGCAAGAAATTGAGGCTTTCAATTACATGGCCTTTCAGAGACTGAATCCTGCCAATAACCAAGTGAGCATTACTAGATCCTTTTGCAATCAAATTCTGAAAAGACAATTCAACATTGACTGACAATTGTGATTGCAAAAAATCTAAGATTTAGAAGTACAGGACCTAGTTGAACCATAGCCAGAACTCCTGATCCAATGAATCTATAACATAAAAATATGTGTTTTTAAGTTGCTAATTTTGTGCCTTACTGTTCAGCAAGTAGATAATTAATATACAAAGAAATCAGAATCAACATCATAGGTAAGAGATAAATGGAAGGTGTAGGCCACCATATATGGAACTCTGAAAGATAAAGCATCACTTACAGTGTCCCAGTCCAAAATGCATGATCTAAATTTATTCATAGGGAAACATAAGAGATATTTAAGTTTAGGAATAGTATATAAAAATACATAGCTGTATTATTTAAAAGTACCAATATCATGAAAGACCAAAAAAATATATGAGGAACTTCTACAGGTTAAAGGAAATTGCACTGACATGTTTTGTAATCCTAGACTGGATCTTGTACTGAAAAATAAATAGTATAAATGATATCATTATAAGATTTAGTGAAATTGGGATATTCAATGTATAGTAGGAAAAAGTGAATTGATATTAAATTTCTTGAATTTTGCAGCTATATTCTGGATATGTAAATAAACAATATTGGTCTTACAAATTCATAATGAGGTATTACAGGTTTATAAAAGTATTATTTGATTTTATAAGGGGATAATAAAATAATTGTAGGTGACATTAAGGGTGAATAAATCTACAAAGAGGTTTTAGTTTTCTTATAATTACTGCAAATCATTGTAAGTTTAAAATCATTTTAAATAAAATGGTATTAATGACAAATAGACATTCAGTTTTTCATAAATACATTGTTTTACAACTGAGAAAAACTAATAAAAATTAAAATTTCCTAGCACATAATTTTAAAGCCCATATATGTTTAGTTAAAAATGTATAAATTATCAATGCCATTTAGTTCTTGCTAGTTTGCAGAAATCTTGACATGCAAAAGTAGAAAAAAATGTACTTTTTATCATTTTCTACTTTGCAAAATATCCTCGTACATTTCATCAGAAGCTAATTAAAATTCCATGCCAGTGGAAAAAGAACATGAACACCAAATTTAATAAAGGTAGATAAATCATTGAGACACTGGGAATTGACTGAGGTGGGGAAAACTTTAATATTGCAGCAAAACTAGGCAGTGTATTCACTTCACCAGGAATTGATTGGTTATAATTTATCTTCAGGGCTACCTGAGACAAAAGAGGGAAAGTTACAGCACCGTTATTCTCATTACACAGTTACATACATATTAATTGGTAATAAAGTGTGAGGATATGAATATCTCTGAAATGTAGAGACAAGAGGAACAGAATGAGGAAAATTTGAGTTGCATGACAGAGAGAAATAAACCATTTCTTGTCTACCACTAACCTCTCCTTTATTCCCTAAAAAATGTGATTGACTTTACTCACCATTGTCCTTCTCCAGCAATTACAGTGAACTTCAAAGCTTTGCAGCATATACATGCTCAAAATTATTTTCTTCTACAATTTCTAAAACATTATTTTATCACACAGCAACTTCAAAATCAAAAGAATGTTTAAAAGCTGTTGGCCAGCTAGGCGCTCAAGGGATTTGTAGTAGGTTACACACTACCTTTGATTTCTAGGTCATTGCTTTAAACCTATTCTGCTTAATGACTATTGGCTGTTCAAAGTGAAATGAACTGGTGAGTTTAGCAGACTTCCATGGTCATTACCTACCCCCTTTTTCTAGGTTGCACATAAATAGAATCCATAGTCACCTTTATGCCTCAGCAAGCAAGTTAAGAGATTCAAGCTAGAAATATATAGGTTTAAATTGAGATGCAATCCCTTCTGGGCTGTATGATTTACCATAACAAGCTTGCTTTGTTTCAGCCATAATTTCTCCAATTCTTCCATGTATGAATAAAGGTGTTTGTGAAGTGTGGGATTAATAAAATAATGTGTTCTACCTCACTGAATTATTTTATTAAATAAATAGCTTATATGATGCTGGCAGCAAACATTTATTGAGGGCTTACTAGGGAACAGTAATGGTTTGTGTCTGGATGTCCCCCAAAGCTTCATACGGTCATGAGAGGCAGGCTTTTTGGAGGAGATAAATCTAGAGTCTGCGATTGGTTCATTGTTTAGTTCTGGGATTTGAGATGAGAGTGCTACACCAGCACAGGGGCAAGTAGCTTGCATACAATCTAAGGGAGGAAAAGAGATGTACTTGTCCATTTTTTTCTTGTTGCTTTTCCACTTTGCACTGCCATGAACTGTTACCCCTGTGTCCAGTGCCACCCTGCCTTGGAGCCAGTCAATTGTGCATTGAAACCTCTACAAACTGTGGGCCAAATAAACCTTTCTTCTTTTAACTTTGGGTGTTGAGTATTTTGTCTCAGCAATGAGAGAAAAGTAACTAAGACAAGGACAAAATTAGAGACCATCTTATTTTATATAATTTTTGCAAAACTCCACTTGTGATAATTTATTATTGATTTTTAATAAACATATTAGTATAACCTCAGAGATATTATGCAATTTCTCTTAGATATAAAACTTTGAACATAGTCTTAACTATAAGTTAAAAAATATGATCATCCCATTTTGTTCATATCCATTACTGTGAAATACACTTAAGATACAATAATGAAAAAAATTGGCCAAAGGCTAAGTCTTGGGAGCAAAACTTTTTTAGAAAACAAGGAGATTTTTATACATATATTTATTTATATTTCACATACTTTTAAAAATTATAAATTCAGTGAATAAAGGAGTGATGAAATGTGCTTTCCCTGAAAAGATACAGAAAAGACTCTAGAAAAAGGGGCATTTAACAGAGACCTGACTAATGAGGAGAAGTCAGATGGCACAAACTGAGCTAAGAGTGTATGAGTTTTCCAAGCACGAAAGCCCAAAGCTGCCATGCGAATGACCTTGGATGTTCTAAGAAAAGCACTAGATAAGTACTCCCACAGAAAAGTGAACAGTAGAGCCCCTGTGACAGACAGATTCAAACTCAGATGGCCTCTGAGTGTGAGGATAAAGACTGAGTGTTCAAGCTTGAGAAACTTACTGGACAGAGAAGATGGGCTGACTGAGGTCTCCCAGAAGAGAAGAAGCCAGAGATTTAAGCAACTCGCAGAGATCACCACACGGGAATGATAAAAGAAGAGACAGAAAGTTAGGCAGAGAAACCTTCACTTCAGGCTTCACTACAGATCTTAACACTTGCATCAGAAAGCACAAGTAAAAGGAGCCCCAGACTATGATTTTGATTGTAATACAGATTTTCCAAGCATTTTATTATTATTATTGGCAGATTATTCTATTTGTTGTGATCTATTCAAGGTATCCGTACTATCCATCACCTCAAACAGCTATCTTTTTTATATTTTAAAGAAAATAAAACAAAACAAAGCAGATCAGAACAAAACAATGCAATCAACACAGGATTTCAAAACAAGACAAGAAATCAACAATGGTTACCATAATGTCTTTTGTTTTCTTCGAAATAGTTGTCCATCCAACTGTCGATTTTTTGTGATAAGAACCTTTAAAACTTTTAGTTGTTTTACATTAGACAATACAATATTATTAACTTTGATTCCTTTCTGTTTAATGGAACCATAACTTACTTCTACTCTCAGGTTGTGACTTTATTCCCATCTAATCCATTTCTCTCCATCCCCTAGTTCATTCTTCTCTACTTTCCTGACCTCCTGTACCTCTACTAACTGCTATAATATTCTTAATTGTTTCAGCTCAGTTTTTTCAGTTTCCATAAGAGTGAAATAATATGGTATTTGGTCTTTCTGTAGCCAGTATTGGCCAATCCATTGGTGAGTTCACAAGCAAAAATTGCTAATGTGACAGTTTTATCTTACTAGATATTTAACTAAGGCTGCTCCTGGAAGATTGTGATCTCAGCTTTCAACCTAAACAGGATGCTTAAAGATGCTTTAGCTGACACTCCTTGGAATGAATGGAAAGTTTGTTTGTTTTTTTTAAGGGACATTCAGATAGCACACTTCCATAGCTGTCATAGAGAGTTGTATTTTGAATCCTTTCCTCTTACTGCTTCTTCAAAAACTCACTCCTCAGATCTTTATGTGGAAGATTCTAAGCTACAGTTCTTAGGCAGACTTTTCTACATGACTTGGGAAATAAATTTTCCCAGTGCCAAAGCCTGAAGGAATATGCAAGAAAGAACCAGGGACCGAGCACAGAAATTTATCTAAGGATATTATGCAATTTAATTTGAATTTTGAAAGTTAATACTAACACTAAAAAAGTTTTTAAAGTGAAACTTGAAGTCTAGTTGAAAATTCTATTTTTATATTTCTATTTTCAAATAATAAAATTTTAAAGCTACTAAGGTGCTTCATTCAAATTTTTTACCCTAACTAAACATGGATAACTATCAATTAGCTTCTTCTCATAATTGTCAGATATTGCTACATGAACTTTTAATTTGAAGGCATGAAAAAAGTTAAACACAGGGAACTGATTGGTGTTGACACATTTATATCTGATACTACACATCTATTAGAAGTCAACTGGTATCCTTAGAATTTCATGTGTCAACACACTTACAAATATTGTCTTCTTGAAATACCAAATAACACTATAATGTGTATTATGTTCATCACAATACATGATGATAAAATATCAATTATGTCCAACATTATATATTATCTTATTTAATCTCCTTTACAACTCTCTGAGCAATACCACTGTTGGAAAACAAGAAGCAAGTTATCTCTTATCTCATGGGGATAACTGCTGCAGCAAAAGTTCACAAATCCTTTTCCATCTCTTACTCAAATATTGCTATATCTTGGTACTTAACCCATCACACGACTCTAGGAATATATTTGTTACTTACCTTTCACTTATTAACAAGAACTCACCAGGTTTTAGACAGAAAGGGAAAAAAAATTACTATCAATTGAGCATCTGCCAACTGAGAAAACTGTTACTGTTTTTTCCTTTTTGTATAGTTGAGAGTACTGAGCCATATAGAATTCAGATGGTGACCCAAGAGTGGTGTCTCCCACAGGCATGCTTTTAGCTAATATGCTGTGTCTCACTCCCACATAAATGTATGGGGTTTCTATTTGAATTCATTTTAATAAATTCTTGTATGTGTAGGAGATAAACCCCACCTATGAGCACAGGAGATTTGGGGATACACCTGTATATAAATCATAACAAAAATTGACAGATAATCCTCCATATATATTTAAATTTCTAAAAACTTTAAAAAGTCATTTTTTCTTTCATACAATATTATCTTTAATAACTTGCTAGTGGAAGCGATCCTAGGAGTTTTTAAATGTGACAAAAAATGTGAATTAATTTGCAAAAAAGTAAGTTTGCTCTTGGTAACACTGGAACATAGCAATTGTGAGCAAATCTGATTATATCAAGTCCTCCTCCACTCAATATCTATTGGTTACTTATTTTCAAATTGTGTTACATGTTGAAGAATTAAAGATAAGCAATAACAAAAACATTTAAATGAATATAATTAAGTGCCACTAATGACTTTCAAAGCACGTCTGATTTCATTTCATACTCTATCTAGTGTCTTTAGATTCTGAAATTAGAGCATATCTTTCTCCTGGAACACAATGGAACATTTATATATCAATATTCTAGAGTTGTGAGAAATATATATTGTCAGTCTATATTTGAAATAAATTCAAGTAATAATAAAATAAGAACTGACCCCATCACTAACTATAAAGCTTCAAGATTGATTTTTTTTGTGGTTTCAATTTTTCTTGTGGTAAGAGTGAGTTATAGATATTTCAAAAATTTTAATAGTAATACTGATACTTATTATCATTTTAATTAGAGAGTGTTTCATTCTTTGAAAGGAAAATAGTATTACATATGGTAACTTATGAAAAGTTCTCCAAATAATTAAATGACCAGTTCACCTGTTATTGATTCTTAAAAAGGAAACATAATTGAAGAACTATAGATTTTCTAAATCAACAATATCAATCTATCAAAAGGAAACCTAATACTCACGACAGATCAACTTCTGGGATATCCATGGCAAGTCAATAGCTCACTGCATGACAGGATTGATTAGGCAGAAAAGAAATTGCTGTGAAGCATAAAATTTGGGAAATGAACTGTCTAATTTAATGAGCAAAACTGCTATTTAGAGCATGTATGGTTGATCCTATTAGTAATTATGCAAGTAGTAAGGTGAACATCAACTCTTACCACTTATGATAACCACAGAATATTAGTGAAGATCTCATGGAAAACCTTTTAAAGTATTGTCACAGGTATTCCAGGAGAAGACATGAAATATTAAAAATAGCACAGATGGGATTAATATGCAATCACTCTTCTGAAAAAATGTTCTAATCAATCTTTGGAATGGACAACCAAGTAACATTAATCTCGTTATGATTGTGAAAAATTATGAGACAGTAAGCTCAAGTAGCTTGTTCAAGGTCACAAAAATAAAATAATCTCTGAGCATGTGAATATATTCCAATATTTCAAACACCAGCCCATAGATCTATTTATTAATCTCCATTGTTAGTGATACATAACTGTAACCTTTAACTATTCTCAGTGTTTCTGTCTTTCACTCAAAAGTGTATTTCTTTGCACCATTGGGTTTCAATACTGTTCCCAGTTAGAATATACAGAATATTCTTTTTAAATTAAAAATTATTTGCCTCCTTTCAATTTAGTCAATCTGATTTAAAATAAGAGATGAACTATGGTATGATACCCATTTTAGGGACCGAGGATTTAGCTCAATGGCATAATGCCTGCCTAGCAATCCTGAGGTCCTGAGTTTGATTCCTGGAACCACCTTCCCCCCAAGAAAACAACAAATAAACAAATAAACAAAAACTTCATTAATATTCATTTCATATGCAGAAAACAATAGTGAAATAATTCTAATATACCCACAATTAGTTCATTTTTATTTGCATTTTGTAAATATATTATTGAACTACTATAATAGTAAAGTGTAATGTGATAATAAACTCTAATAATTTTTCATATAACAAACTTTTCTTATTTTTTGAATGAAACTCAAAATTTTTTCTTGAACTAAACTCAAAATTTTTGCCTAATTTTCTAAAAGTTAAAGAAGGCCAGGATGTTCATTCTCAAAATATGATTAGTTTTATTTATGTTATCTTCAAAAGAAAATAATTTAAGGACACTTTTGAAAGCATGGAGGAGTGGTAAGCAGCAGACAAAGAGCCTAAGATGTGGTGTCCAGAGACTGGAATAGAGACAGCAATGTGAGGAGGACAGAGAGGAAAGCAATTTCCTGAGACCCAGCAAAGTTCTGAAAGGATAACTGAGACCTGCAGGGAGAGTGACTTCAGTGAAGAAGGAGGAGGTGGCAAGCAGCGCTTTCTTCCTGAGCCCAAACTCAGTGCGCCCGAGGGGGTGGTTGGAAACACATGGTGAGGGCTGGCTACCCTGGGGACCTCCACACAGAAGTGCACCAGTGGAACGAAACAGTGAACACAGACGACCAGAGTGGTTGGTGAGTTATTTGGGTTCAGATGGCCCCGGAGAGTATGATTGGTTGGGTGCACTCTTGGACAGGGACCAGCTGAGCTCAAACCTCAGAGCGACTGCAGGCTCCACCTGACAGGTCCGGCGTCTGGGTAAGGACGGGTATCTGGCTCAAATCAGCAGGAAGTCAGGGAGTTTGAGCTGAGGGGGAGCCCAAGCCGGAGCGTTGCATGGACTGCTGCAGGCTGCACAAGTCTTGCTCCAGCCTCATGGTCAGAAACCAGCCAGAGCTTGATGAACAAAGGTGTAGATGCACTGGGATTACCCCAAACCCCACTGTAAAGCTACAGTTGGCTTTATGCAGTTAACAGCTTGTATCTGGGCTTTGTTCTCTAGCAGTAGCTACAGAGACTCACTTTGAGGTGGACATTTTTTTTCCTATTTTTTCTTTTTCTTTTTTTTTCTTTTCTTATTTTTTGCTTTGTTATGTTTGGTTTGGTTTTTCTTGATTGTTTCTTCTTCTTGTCATGAATATAAACATAGTTTCTACCATTTTGCTGTGTTTTTATTGCTGTTGCTGTTTGTTCTGCTCTTTTACTTTCTTTCTTCTATCTCTCCTCTCTTTGTCACAAGTTTCGCAAAGTTTGCATGATCTTCCTTAATCCTCCAGCCTTGCTTCTAATCTCTTCTACTTCTCCTATTTTTCTAGTTTTTCCCCTCACCTTCCTTTTCTCCAATGAACATAAAATCTCTATATTGAGGAATTCTTTATGGCATACAATTTTCTGCTACATTTTAGATTTTGTTATACAATCACATATCTAGTTTATACAGTTAAAGGTGGCAAATTAATAGTTACCTCAGACTGTTATTTTCTAGGCTGTGTTTGATGCTATTGTTAGATCTTATTACCCACATTAGCCAAAGTGACATAATTCTTCTAATCAGTTGTTCCTTCTGGTATATTAAGACCAAAATTTGGTAAGGATTATAAAAAATACTATAGGTCAGTGCCTAAGAACAAGGCGCTGGGCAAAGTAGGCAGCAACTTGAGACATTTCTAGGTAAATGGAAACATCTTTTGAACATACCTTTAAGTGATAAGTTGGACACACATGTTTAATATCACATCATTTGTCTTGTGTGAGAAACCAAACTTGTAAATAAGGATCAAATTGCGTATTGGATATAGTTAAGTAGGAGGAAAGTGTTCAAACAGGGAGGGAAAGTTGGAATGGTGGGAGGGGAAAGAAAGGAAGGGAAAATAAAGAAATGTGAAAAGAAGGAAAAATGGAAACAAAGATTTTATAAATAGGGAATGGGAGGGGGGTTGAAAGGAAGGGAGGATACAAAACAACCAAGATATATGATATACAAGTCCGTTTTCCCTATGATGAATGTGAGCATTTATACACCTAAAATATATCAATAAATTTAACCTTATTAAAAATAAAGACAGTTGTTTGACTACATGAGATGTGAGGAGACTACATTTTTATATCAAAATTATAGACTTCAATATCAAATTATAGATAAAACCCCTGTGCCTCTCAGTATAACACAAACGGCAATAAGGTACACAATGGAGTCAAAATGTTCTGCATAGAAACAGTAAACCTGTCACTGACCCTTGCTTTCTACAAGATATTGACAGAAGACCCTGTACCTTACCTCGGAACAGTGTTACAGTCTCCAAATGATGGTTTGGATTTTAAATATCTCCCCAAAGGACATATGCTAGTCTTGGTGTAAGCCCATCACTGTTTAAACCCGGAAGAGACTTTTAGCAGGTGGGATATATACAGTGGAGGGAAATTAGATCATTTAGGGAGCACCTTCCTTTAAGAAAGATGTTAAAACTGTGGTGTCCCTCTCCTTTTTTTCCCTCTCTCTCTTTGTCTCCCTCTTCCTCTCTCTCTCTCTCTCTCTCTCTCTCTCTCTCTCTCTCTCTCTCTCTCTCTTCTCTGTCCCTCTCCCTTTCCTTCTCCTCCCTTCTCCTTCTCCTTCTCCTCCCTCTCTTTCTCTTTCTTTTTCTCTTTCTCTGCATCCTGGCTACCATAAAATGAGTAGCCTTCCCCTGCTACATCTCATACCTGTCTTATATCCTGCAAAGCAACCACCAAGTGCCATATGCTGAAATATCTGAAACGTGAGCCGAAATAAACCTTTCCTTATTTAAGATTGTTTTCTCAGGTATTTTATCATGGCAACAGAAAGCTGAGAAATACTTGCTGCTTTCTCTTTTTCTTTGCCCTTCAACTAGAGGTATTTCTGGTAACAGTGTTCATCACACAGTGGATGGTACTTGTTCAACGTTCTGCTCGTCATATTTGGCATTCATTCCCTTTAGTACATAAAATGCATTTTTTAAGAAAAATTTTTGGGCCAATAGTGTGATAGGGTCAGAAATTTTAGAGAGTATTTAAAATATGAATTGCTTTGAAATGTAAAGTGTAGATAAATATAAAAAACAATTGTTCTTTTGTACCCCTATGGTGCAAGAAAACATTCCCATAACTACTTTGTAAAACTCAGCATATGCCTATCCTGTCTGCATATGAGTTAAATTAGACATATGAGAATGTACAGCGAAGAATTTTCTGTAATAATGTCAAGAGATAAACTATATAACTGTTCTTCATTGTAAACTGAATAATTAAAATGTGATTCACTAGCATATCCACAAAGTCATATATCAGAATATCATGGAGTAATGACAAAGCTAAGGGATAATATTCCACACTTACCTTTGATTTTTCTTTCTGTAGTTCCAGTTTCCCACAGCCAACTATTGTCTGAGAATATAAAACAAAAAATTCAAGAATCAAATACTTTATTTATCACAGATTGACCCCTGTTCTGAGAGCACGAGGAAATATTGTGCCATCTGCTCCTATCAGCTGACACCTGCCTCTTCTCCTTACCTGGTACATCAGTGCTTTGCAAACTGCTTGCCTCAGAGTCACTTAGTTATTGCAACTGAGTTACCAGGTAAGGTTTTGCAGTATCCCAGAGCTTTTACTCAAGTCCCTCATTTTATTTAGCAGTAGCCCCAAAGCACAAGAGCACTGATGTTAGCAATTTAGATATGCCAGAAAGAAGCCATCAAGCACTTGTTTCAGGTAAAAAGTTTAAAGTTCTTGACATAACAGAGAAAGAACAAAATACATGCCGAGGCTGTTCAAATAAATCTTCTGTCAATGAAAGTATGAAGAAAGAAGAAGAAATTCATGTTGGTTTGATGGGATATCTCAAACTGCAAAAGTTATGGCCACTGTGTATGATAAACACTTATTTTAAATGGAAAAGGCATTACATTTTTGTGCACACATTGGAAAAGCACCTATGTGTGTATGCAGTTTGAAACTATTCATGGTATCATGAATCCTCAGGGAGGGGGGTCATGGAAAAATCCCCAAAGGATAAATGGTATTATTGCAATAAGTTCAATTCAAATAAATTTCACAGGCAACAATTACGATGATAAATAGCATGAAAAGGAATATCTTCAAAATTCTACTTATAAAATGTTGAATATCTGTGAAAATTTATCTGTGACAACAGAAATCAAATTAGTATCTTGGTATTTCATGAGTAATACTTCTAGCATGTTAGTCATGTTCTCATACTTGACCAAACTGATGATTATATGGCTGTATTCATTTTGGAAAATATTACAGAGGTACTTCAATTCACAAATTTAATTTGTTCTGCAATTTTGGGAAAGATATCAGCAGTCATATTCATTACCCAATGCAGTTTGCAAACGAAAACAAAATTTTGCCAAATGCTTCTGTTCATGAACCTAACCATTCACAAACAAAAGCATTCATAAACCAGAGTAAATTCTATCTCTTTTAATTTTCTATGTGCCATAATTCAATACGAAGAGCCTTCTTTAAAATGCAGTGTTTCAACTTCGCTATTATTTTTGGTTTGGATTTTATTATTGATGTTGTGTTTCAGAATATAAGAAGAAACAGTACAACAGTGTTACATAAAAAGAATGGTTTGTTAATTGGTTGAAGATTTATAATACAGCCTAGGGACTTGCAAAACTGATTTTGAATGACTCATCTGTCCATAGCAAAGGGTAAATAAAACCTGTTTACAGCAACATTATTTTATGGCACAATAAAAAAGATGGTTATGTTTTGAAAGAAGGAAGCTGGAGATATAACTCAGTGCCACAAGCATCTGCTGACAAGCACCAGGTCTTGAATCTCACCGCCGGTACCAAAAAAAAAAAAAAAAAGTTTTGAAGGAAAACTCTGAGCCGATTTAAGCTCTGTATTCAAACAAGTGATAGAAGATAGAGTATAAGACAGACTCCAGTAGAAAAGGACAAGCACATGCACATCACATATCTTTTTAACTGGTCCATCTGTCTTTGATAGCTTCCTGAAGGCAAAAATGTTGTTATCACCCTTGATAACAGCTTGAGTATCAGAAATAAAGGTCAGCCCAGAATACTAGGAAAATAAAAGCATCTCTCTACAGAGTAACATAAGACATTAGAGCTCTGCAGGCTGGAGTGTATCAGTTGCCTTGTTAAGTTCTAATCTTGGGGTCCAGTGGCTCATCTTTTTCTCTTACTACTCATCTTTTCATCTTAGAAAGGGCCTGAACTTTTATAGCACACATCACATTTTATTGCTCTTGTAGTGTAAATGACCTCTAAGGATTTTGAACTCTTCTTTTAACCTTGGAAAGCAATGTGGAATTCCTCTGGCCTTAGGTCTCAAGGTGACTTTTCCTCAGCATTTCACCGAATGAGTGAAAACACAGTCAGCCTTTCTTTGTAAAACTGTATTATAAACTCTGAATAATAGAAAATTCTGAATAACAAATAACTATAGTCAATTGCATAACTAGACTCACTTCAGTCTTCAATTACTCTTCTCAGCCTCTCGCATTCCCTAGGCCCCTATTGATAAAAATCAAATGGTCAGGACTTCTATTTCCTTTCAAAAACTATGAAAGCATTTTCTTCCTATGTTTCCCTAACAATAATGCTGTTGTTTTTTTGGCTGATTCTCTCCGTGAACTTATATGCAACAAAATAGAGATAGTGTGATAACCATTACTCATTAAGCTTTATTTCTGCCTAAACCACACTTTCTTCCACATGTCAGTGGAGGAGGAATTCAGTTTCCTTGTTGAAAGTTCCTTCTTGGTTATCTTCACATTTCTCTTAGATATAAGTCACGGTGTACCTTTCTTCTCTATCACTTCCCAGTGGCTTTCTGGTTATTTCTCTCCTTTTTCTCTCCTAGTGGCTTAGTTTTCCCCTGGTGGTACACAAAAATTTAAATTATGAAGCTAACAGGACTCTTCCTTAAAAGATAATTTTTAAAGAAATTTACAGAAGAGTTAATCTATTTTCTTCAGGAAACATACATTTAATACAAACAAACATCTAAAATAACTTGCCTGTGAAGTTTTAGCATTTCTTACAATGTCTATAAAACTATTTTAAGATTTAACATAAATATGCATGAATTACCCATGAAGCATATGTGCATTTATTCTGTATTGCAAACACATACTAATAAAATAAATAT
The DNA here is from genome assembly GCA_004027455.1 of Hydrochoerus hydrochaeris. Taxonomy (NCBI): domain Eukaryota; kingdom Metazoa; phylum Chordata; class Mammalia; order Rodentia; family Hydrochaeridae; genus Hydrochoerus; species Hydrochoerus hydrochaeris. Next base: position 414,718 of record PVLA01000660.1, read on the forward strand.
TCACATGAATATATAAAATCCAAAATGACATTTGTGAAAAAGTTGATCAATAAGCTTCACACTTGCCACCAAAAGCAAGGCTCATTCAGACAACGGTTTATAAAAGTGGCCCAGAGAAATGTGTCTAAATATTTATTTAGTTTCACAATTCAACTGATAGGTTAATAACACATAAAAGAAAATGTGTGTTAAACAAATGGATAAAGGCTGTCTTACATATAATTTCATAATGTATCACACATGTGCATAAAGATTTATATTTGCTAGAATATTTTTAGCAAAATTTCTATTCCTTGAACTTGTTGAAAATTGAATCCATGATTTATTTTGGCAGTGAAACATGATGAAACAATTTTTATTCTTTGTATCTGCTGTTCAGAGAACACATGGTAATGATTGATAAGGAATAGATAATGTATTATATTAACAGAAGGCACTTGACTATTTTATGCTTTTTAAACTTTCTCTGTACATGAAAAAACTTTAAAAAAAACTTTGATGTGTATACAGAATGAGAGTAGTCTTAGAATCCTGGAGTTAAAGAATTATACTAAATGCTAAGAGTTTTTTTTCTTAATTTTTAAAAATTTTTTTACTTAAATGGAAAAAACAGAAAAAGGATAGAAATATTATACAATTTCAAAAAAAGATAAACAGTAAGAAATCACTAGTTTGATGAATTACATATTGTTCTTTTAGAAATAGTTGTTCAAGTTACAAAATTAAAGCATACAAAGTGGACCCTCAAGCAGTGAGACTGCAAACAGGTTTGTTCAACAATCCAACAAGAACTTAGAAATATGTTTATCAATCCTACACACTTAAATATATATGCAGTTATATCTTCTTTTTTATTACATATTGTCCTCTTAGAAATAGTTTTTCAAGTTACAAAATTAAAGCATACAAAGTAGATATTCAAACAGTGAGAATGTAAACAGCTACACATGCATGAATCTCTACATGTATTTCTATCCTTTCTGTATTAGAGGGAAAAGCAAAACTTAGCAAGAGTGGATATTCTAGTGAATCTTGTCATCATAAGTGCAGTTGCCTATGCTCTCAGACTTGATACTATCAATCATAACTGCATTGAATAAAATCTATCAATACAAAACAGCAATCTAACATACCAGATTCGATTACGATCAGTCGTGGTAAAACAGTGTAGGTTATACAGAGCTTTAGATTAAGTTAATAGGAAATGAAGGATGATTACCATACTACATCCTGTTATTTTTGGGATGTCTGTCCCCTCGAATCTAGTATAGGTAGAATGAATGGAACAGAATATAATACTTTTAAGCAGAGTAGTGTGAGTAATGTGGGTTTTAAATCCTGGTATGCTATTACCAATATAATGTATCAAGGCCATCTATGTTAGAGATTCTAGTTTTATCCTTCTCTGCCTCATTTCTGCTATACTGTTTTTCTGCCTTTGTTTGTCTACTTTTCCCCTTCATTCTACTGCCTGCCCCACTCACTGAGGCCTTTCCACCACTGTTCCTAAAATTCTGGAATTTTTTTTCCTCTCTCTCTAGAATGTCCTTAAGTATTCTCTGTAGGTTTGGATTGATGGTCACAAACTCCCCCAGTTCCTGTTTGTCATGGAAGCATCTTGTTTCTCCATTAATTTCTAGTGACAGTTTTGCAGGGTACATCAATCTGGGCTGGAGGTGATTTTCTTTCAGGGCTTGAAATACTTCACTCCAAGCTCGTCTTGATCTGATGGTCTGTGTCGAGAAGTCAGCCGTGATTCTGATGGGTTTACCTTTATAGGTAATCTGTTTCTTTTCTCTGATGGCTTTTAATATTCTGTTTTTATATTGAATTTCTGGAATCTTGATTATTATATGTCTGGGTGTAGATCTGTTTTGGTTGTAGGTGGCTGGAGTTTGGTATGCCTCACACAATCGAATGTCATTTTCTTTTCCTATGCTTGGGAAGTTTTCCTTAATTATTTCTGTGAATAGCCTTTGTAATTCACCCGTATGTATTCCTGCTTCTTCATTCACATTTCTTATTCTTAAATTGTAGATTCTCTTGTCATCTTCTAGCCTTTGTATTGGTACTACCTGTTTCCTTGTTATTTTTAAGAGATCTTTCTTTTCATGATCACAAATTGCAAACTTTCCTTCAAGTTTTACTAGTCTATCCTTAGTTTCTTTTAAGGTGTTTTGCCAGCTTCCACTGGAGTTTTTAATTTCCTGGTAGTCTCTGAATGTGCTTCATGTATTCTATATTTTCTTTATATTCTTTATCGAATGTTTCTCTCCTTTTTTTGTGTTCCTCCCTTTTTCCATCTGTATCTTCCTTAGAGATGCTTTCTGAGAGCGTTTCTTTTATTACTCTACTCAAATTTTGCTTTACCTGATTTAATATTTCAGCTTTGAGCTCATCTACAAGGTCCTGCAGATATCTCTTAATGTCCATTTACACCATGTCTGATGTTGTGTGTTTGCTGCCCTCAGTCTCCCTTGTTTTTCCTTCTCCTGGATCAGTGCTCTCAGGGTTCTGGGCTCCAGCCTCTCTCTCCTGTCATGGTCCTGGCTTCCTCCATACAGGTTACAGTGCAGGTCCCAGCTCCTTTCCCTATTGGCCACATTTCCTCCGAAGAAAGCTGGTGAGGGACCTCCACCCTCTCCTAACTGCTCTTGTCACTGAGGTCTAAGCAGTGGCTGCATATACTGCCCCCTCCAACTGGGCCAGCCAAACTTCAGGGACCTTCACCTGGTTAGTACATGCTAGGTGCAGGGAATCAATTTGGGATGGCTCATTGGGTCCCAGCCAGGGGCGTGGCCCAGTCCAAACAAATCCCATGAATCTGCTCTGGGGAGGGAGCCACCAACTGAAGTCACTGTCACTCCCAGTTCAGGCTCCTCCTGCCCGATTCCAACATGTCTCCCATTTGGTTGCACCCTTCCTGTTGGGGGGGTCTCATTCCCAGCACTGACTGTGGATTAATGAAGGTCCCTTCACTGGCTCTGCTCTCCATTGGGATCACCAACTCCCAACTTCAGCGCTGCTGTGGCTCCTGTGAGTGGCGGCAGGAACCAGTTTGTTTGGCTCTGCCAGCTGGCACAGATTCAAGCTGATGTAAATTCAGGCCCATGCAAACTTGGCATGTCACTGCGAAAATGCTGTGTCCCATAGTTTTTAGCTGTTTCAGTTGTAGTCCCAACATATTTGGCAAGCTTTTTTATATTTTAATTTCTTCCTGTGTCAAGAGGTTCCATCTCCCTCTGTCTGGATCTCTCCAGGGTGTTTTATACTGGCAGATGAGTTGTTTTTCCCTGGAGGCTCTGTACTTTGCTGCTCACTGATCAGCCCTCTTGACTTCTCTCCTTTTAATTTTTGAGATAAGGCCTTGTTATGTATTTAGGATGGTCGTGAACTTACTATGTAGCCTGTTTGACATTGAGCTCATGACAATCTTACTGCCTTATCCTCTTGAGTCCTGGAATTACAGGCATATGCCATTGCACCTCTCAGTAGTTATGAGTTTGCTGAAGAAAGAAGTATGACATGTAGATTAAAACTATGAGCAATAAGGCATATTGAAGTTCCACAGCAATTTTTATTAAAAACTTAGATGTAGTCTCCATTTATCTTTATATTCACCTTATATTTACAAGCTACAACATATAAAAATACACACACACACACACACACACTATAATAATTCAGCCACATACATGTTTTTCTAACATCTTGTGTTTTCTTGTTTTTTTTTTCACTTTCAGATCAAGATTTGTTTCTCTATTTATGCATTTTTTCATGACTTTTTCCATGATATCTGGCTTATGATTACCTTAATTCAGCCTTAAACTCAGGTATCAGTTCCACTAGAGAGCGTTCAGAACCGCTTTTGCCATCCCCCCAGCCCAGCAGCCTCTGCAGGCCTTTTTATGTGCACACATTCCCTATATTGTCTATGTTAAATGCTGCATTGACAACCCTAAGCTGAAACTATGTACCTATTTGTATCTGTGTCTAGATTGTAGTTTCCTGGAAACCATATAGGTTACATTTGCCATGGTGTGGTGTGTGAAGCAGAAAATTTTTTCATATGACTTGAAAAACAGGGCTTAGGTGTGTATGCTAGGAGCTATGGGAATGAGCTGTGATTGTCAAATGAAACCATTGTCTTGCGTTACGAGCGAAGTGGTCAGTGAGAGCAAGTTAGGGTGCAAATACAGCAGACTAACTATTCTTGAGATTTCCTGATACTTCTGGATAAGTGTTTGTTCGGTTGCTGTATACTCATAGAGCAATCTTCAGAGAATCTAAAAGTTACTTTTATATCATTTCCAAAAGTTAAGTAGTTATCTTTCTAGGGAGGGAGTCTACTAAAGTTTTCATATTTCCATTCTGCAAGATGACAAATTTTCAGAGGAAAAAAAAATTAAAAGTGTGAGGGTCTGTGTCAGGTTCAGGCTAGCAAACCCAGTTAGAGAAATGAAAGAAAATGTGTGTGCAAGAGAGAGCATATCTTTGTCCTCACTGGATGGAGTAAAGCCCCAAACTGTTTCAAATGCCCAGATTTACTGAAGAACAAAGGTGTAGGTCTCTACTGATTACAGATGTTTATTTTAGAAGCAAGGAACAGTCTGCATAATTAGTTTTTATTGGATTGTACCCTAGTGAACTTCCTCGTTTTCCCCATCTCTGCTCGAACTGGCAAAGCCTCCCATTTCCAAGATGTTTTATCCTCTCAGAACTAGCAGTTTTTTGCCTCCTGAGTCAACCCAAGCAGACACTGATCTGCCAAGTGCTGCAGGAAACTTCACATGTCTCCATTTTCCTTTCTACTTTCTTCTTAGTGGCTTTACTAATAAAAAGTTGATAAATAAAAAAGATATTTGGGGGCTTGAAAGAAGTAAATTCTCACCTCAGCAAAGAGAGTGTCATGCAGTATTCTGAACACACAAATATTCTAAAGTATTTTTTAATTCCAAAACTACATATTCTTGGCGCACTTGCATACTATTTAGTACATTTAACTATATCCTAATCCATAATAATAGTAATGAGTATGCCTTCACTAGTCTGGATACTTTTTGAAGATGGAGATTATATGCCATTTATCTTTACATATGGCTTAAAGTGAAATATAGTGCCTGACAGGGTGACTGTCATCGCATAGGAGCTTAACAGATGAAAAAACAATTAAAAGATGAATAAAATATTAAATGATACACTACCACTAAATTGAAAGATTTTGAGTTAAGAACTTGAAATATAATCCTGATACCCCCTTTCTATATAAACTTGTACCACCTGAGCTCTCTGTCCTTCAGTATCTGTACCTGAGCATGCAATTAATAATATGGGCCTTAATAGGTGCGCAAATTTGTAAGAGTACATACAAAAGTTGTAATAGACTGCATGTAACTAGAGCCATTTCAAAAACATAATTTATACGCTTAATAAATTTCTATTTTAGTGCTTAGTGGAAAGCACTTTCCATACAGTCAGCGCTAATTTATATACTACCATAAACTATTCAAGCAAGTGCTACCTGATCACCAATTCAACTACTTTATCATGTGAAGAATTAAAAGTGGAGTAGATACAAGGATGAGCAGTCCACAGAAATGAAAAGAGAGAAAAAAGAGGAAAGAGGAAAGCAACACAAAGGTTTAAAAGTATCAATGTTTCTCTTTTCCTAGTCTATTTTTATCATTCTGATTTCCTCCATCCTATGATAGGTGAATGAATTTTCTTAAACCCAAAGATTAAGTAATGAATAATGTCTTCAATCTTCTGGGGCAGATTCTATACCTCAGAACACTCACATCTGGATAAAACAGAACGTGCGTGAGCTGTTCACGGAGTCACCCTGTTTCTCTTCGAGTTTGTGCAGCTTCCTCTGCATGATCACATGATATTGATTCTTCTTCCTACTCTGCTCCTTGACTTGGTCTCCTGCTTGTAGTAACATGTCAAATGCATTCCCATTATACTCAAATGTGGAGTAAATGTAACCATTTACTCTCGAAAGCTCTTTCCCCCATGAACTCTTCTGCATAGCTGGGCAGTGATATTAATATTGATTTTCCAAATAACCTGTGGTGCCTTCCATTGTAGAGATTATTAAGATATTTTTGTTTAAACTTTAGTTGAGTCAAAATAAAACTCCCTATTAGTGGTTAGTTTAGTCATTTTCAAATGGACCTTGAGCCCTTGTTTGGAGGTTCCAGCAAGGGAGGGCAGCTACTCCTGTACCCCTGACCTGAGAAACTGTGTCCCGTTGACCCAGTGTGCAGCTTCTGGGGCGACACACATGGAGTGCTGAGGGAGGAAGGGGACACCTGCCTAGCCAGCCAGATCAGCTGAGTCAACGCTAGTGATCAATGGGGTGACAGAAGTCACAGCCAGATAACCCTCACATCGGGTTTATCCATTTTCAGAAAATGCATTTAGGTACATGATCATTAGTCTCGTTAGGTACAGGAAATCTCAGATTTGGACTCCCTTTGTTTCCTTCCTGTGATAATGCTTCAGTCTTTGTAAGAGTTTCACTCCATTCTCAAGGCATGGAGAACAAGGAGTTTGTGTGTTAGCCTGCGCCCTCCACGTTTTTCCTGCTTGTACTTAGCGATCATCCAGGGAGCTCCACTCCCTGAACAAATGAAAGCAGGTTCTCTTGGCATCATCTGCAGTGGACCTCACTGCTGAAGCCTGAAGCTGCTACCACTCAGTTCTTTTTTCTCTTTTTCACTTTACTCAGCACCCAGTAGCCTTCTACTCCTGGCCTGTTTCACCTCAGCTATCATGTGGTGTAGCATTCACCAAGGACTAGCATAAGACTACTAACCTGGAGACCTCAGCCACCAGAGGACTGATCACGACTGCGTTACCTGTTGCATTCCAACAGACCTCTGTCAGGCTGTCAGATAACTTTTTATTCCATTGCAAGGGCATAGAGAAACTTCTAGGTTCTGTCAGTACCAAACAATGATAAAAAGTAGCTCACGAGAACTAAACTGAGATTGTCTTATATCTAGTTATGCTTCCCCATGAATTTCTATTATGTTTTTAATTCTACTTTTAAAAAGATTACTTATCTGAACATACAAAATCCGAAATGTTAAAATATCCATGATTTTTGGGACATCTATGAAACACCACAAATACAAATTCCATACCTGGCCTCATGTGACATACAGTGAAAACACAGAAACTTAACACAGTTGGTCCACTATTGCCAAGAGGTAAAAAGACCTGAAGACAAGTTCACCCAGGTCCTCACTGATGAAAATGTGACACAAAAACAAGCTTACAGTGTTGAGAAAAACATCACTAATGTGGTCTTGTTACTTCAGAAAGACACTGCCTATTATTGATGAATAGTCCTGATGCAAATTAAAGATACTAGGCACAGAATATATCTGTTATAATATAAAATCCAGCAGGCATGCATAGTGAAAATCTGTTGTGATGGGCAAATGGTTGTGTCCTAGATGTTTTAAAGGAATAAATTTTTCACCAGTTTGTTATTGTCCTAACAAAAAGACATGGATCACCAGGGACATTTTTTTGTGATTGATTCCACAAAAATTTTGTATCAACAGTCTGTGCTTACTGCAGAAAAGCTGACCCAGATGAAAATTTTGTTACTCCTTCACATCTGTTCTTCTCATCTTCCTGCTGAAATTCTCATCAAAAATAATTTTTATGACATGTACTTTCCAGGAAATGTGACTTCACTAATGCATATGAAGGTAAAACTTAGATTAATGAGCTATAAATACAAGACTACTTTCTTGAACAACATGCTAGCAACAGTGGATAGAGGCACGGATGTGGAAGGATTTCTGAATAAATGCTTGATACTAACAAAGCACATGCATCCATATCATTGTTACCAGTATTTGCAGCACAATGACTAAAGACACTTGCAAAGGATGGCACAACTTCTTGCCTGCAACTATGTTCAGAAGTGATGCTAAAGATGTTAATGACTTTGAAGGATTCTGTCCTTCCAATGAATAATTTTATGGATATCTGGTATAATTACAAATATATAATTCGGACTTAGTTACTTTTTACTCATTGCTGGAACAAAATACCTGACACCCAAAATGAAGGAAGGAAAAGTTTATTTCTTACAGTTCTTGGAGGTTTCAGTCCATGCTCAGTTGGCTCCAAGGGGGGTAAGGCAGGGCCACAGTTCACGGTGGCTGCAAACAGCAAGCACGAACCAGCAAGAGAGAGAGACACCTTCTTCCCGCTGTTACACATCCTGGCTCCACCCTTAGGTGGGTGTAGCACTCACACCAGCAATCCAAGCGCTAGACAATGAACCAATCACAAACGCATAGTTACATGAGGCTTGGGGGCCGCTGACATAAACCATGACACCTGGTATAATCACGTATACAAAAATAAAATACCTTCAGGTCTGTCAGTACATTTGAGCAGTGGATGCTGAAATGTGTAATGGTTGATACATTCTGTCAACTTGAAAAGTCTAGAGAATTCTGTGATCACCTGCACGCAACATAAGGGAGAAAAAGAAGTTCCTTCTCCCCTTTTTGCTCTTGTTGCATTTGCTGCCTTCTGCCACCTTGCACCGTTACCCCTCTACCTTTTACCACTCTTCCTTGGACAGCTGATTATGGACTGAATCCTCCACCAACTGTGAGATACATAAATCTTTCCTTCCTTAACTTTGCCTGTCTTGTTCCAGCAAGAGAGAAAAGTAAACAAGACAAAGAAGTTCATTCCTTGCCTAATAGCAAGATAGTCAACCTGGTCCTGAGTCAAAGCACTCACGGTAATAGTGACAATTAAGATACTTTAATATTGCACAAAATTTACTGGCAGACCTAGTGAAAATTATGTGATGGGATTATCACAGGACAAAGTAGCACACATACAAAATATAACCAGAAATCAGGCCAGTATATAACATAGAATAGAGACTTCTAAGAAAAAACCTTGCTATAGGTCTTGATGGACCACACCTATAGTTTCAGCACGAGGGAAACTGAGGCCAGAGGCTCGTGAGGTAGGATCCAGCTTTTGCTACATAGTTCCAGGCCAGCATGAACTACACAGCGAGACCTTTTCTCAAAAAAATTGTTGGTAAGGTGCATGACTCTGTATGAAGCATTTCACAATGTTATCCAGAAGAGTTCTTCCTCATCCTTCAGAACACACTTTCTGATCTCTCAACTTTCTGGTTTTTCCTCTCGCCTGAAACAGGTTAGAGTAAACGCACATGTGTAGTAGTATTTTAATTAGAACACACCCTTACAGATAAAATATGAAGGCTGTTGCATGTCATAATGGTTGTTTTCCAGCTAATGTAGATATCTATCCTGCTGCTTAGCTACCTTGAACACATTGGGGTTTTTGGTGTCATGATGGCATATCATATTTTGAAGTACTTGTATTCAAAGAAATATGATAAAATTATTTATCAACTGCATATAAATTCAGAGTCAGAAATAAGGATGAAGCCAAACAACCATTAATTGTCTATTGATTGTTTCCTGATGGTGCAGTATATGCAAACATTATCTTGTGCATAAAATTATTAAAATATTGTATAAAATTAACTTCAGAAAATGTATATAATCTGAATAAAAGCATAAATAAAATCTGCACGTATATTAGATCCCATCCCCAGGATGGTTCATTAGGTATATGCAAATACTGCAAAATCCATAACATAATTAAAACTGGATGATACTCAGGTTGTTTTATAGTCAGAGTCTAGAAAACAAAGTCAAGACATTTTCTATCCTTAGATTCTCATAATTCTTTACATATTTTTAAAGTTACTTCTTCCAGATTTTACATATATGGTAAGCATAAATGGGAGATGAAAAATAATTACCTAGATACATATATCTCTCCCTTTCTTTTTCTTATTATTTATGTAATTCAACAGGAATTTGAGTGGCTGGCCTCCTATCTTTGCTTTTAAATGCATACAATCCTCTTATCTTTGAGCTACCTTCACAATAAAGAAATAAAAACCATGATCTGAGTCTCCTATGCTTTTTTAAATCAAAGAACTATACAAAAGGAATTTTGAAAATTTCATCTTTCTCTTTGCAAAGAAAGTATAACTTTCAAGTTATGCCCTTGATGAAGAAACCACTTTTAAGTATTAGAAGTTAGATAGTGATATTTTAGTTTTTGCTGAATCCCTAATGAAACAAAATCCATTCCTATAAATAAGAGATGTATTCTTTGTATGGATTAGAAAGAATAACATGAATGCAGAAATGCAAAACAGAGAAAAACATTACATTTTATCACATATTCAACAATAGTACTAAACACACACACACACACTCACACACACACGCACATAGACACTCAAATGCTATATGCCAGATTTCAGCACAGCAACTTCCATAGGATAGTTTCCTAGTTTTGCACCTTTGTGCTTCCAAAAACTTATATTTGGGTCAATTTGTTTAAACCCAGAGTAGCAATTTTCTTCTTAAACAAACCATACATATCTTCCTCTAACCTTTTTTGGAGAAGAGTTTGTTTAGACGAATCCCAGTTCACTTTCTGTGTTCAATCCCAAAAAGAATAGGGTTTAAATCTATGTTGCAAGACAGTTGATTAGGCAATATAGACACAGTGAACACACATAAGATTTAAGGAACAAAAAAGGTAAGAAACCTGTATGCATTTGCATAAGTAAAATGAGATTTCTGAAGTTAAATATAAATATTAAATTCTGATTTGTTACTCAAGTGTATTCTTAGAATTTTCTGTGATTCTGCAGTTCTACAGAAGAGCAATACACAAACAAATCATGACAGAAAATCAAGGGCATGAAAAACTACAGAGTATGGTGCTGCAGGAAGTTATAGGAGGAGGCCCACCCAGATAACTCTCCTTGAACAAAGAGTAATTATCTCCATTGTGGCTAAACCTGGCCTTATCTCCATGTACTGTCTTATACAGAGATGGCCAGTGCATTTCTTTATCCCTTCAATTGGCTGTAACCAAGTAAATAGGGCTGACTGAGGTGCTGATGAGTAATCTCTGCAACTAAGTGATGTTCTGTGTTTCTCTGACCCTTAACCCCCCAAAAACATGGTGGAGACAGGGCAGGAGAAAAAGCTATGTCTGTGGGGCTGTCAACTGGGACTGATCCTTAAGATAAGAAGCTATGACTTCCCAGGGCAGAAAAGTTTGCACACCGGAGCTGAAGCACCTGCCTCCCCAAGACATTAGATGCCACCTCAGTTGTGCTATGCAGTTTAGCCTTCCTGCATATCCTTCTGTCTGCATATTGCAGAGGGGCTTTCAGGTCTGTTTCCTGCTCGGCTTACAGGGTTCACTTATTTCCTGCAATTCTCACTGTTGCTCATCTTCAAACCACACCCTTCTTCATGAATTAATAAAATCTGGGCTGGGCTCAGGATCAAGGCCTTTATTCCAATGAAACTTCATCCTGGCCCGACTTAGGACCCCTGACTCCCCAGAACATTAAATATGGCTTACTGCCTTTGTTCTCACCGTGGATTGCACTGAAAGTGATAGATGGGAATTAACTGATTGGGATCCCAATAACTTTGGCCTGGGATAACAAATATAAACTTCCCAGACCAAGATAAGTTCCAGGAAGGGCTCCCTATAGTTACAGATTTAAATCACTGGATTGATGTTTTTGTCAAGATGCACTTATCTGTTTTTGAAGCATGAAATAAAAGACGGTACACTATTCTTCATGAGATTCATCAACTAATTCAACAGTCGTGTACCAAAGACTTGAGATATGGCAAGAGACAGCACTTATTTAGAAATCTACTCCTCCATACAAGTAACAAGAACATTGACAAAAAAAAATCTTCAAACTCAGCATTTTAGAATACCATAAACAAGTTGAAGGTGTCTACAATTCAAGTAATAATATTAAAGAAAATAGACATTGAATTTTGGTAAGAGCCAATAAGATTAATAGTATTTAACTTGCCCTGTTTCTATCCCTTTCTATTTTTCTCATGGAAGCTTTGAGAAACAGCAATTTTTAAACTATATTAACTGTGAAAAACAACAAGATTCTAGACACTAGAAGGAGAAGGAAAGTTACAGCTATGCAAAAGGCGCATTTCCAGATTCTTGTCACTTTTTTATCTGCCTGGAAGTTCCCTATAGTTACCCCCTTCAGAGACTAGACTTTACATGACAAAAGTCATCCCCTTTGCAGGACATTAAGTAAGTGTGGAACATTATACCTACCTGAAAGAGGGACACAGAGCAGAGAAGAATCTAATCAAAACGTATAAAAAGTAAAGTTGAATATATAACTACAGGAAACTGACATAAAACTCTAATATATTCCTGGAAAATAAGATAGTCATACCCATGCATAAGAATGAAAATATACCCTGGAAAGTATTGATGTAACTATAGTATTTTACTTTGTTGAAAGTTGAGACTTTTGTAAATAGAAAATGTGGTCTAACACCGGTTGTAAACTACTGAAATACTGGAAGTGTTCTGTAACGCAAAGAATGCCTAATGAGGGAAGATTTATACATTCATGCCATTTAAGGAAATCACTGTCCAATCATTATCTAACCATAAAACTGACCAAGTGTGGATATAATGACTACAAATAACGAAGAACACAGAATTTATAGAATTAGTTAATGAAATCGCCAACTAAACAATAGCAAAAAGCCTCAACAAAGCATGCACTAGAAACTGCTTTCCAAGCTGTACAGGCATTATCATTTACATATACAGTATTAAACAACAGCAACAAAAAATGAGGTGTACAAAACTTGGGAATTCAAAATACACAGAAATAGAGTCAATCAATAGAAAATATCCTTAGAGAAGCCCACATGCTATTATTTATTAAAGGAAAACATGAACTTAGTATAAACATATTCAAAAGCCCAAAGAAATATTTGAAATTATATATTTCCAAATAGTAACAATAAAGAGATAAAATTGTTTAAAGAAGAAACAGAAACAATGGAAATGAGCTATACAGTAGTGAATATAGGGACTAAACAGCAGATTTGAATGAAAGATGCTTGAAAATTCATCAGCTGAGGTCATACAGTTTGTGGGTTGGACTAAAAAAAGAATGAAGACAAAATAACAATGTTAGGAAAACCTGAGATGCCTTCAAGCACCCCCAATATACACAAAAAGGAATCCTAGACAGAAAGGAGAGAGAAAACAAGATAGAAAGAATACCTTGGTGAAAAACAAAGCAAAACAAAACACTAATTTGTCTTTCTGATAAGGGCAATGAGCTGAAAATAGGTTACAATAAAAAAGACCTACACCTAGACTCATCCTCACTGAGCTGTCAAAAGATAGAGTTTTGAAAAGAGCAAGATAAAAATGATTTGTCATGTACAAAAAGTCTAATAATAGGAACACAGGATGCTTTCCATTGGCTAGATATTCATATCTCCTCGAGCTGTTAAGAATGACAGTTTCTCAGGCTTTCCTTGTTTTTGATCACCTTGACATTTTTGCAGAGCACAGTCCTGTTAAGCATTATATTGAATGTGCATCTGTTTGTATATTATTATGTTATTTATATGATTAAAAAGAGATGATGGATTCGGAAGAGGAAAGGACAGAGGTAGATGTCTTTTTGTTACATCGTCTCAGGGAATCTATTTTAGTGTAAAAAACTCTAATGATATTGAGAAGATCCAAGTGACTAAGACAAGACTTGGCAAGTCTCTTGGTTGGGCCTCGTTTCCGTTTTATACTCTTTGGAGAGAAGTCATAATGTGTAGCTCACAATTAAGAAACGTGAAGTTAAATTCATTCTTTATGAGAGTAGACTACACATATTACCTAGATATCTTCTACACTAGATATTTATAATATACTCCATGTATTTATTTTCTAATCATATATATGCGTGTGTGTGTGTGTGTGTGTGTGTAGTTTAAAATACAGCAGTGACTTTATGCAAAGAAAAACATACAAAAAAGAAATTTTCAGCACCTGCATTGCAAGAAGATGACACATTAAAACAACATGCAGTCTAGGATGCTGCATTAGGGTCATGAGAAAGTAGAGATGTCTATTTCTCAACACTGGATCCTGTACCTGGCAAATTGAGATCTAACATTACTCTCCTTAATTGACAAATTATGTTTGGAATTCAATAAAAGCCATTTAAATGTTGAAGAATCCATCTCTCAAAACATGCAAACTTACTATGCAAAAGATGTCTATTAGGTGAGTAATATGCAGGGCAAGGAGCATGTGTGCTGAATATCTGGTAAAGATTAATTCAATACTAGGATAAATTCCTTGGGCGTGCCAGACTAGCTATATAGTTACTGAGGGCCATAGGATGGATTTATTTTTATGCTCTCATGTTTTAAAATTTGTAGTTTCTATGCCTAAATTTCAAATCACTTTCTTTGGCTTTTAATAGCAAGAGTGTGCTAAAATACTTAAAAATATTATTCTCTCTCTCTTTCTCTGTGTGTGTGTGTGTGTATATTTGTGTGTGTGTACTGGCAGTTGAACTCAGGACCTTGCACTTGCCAGGCAATGCTTGTGTCGCTGAGTTATTCCCCAGCCAAAATATTCTGAGCTATGTCCATTGGTTGTGTTGTCTATGGAAATTAATGACTTCTTAATCAATTCATTCATTCTATTTTTGTTTTTTGAAGCAATTCTACTAAAAGTTATGGAATTAGCTTCCAGTGGAGTTTACAGAATAATAGAATGAAAGACAGTTATTGCATACAGGACAAAAAATAAAAATTAAAGAAAGCACAGAGAAATATATATATATATATATATATATATATAAAACTAGGTGTTTGTTTCAGATTCTTTCATGTATCATTCTGCAGACAAGCACTCATATTCAACCATCTGCCTTTTTCTTTCAATGCCTCTACTATCATTTCATTCAGGAAACATTTTCACTGGATATTAAGAAAGCAGGCATTTTCTGTATATGTCTGCGTGTTTTCCATCATACACCCAAAGCCATACAATATCAAATGGCCTGGTGCACCAGAGACCAGATGTGACAATTTAACTGGATTTTCAACTTGACTGGTTTAAGACAAACTAGGAGACCAGTAAGGGGTTGTCTCTGGGTATTTGATGAAGGTGTGATGTCTGACACTGTATCAGGTCCCTTCCCTCTTTTTCTCTGGCACTGTCTCCCAACTCTGGCTCCTGACTACCATATAAGGAGCAATGTGGCTCCCGCAAGTCCTTTCACTGCAGTGTTCCTCCCCTGGAGCCAAAGGGCCATGGGGTAAATTCTCTGAAGCCATGAGCCAAATGAAACCTCTGCTACTTTAATGATCTGTTTTGGATAATCTGATCCAGTGATGAAAAACTGACCAACTCACCAACTTATTATCAGGTTGATGGCAATCAACATGCTGCTGTCTTTAGTATCAAGATTTTGAGAATTGTCTTTATTATTTCTAAATTCTGTAAGCCTCAACTTCCTGAGGCTCCAATAACCTAACACAGTTTACAGGTTAAAAAAATTTCTAGAAATCTCTTCAACAGTTGTAAAATTTTTAACCAATGTGGAACTCAACAAATTAGCAGATATTATTTATTATAAGACTTTGGATTGATGACAAAGGTGGGTGAAGTATATAACCACCACATTAAAGTGACTAAAGCAATGTCTTTGGTGTCATAGTAACCTTAATTTGAATCCTGCTCTGTCATTTATATTCACAAATGAAACAACTCATGCACTAACATATTAATCCCCATATCTTTACTAAGTGGTTCAGAAGGTTTTGTTTTGTATTTGCATGGCCATCTTCAGTTACATTGCCTGAATACTAATTGCTACCTTCAGACTATTCTTATTTTATTTGATATTTTCTTTTATCTGCAATAACTATCTTTCATTCTATTATTCTGTAAACTCCACTGGAAGCTAACTCTATAACTTTTAGTAGAATTGCTTCAAAAAACAAAAATAGAATGAATGAATTGATTAAGAAGTCATTAATTGCCATAGACAACACAAAATTGAAATTACACACCTAACATTGACTTCTGTTTAGAATGAGAAATTTTCTAAAGCAAGAATTCTGAACTGTGGGATGCAGTAATTATAGTAAAGTAAAATGATGTACAAGAACACTTTTGTTTAATAAATTATCATATTTAAATAAAAATACCAAATAATACACACATTGTGTGTTTTGAAAAGAATCCTTTTGTCAAAATATGCTTAATATTCCAAAATACCCAAGTAGTTTTATGAACACATATAATTTTTCTTAATTTTAACTGCCTTGACATTTGTTTTGGAAATTTTGCAACAAAGATGCAGTTAAAAGGCTGAAATAAAACCTAAAAGATTACTGGATCATAATCAATAACACAGTTCATATGAAAACTGCCTGCACTTGTTTGATTCCCTAATTTCATTCACAGTTTGATTCCCTAATTTCATTCTGTAGCTAGTATTTCCTGAGAGACAGATATCTGTTAAACTCTAGGCCAATCTTCTCCACCTCCAAGCAAATTATCTGCTCTCAGATGTCACTTATTAATATAAATATCATTTTAAATATGTTTTGAAATACCACTTAGCAGTGTTTAGTTTATCAGAAAATATTTAAAGTGTCATAAGGGATTCAGTTGCCTTCCTCTTAGGCTATAGCTAACATGATTAAAATATAAACCAAGGAATAAAAGTGAAAATATAGCATCTTAGCTTTGATAGTGCATTCATTAACTGTCTCTTAATGAAGTTTTTAATCTCTATAGTATTTGTGAAATAAAATTTTGACTAATTAATATCCAAGTTATAGTCTCATATAAAAAATCAGTATTTAGTGTTATGCCAAAAGTATAAGGTGCTAGAATTTTATTATTCAGGATAAATTACCAAGGGGAAGGGAACAGAATGACTGGTTCTATAAACTGCAAGCTGTATGCATCTTGAGAGGTTGTGGAATATGCTTACACACGTACACACACTCACACACACACACAAGCACAATTTTACTATGTGTCAATATATTGCAACAAACCATAGTGAATAAACATCAGATTGCTCTACTTGGTTTTTTGTTTGTTTTTTGTATAATGTATGGACCTTGCCCCTCTGTAAGAGTTACCAAGGCTTGTCAAATATGCTGCTGTACTGGCAATAGTCATTTCTAAGAAACTCCTTTCCAACTTGAGCATCTTACTCTTTTAAATTACAATAGGCATAATGCAATGGGAAGGATGAAATACATAGCAAAGAAATCATATTTCCCCATGTTATCACTGCTTGGTGAAATAACAAGTTCCATTTTAAATGTAACAGTAGAAGTCTGTACCTTTTAGTGATCTGACTATATAGACTTTCTTTATCTTAATGGCTTTTTTCATTTTGAAGACCCTCCTTCTTTTGAATGCTTCTTATCTTCTGAATAAACTCAGCATCTTCAATAATTTATATTGGTAATATCTACTTGAGTTCTGTTCATTCTTCAATGCCATATTTTAAGCTAGATGAGGAGGGGATACCTAGTGTGAAACTCATATGATAGGTGCAAAAGTTTGATCACAAAAACAATGACATCACCTTCTTGCACTGTCCCCTATCTGATTCTCCCTCTAATGCTCAGGAGTTTGGCCACCTGTTAAGACAGCACTATAGTTTTTAAAAACCTGCTCAATATCACTACTATATTTTGCATGCATCTCCTCAGTAACATGTCCTCAAGTCAGGTCCAAATTATTTTGAAAACGTATCATGTGTCACATGGGTTTCACTCTCCATTTCCTCAGTTCAGCATTTTGTTACTTTTGTTGAATTGTTAACATAGCATCTTTATGATTCCCTTGACAACAGTTTCTGTCCAATCTCTATCCTCATTTGCTAATTATTCTCCATAGTAAGTTAGAGTCGTTCTATTGAACATTAAAATCTAATCATAGTTTTGCTATAATTAAGACATGCATTCAAATTACATTTAATATTTCCCCATGCTTTAAAACTGCTTCCAGAGCTCTTTATGTGCAACTCAATTGTTCTAATATTTTCATGCATGAGATATTTTACCACAATTTTCTCACTAATTCACTAGACAAATAGAAAGAAATATATGAATACAAATTATATAAAAACATATTTGTCAACCAAATTTGTCTAATGTTTACAGCATACTATACCCACTAGCTTCCAAATGCACATGTTCTAAAGTGCACATAGCTCTTTCAACAGGAAAGTTTATTTCATGCAATCTTCAATACCATAACTTTGACTACAAAGACATGCGATGAGAAATTAGTAACGGGGAAATCTAGAAAACTCCCATTTGGAAATTAAATAAGTAACACATTTCCAAATGTGTCATAGTCCAAAAAAATCACAATTAAATTGAAAAATACTTTGAACTGATTTATTAAGAAAACAGAACATGTCAAGTTGTATGAAAATGGAAACAACATTGGGAAGTTTGTGAGATTCAGGGGAAATGTTGTGCAATATGAAATTTAGTGATTTAAATATCTGTGTCAGACAGAGAGAAAAACTTAAATTTGGTTGTCTAAGTAATATAGAAGAAAATAATAAATATGCAAGTAGAAATTAATGTAAAACATAAAACATGAATAATGAAGAATTTCTAGAAAAGTCATAGTTTTATAGCCAATAATAATAAGAATGAAAGAAAACAAAACTTTATCAATATTTGAAATAAAAGTGTTTATATCATTACATTCTCTCCAGGTATGACAAGACTATGAAGAAATATCATGACAAATAAATTTCACAGTTTAGATATAATAGGCAAAGTGTTTAAGAAACAGTTTACCAAATCAGACTGAGGGTGATGTAAAAAAAAAAAAAAACATTGAGGTGTCTTTTAATGTTCTGAACCCTTTAAGGTCAAATTTAAATATTTTCTTTAAAGAAACACACACAGACAGACAATTTTATAACTATAATACAATATAAAGACGAGATCGGGCACATTCAGAGTGGTATGGCTGTAGACAATACAATATAAAGAATCAATTCAATAATAGGAAGACAACCAGTAAAATGTAAGTAAGTCCTTAATAGGCACTTAGAGCTCAGGGCATTGTGGTGGTTAATTGACTAATTGTCAACTGGAGTGGAGAATGCCAATGCTGAGTTAGCATGGCTCTAGGAGTGGAAGACCCACTGAAGGAGGCTTGTTGTCAGAATGGTATAAAAGGAGAACAGGAGGAAGAGGTTTTGGCTAATTTTCCTTGTAGCTTCCTTGGGGATGATGTTCCTCCAAGTTCTCCAGCTTCCAGCACTGATTTTTCAGCCTGGCAGCTCAGATTCTCTGGCCTCCAGCATCGGCCTCTGGGTTTTCCAGTGCAGACCTTCTTGCTTCCATCCATGGATGCTTTGATGTCCTGATACAGACTTACATGGGACATTGCCTTGGGCTCCAGCTTCGCTGGATTCTTTGGGTCTCTAGTGTGAGTACAGATCTCTTGCACTCTTTGCATTTGACTTTTTGCATGGATATTGTCAGCTAATTTTGTAAATTTCTGTGTCCCTCATTGAATCTGTTTCTTTTTAAAATATTGACAGGCATCTTATATACATTATAGCTGCTTTTTCAGAAACATAGGTCTCACTTTGATCTTTGTTGACTAATATAGTAATGTTATAATGATTGCATTTGTCATTTTATACTTACAAACTAATTTCCCATAATCACCTTTCACAATAACTGTGTTAGGTAAATTCTATTTTGTATCTATTAAATAGTGTCTTATGGATGTATGTGTAATACTACCAGTAATGTGTTATTTAAATAACTTTGTTGATCTAAATATTTAATAATAGGTATTTGATATTGGGTAAGTATTTCAACATTCCTGGGAGATATAGTTTTTAATCTCTCTTGTTACTGAAGAGAAATTATACATTCATTTGTAGGATAAGGACAGTTTAATTGCTTTGTCAAATACTTTGGTATTTTAATTTAAAGCTTTAGTACATTACTCAGGGATTCCAATTGAAAAAATTTATGAAGAACAAACATAGGCCCACAAAAAGAATTACAATCAATTTTTTATGACATTTTTACTGAAAATAGCAAAAACTCAATATAATATAAATGTTCACTAATGGGTGAGTTGAGAAACCAGTGCAATTTGTTAGTACAGAAGAATAATATTCAAATTAAAATTGAGCAATATATTGCTATGTACAATAATATAGATAAATTATACAGACATAATAAGAAAAAGAAGGCAGACCAAAGCATTTATACTGGATCTCTAAGTAAGTGGAATTTTAAAATAGGGAAAACTACTATCAAAATCAGATTAGTGAGAGAACTCTCGAAGATGGCTGGTCAGTGAACAACAAAATACAAAGCCTCCCGGGAGAAACAATTTATATGCCAGAATATAACACCCTGGACCCAGACAGAGGGAGATAGATCCTCTTGACACAGGGAGAAATAAAAACATAAAAAAGCTCGTTAAATACTTTAGGAAATTAAAACATTAAAAAGCTCGTCAAATACTTTCAGTTGTAACTAAACAGCTAAAAATTACAGGACACAGCATTTTCATGGCAACCCACCAAGTTTGCATCAGCTTGAATCCACGCCGGCTGGCAGAGCTGCCCAAATGCATTCCGCCACCACTCACAGGAAGTGCAGCAGCACTGAAGTCATGGGTTGGTGAGCCCAATGGAGAGTGGAGCCACTGAAGGGACCTTCATTAATCCTTGGTCAGTGCTGGGAACGAGAACCCCCCCCACAGGAAAGGCAGGACCAAATGGGCAACATGTTGGAATAGGGCAGGAGGAGCCTAAACTGGGAGTGACAGTGACTTCAGTTGGTGGCTCCCTCACCAGAGCAGATTCGTGGAATTTGCTTGGACTGGGCCGCGCCCCTGGCCTGGACCCAATGAACCATCCCAAATCGATTCCTTGCACCAAGCATGCACTAACCAGGTGAAGTCACCTGAAGATGGGCTGGTCCAGTGGGGAGGGGCAATCATATGCAGCCACTGCTTACACCTCAGTGACAAGAGCAGGCAGGAGAGGGTGGAGGTCCCTCTCCAGCATGCTTCAGAGGAAACATGGCCAACAGCGAAGGGGGCTGGGACCTTCACTGTAACCTGTGTGGAGGAAGCCAGGACCATCACAGGAGAGAGAGGCAGGAGGAGGCCTCCAGCCCAGAACTCTGACAGCTCTGAACCAGGAGACGGAAAAACAAGGGAGACTGAGGGCAGCAAACACACAACATCAGACATGGCGTCAATGGACATTAAGAGATATCTTCGGGACCTTGTAGATGAGCTCAAAACTGAAATATTAGATTAGGTAAAGCAAAATATGAGTAGAGTAATAAAAGAACTGCTCTCAGGAAGCATATCTCAAGATGATACAGACGGAAGAAGGGAGGAACACAAAAAAAAGGAGAGAAATATTCGATAAAGAATATAAAGAAAATATATAATACATGAAGCAGATTCAAAGAGACTACCAGGAAATTAAAAACTCCATTGAAAGATGGCAAAACTCCTTAAAAGAAAGTAAGGATAGACTATTAAAACTTGAAGACAAGTTTGCAATGTGTGAAAGGAAAGATCTCTTAAAAATAACAAGGAAACAGGCAGTAACAATCCAAAGGATAGAAGATGACAAGAGAATCTACAATTTAAGAATAAGAAATGTGAACGAAGAAGGAGGTATACATACAGGCAAATTAGAAAGGAAATAATTAAGGAAAACTTCCCAAGCATGGGAAAAGAAAACGATATTCAGTTATATAAGGCATACAGAACTCCAGCCACCTACAACCAAAACAGATCTACACCCAGACATATAATAATCAAGATACCAGAAATTCAATATAAAAACAGAATATTAAAAGCCATCAGAGAAAAGAAACAGATTACTTATAAAGGTAAGCCCATCAGAATCACGGCTGACTTCTTGACACAGACCATCAGATCAAGAAGAGGTTGGAGAGAAGTATTCCAAGCCCTGAAAGAAAATAATGTCCAGTCCAGATTGATGTACCCTGCAAAACTGTCACCAGAAATTAATGGAGAAACAAGAAGCTTCCATGACAAAGAGGAATGGGGGTAGTTTGTGACCACCAATGCAAACCTACAAAGAATACTGAAGGACATTCTAGAGAGAGAGAAAAAAATACCAGGATTTTAGGAACAGTGGCAGAAAGACCTCAATGAATGGGGCAGGCAGTAGAATGAAGGAGAAAACTAAACAAACAGGCAGAAAAATAGCATAGCAGAAATGAGGCAGAGAAGGATAACTAGAATCACTAACATAGAGGCCTTGATACACTATATTGTTAATAGTGCACCAGGATTTAAAACCCACATTACTCACACTACTCTGGTTAGATGTATTATATTCTGTTTCAGTCATTCTGCCTCTACTATATTTGAGGGCACAGACAGTAATCCCAAAAATAACAGGATATAGTATGGCAATCATCCTTCATTTCCTATTAACTTAATCTAAAGCTCTGTAAAACCTACACTGTTTTACCATGATTGATTGTAATCGAATCTGGTCTGTTGGATCGCTGTTTTGTATTTATAGATTTTAATCAAAGCAGTTATGATTGATAGTATCAAGTCTGAGAGTATAGGCAACTGCACTTAAGGTGACAAGACTCACTAGAATATCCACTATGG
This sequence comes from Hydrochoerus hydrochaeris, assembly GCA_004027455.1. NCBI lineage: Eukaryota > Metazoa > Chordata > Mammalia > Rodentia > Hydrochaeridae > Hydrochoerus > Hydrochoerus hydrochaeris. The sequence continues at coordinate 437,350 of PVLA01000660.1, forward strand.
TTTGATTATTACCTGCCTTTGAAGTTTTATACTTTCTACAATGTTTTATTTTTACTAATATTGTTATGTACTGCTATATTCAAATATACTGCTATATTCAATTATGCCTGATGATATAGACATTCTTTTGAAGATAATAAGAAACAACACATTAATCATTGTAAATTACCTCATACTGTGGTTTTATATGACTTTTTGGTTTCATGTTTTTTTAGGAATTTTTTTGTTTTGTCTTGCTAAGTTTTGTTTTTCCCTCTATACAGAAAGGATAGAAATACATGTAGAGATTCATGCTTGCATAGCTGTTTACACTCTCACTGTTTGAATATCTTTTGTATGCTTTAATTTTGTAGCTTGAACAACTATTTCTTAGAGGATAATATGTAATTTATTAACTAGTTATTTCTTATTGTTTCTCTTTTTTTTTTTGAAATTCTGTATTAACATAGCCATGTTGCTAAGTTGTTACTGGATCATTGAACTTCTTTACAGTCTCAGTGTTTGAATGTCCACTTTGTATGCTTTAATTTTGTAACTTGAACAACTATGTCTAAGAAGACAGTATGTAATTTATCAACTAGTGATTTCTTACTGCTTATTTTTTTCTGAAATTCTATATTGTTTCTACCCCTTTTTCTGTTTTGCTTTTCTTCTCTTTAAATAAAATTTTTAAAAAATCAGATTAGTGTTGCTCCAGGATGTTGAAAATTACAAAATAAAACATATTTTAAAGAGAAAATACAGGTACAAAAATGTTTGCAGATTTATTACATTTGCCAAATAAATAATCTGAATAGCAACAATAACAAACTCTATAATTCCCTGTTGTTTTGGTCTCGGATTTTGTTTTGGAAAAATATTAACTTGTTAGTATTAAACTGTAGTTTATTAAATTTAATTTTTTAAAAAAATCTAAGCTTTCCTTACAAATAACTTCTTTATAAATCAGGTGTTTCTCATATATAATTTATATATTAATTATATCAATTTATTATATGTAAGTATAAATTAATATAGAAACTTCATGTCTCATACATAAATGAAGTATAATAATGACAAATATTCTGTGAGAAAATAAAAATAATTTTAGTTTCAAAGCAAGAATAATGAAGCTGGTGTTGACTTATACTAATTATAATTCATATTTCACAAGAGTCTATAGGTCATACAGAGCTTTAGTAGACAACATCTCTTATAAGTCATCTTGAGGAAGTCAGACATGATATTACTTTAGGTATTCTTTGAGCAATAGGAAATAATGGCAAAATGATTAGTAATTTATTTACCCAACATTTGCCAACGAAAAAATTCTCTGAAACCCAAACTATAGCTTCTGTTGAAATTAATGTGTTTTCTTCACATATGTAGTGATTAATAATATCTCAAAAAGATCACACTTGATTTTTAATGAATAACTGTAGACTTCTAAATCTCATAGGAAAATAATGTTAAGAAATTTTCAAATTTTTTTCTTTCTGCCATTTGCTTTTTTATTTTATTTTTTTTTGAATACTAAGAGTTCATCATAAAGATTGGCTTTATCCTTGACTGTGTAATACAATGAATTTGGTAACTTTTGAAAACTCCTCATGCAGAGGTTATCTCCTTGACTAATTAACATGCAGGACTCAGGACTGTGATTATCTTCCCAAATGGTTTCAACATATGGTATAAAGGTGACTACTATTACCATAAAGCAATTGGATATAATTGGCTTATACTAAAACATCTCTTTCTTTCAATTAGAATTTAGAAAATTGTTCTCAGTTTTCCACTTCATGCCCACATACTAAAGCAAGCTCCACCCTTCAAAATTTGGACTAAATATTATCCAGAAACAGCTACTCCATTGGGGTTTATGAATTACTATGAAACAATTCACTCTTGCTTATTAATATTGTGTATAATAATGCAAGTTTCTCCAATCGTTCCTTTAGAAACAATTGTATCTGTTTTAATGACAAAATTTACAAACAGAATCATTCAGTATTAGGAGTTCACTCTTTTCATGTGTATGTCCAATTTTACTGGCAGTTGCTTTGTTGGATTTAACTTCATTAGGTTACTCTGTGTGTGCTTGTGAGTGTGTGTATGTGTGTGTGTGTGTGCGCGCATGTGTGTGTGCATTCTATTTCAATTTTGGACTCTGTCCTTGGCTTGAAAAATCTGACCAGGTGCTAGAGAGGTAATACCTAATTGTCATTTATTTCCTCCATATAAAGGGAAATAGATATTCACACAAAATACAGTCTAATGTAGCAGAATGGGTCAGGCCAGAATGGGTCAGGCCAAAATGGTATAAGAAAACATCTAAAATCAAAACCCAACTTTAAGAATCCACAGAAACACTTTTATACAAGGATGGAAAGTAGGAAATTAAGGTCTGAGTCTGATATTGTCTAAGTAATAAAATGTGGCAGGCATGTTTGAAATTTGTAGCATGGGAAGGGTCTTCATTTCATTTTATTATTTGTTTGTTTGTTTGTTTGTTTGTTTTTGGTACCAGGGATCAAACTCATGACTTGGCCTTTGCCAAGCAGGTACTTACGCCCGCTGACCCCCAGCCCCAGGGTCTTTATTTTAGTGACATGAGGTTTCTCATTGTCTGTTAATGCAGAAATCTGAAAACCACAGCAGACCAGGTGACAAAGCGATCTGCTAGGAGAAAATGTTGGAAGCATCATTTGTAAACAGTTCTTGGAACTTAAATGCCCCATGTGTTAAACAAGATTTCTGGACATGAAGATTATACTAAGAAACAAGTACAATGAAAACTCCTGACTTAATCTGACCACTTTTATTGCCTAGTGCTTTGTAAATATTATAGTGGGATTGTTGACATAACATATCATAATATGAATTATCGGTTCATATTTCCTGAAAATTCAAATGTTTATTTCTGTTCATTTTCCTGTCAAGTAACATTAAAGAAAGCATTCCCCTTGCACATCTTTTCGAAAATAAATTATTCATTTGGATATTTACATTTTCTCCACAAACACACAAATACACTTGGTGCACAAAGTGTTTAACTGCATGTGAAAATGTTTAAATTTCCAATTTTAAATTGTTAACCTATGGTACTCACTCAGTTTCTCTGCTATTCACCTATCTCTTGCAGTCAGTCCTAGTATTGTTTATGTGGGTACAGTAAAAATCAGAAATCTACCTTCTGTTCATGCCTAACAAAGGTGTTATATAGCTAGCAGTTGGAAACAAAAGGTTTCAGAGTTCTTGTAAATTGAAGTAATTCAGAGTTGAAAAATTTGCAAAGAACCCGCCTAAGTTTTTTCATAATTTACATAAACTGTTTCAATACATGGTTGTCTTTCATCTGGGTTTCATTTACTAATGTTACAGAATGGCCTTTTTGGTGAGCAGTCTGCTATTTCTGGTTAAGTTTATCAACCTAAGTGGTATTTAATGTTTTAAAGATGTCACAATCAATAACTTTATAAGTCGGTGTATCCTTCTAAAAGGGCAATTAAAGAACAAAATATTTCCATTGATTAACAATAATTTTTGCATAGTAAACTACATCTTTGCTTCTACTAAACTGTTTTAAAACTATGAAATTATGTTTTGTAATCAAATTTTCAAAAGCATGTATATTATCCAAAGTTTTCTTGTATGTGGAACAAAAGTTCTTGAATTTACCTAGAATACTCGAGTAGCCTCAGTGATAACACTGTAGTAAGTTGAAGGACTGAAAGGAAATGCCTACTTGTGCTAACCCCTTTTGAACATAAACATCTACAAGCTAATGCTAATTTTGTTACCTGTTCCCATTAACTACCCTACTTCTCAGATGGACAAAAATACATGGAAAAAAAGATAAATTTACAAAAGTTATATTTCTAAACTGAGTCAAAAATATTTTATTGCATTTATTTAGTTCTTAGCAAATATTTCACTGTAATTTGTAGATTTTTATAATGACCTGTTCTTTTAATGAACAGCTATCCATCAAGAAAGGTTATCATGGATAAGAAATCTAATATTAAAAAATGAGCTAAATTCTTATTTTTATTATTTTAATTTTTTTTAAAATATGGAACACTTCACGAATTTGTGTGTCATCCTTGTGCAGTAGCCATGCTAATCTTCTCTGTGTCATTCCAATTTTAGTATATGTGCTGCCGAAGTGAGCACTAAATTCTTATTTTTAAAACTGATGCCAAGCAAAATAGATAAAATTACCTTAACAGAGAATTGCAAAGTAAAGAAAACATCTATCTAAACAAATTTTGCATGGCAATTAAACAGATCACATACTGCAGAGCACTACTCTGTTATAAAGAAGATAAACTTGAATCACTCATAGGAAAATGGTTTTACTTGAGACCATAAAATTAAGTGAAATAAATCAGGTACAGGAGCTTAAATACCTTGTGGTTTCATTTATATGAGAAACACAAAATATAAGTAAGGAGTGTAATAAAAGACAGATAATAGGAAGTAAGGGAATCTTATTCAAGTGAAAAAGAATCAAAAAGATGGAGAGTAGGAGAAAAGAGAGGAGGAAAAGAGATGAAAAGAGAACTGAGATCTGTAACCTACGTGCACTGTCTACCCACAGTGAATTATAATCATTTTGTAGTGCAAACACAGTACTAATACAAAAGCCTGAAAAAAAAATTAAAAGATCATGGACTTATATCAAAAAATTAAATATAAACTACAAAAAAGATACCAGTAATTTCACAAGCCCATCAAAAGTTGAAAATTATTGTAATTACAGATGTTGAAGGGAATATGGCACATAAGAAACCCATTTATTATTACAGAAGACATATTAAATTATGTCAATTACGTTACATTAACTGCTAAAAGGAGTAAAAGTTCATACAACATTCTGTGAAGGCAATTTGGGAAATTGTACCCTTTTAAAAAAATATAGTTTGAACCACCAGATTTTAAACATTAATGTAAATATTTATTTTGCATTGGTGTGTGTACACAAACCACTCACACTCACATTACATGTTACAAATCACATGTTTATATCAAATGATTTTCCCTTTAAAATACAATAGAATTTAACTTTGAAGGGAATCTGGCAAATGCATTAGTATTATCATGGCCATTAGCAATAGAATGTTATTAAAAATAAGTAATTTGCAGAGATTATGTGCAGAGTAAATCAGCTTTTTAAAAATAAATATAGAAATGTAAATGTTCAGTACATGTGTGTATTAGAACATTCGGAGCAGATACCTAAAACATCTTGGTATTTTGTTATGAGGTCATTTTTAACTTCATACATTTCCCTATCATTTAAGTTTTCAATTATGCTTTACTTTTATAATTAGAAAAAAAAATCAAGCCATCTTAAAAGACATATACTCTGTGCTATTTCTTGCAGTTAATTAAAGAAAGAATTTTGTGTTACAGCCTAGATTTATTGAAGCATGAGGTAAAGAAAATAGGAGAATGTAATTACTTAGGTTCTCCTGCATCCTATGGGTTTGTTTACCTTGCATGATGTGCTGAGATGGGAAACTATGGCTACAATGAAAATGAATCCTGGGAGCCAGTTGTTTTGTGGATAGATTTATTTTTATAGTTTTCTTAGTGTTTGTCTAAAGAAGGAAAAGACATAACATGAGAATGAGAACGATAAAATACCTCATTTCGTACCTTCTTTTATTGACAGGTTTAAGTAATATCGTATGCTTACAGATCACCTATTTTAGAGTGTGAAGTATATTTACGGGCACCTAATAATCATCAGCACATTCTTGTGCCTGCCTGCAGATTCATGAGCTGACCATGTGAATAAACTCAGGCAGACAATTACCCAGTGGCAGTTAATTTTTGAGTCTTTGGCCAATTAAATCGAGTTAACTTATTTTCGCATTTCATTAATTGATTGGTACGACCAACTGCGTTTTAATATCATGCATTTTTGGCAAAATAGGGTAAAACTGTCACAATCTTTGTGAAAACGTCTTTCCCATGTTCAAGAGTAATTAGAGTTATACTGAAGCTCTGATATAGGAAATTGTCTTCCAATACAAACTGTCTCATTTTGTAATTAAGATTCATGATTTTTTGGAAAATTTGAATTAGGAAAACTGTGTAAGTCTTAATCTCCTGATCATTCTTTCTCTTAACAACAATTAAGAGACTGCTGTCAGACCTAGACAGGTAAAGCTTGTGAGCATTATCTTTCCAGGAATATTGTCAATTAAATAATTGACATTATAATTAAAAAAAGACATGAGTTGAGGCTTTTAAGGAAATTTTTAAACTTCCTGTTAAATGGGGAACAGCCTTGACAAAAGAGGAGAGAAAACTGGGTATGAAGGAACACACATGTAGCTCTAGATCTCTGGGAGGCTGAGGCAGTAGGAACACATGTTTGAGCCCAACCTGGGCAAGTTACTGACTTAGCAAGACCATCTCTCGAAGAGCAAAGACAGAAAGAACAGCAATAACAACAAAAACAGCAAAAACACGAGGAAAAGTATTCTAAGCAGTAGACATTTTTAGAAGGGAAAACTATCACATTATACAAGAAAGTTGGTGCCAGTGTTATTGGCAACCAAACTGAGTGAAACAGCAGAAGGATGTTAACTTTGACTTTAAAAAGAAGTCTAAGGGATGCAGGGGCCACAGAGAGGGATGTGCAATTACATTGCACTGTGCAACGTTTTGACCAGGGTGCACCCTCACCAGCTGGGTACGAGGATTCCCAGTGTCTCACCACCCGTCTCCGTAGTCTGTTTGGGCTTTGCCGTTATTGCTAATGCCCTGAATGCATACAGGTGCACCTGAAAAGCTGTGTAGATCTTGCAGTTTTAAACAATCCATAGAGATATTAAAACATAAAATTCTCAAAGTTCCTTCCATTTATGAAATAATTTGAAGATGTTAGAGAGGACCCATTGAGGAAGATGAAAACATTTCTTTCTTGCCAGAGGACTTTATTGTACAGCTATTTTAGATGCTTTTTGTTCTTTTTCCCTAGAAACATACACTGCTGAAACAATAAACCATTAGAGTGCAAATTTTATACTTTAAATAACCATTAACAAATGAAGGCCAGATTAACCATATGCTTGTGAAATGTTGGTTTAATTTTATAAATTTGTTGTTTATAATTAGAAAATAATCATTCTAGAGAACCGCATTTAAGCAAGCTCCATTTGCAGTGCAATGCTCCTAAAATAATTAGAGCAGTGTAATAGTATCATGGATATAATAGTATTGATCAAAAGAATAGATGCAAAAGCCAATGGAATTTCACATAAAAATTAAATAGAGTAAAATAATGATAAGATTATTTCAGAAAGTTCTGCATAAATCTAAAAGTTTAATTGTATTTAAAAACTACTGGCTTCTGCAGTCTCATTATCTTTTTGTTACACCCAGGTACTTGTACTCCCGCTATTAAATTTTTACTTCAGGAAATATCCTAGACAGTAACGGCTGAGCTCTATTGAGCACAAATCACTGGACAAAGAATGTAATTAACAAGAGGCATGCCATTTTCAAGAGCTCACTCCTAAAACAATCACATGTATGGTTTTTCTTCTGAATATTCTTTCCATGGGTATCTGGGTACCACAAATTGATAGCCATTAACACAGTATGGCATAAGATCTTCGAGTTATCCAAAAGGAGATGGGATATTCATCTAACTACAGTACATGATGATTGCTTTGGATACTATTTGTTCTATTTCTTGCCTTCTGAATTTCCATCCACCCCTCATCCTTTAAGTTCTCTAAATCACCTGACTGCAGCCCTAGCTCTATAGGTGAGTCCTTAAATGTCTGCATAGAGGACGGTAATCCCACCAACCTGGAACACCAGACTGAAGTATTTAAATAACTAAAAAATATATGTCTATTCAGTCTAAGTAATTGAAACTTCTTTATTTTTGTATTATAATTAACAATGTCTTAACTAATACAATGAAAAATCCTGTAACTCCATGTTCCAACTTTGTTTTTCTTTTCTGAAATTCTGTTGAGTACTTGATCGAGGTGACCTTTTCTGTTAATTGTTGTCTATGTTTCCTTGGATGGAGCTTTGCTTATAGTACAAATCAAGTTATTAATTAAATAGTTTTAATTATAGATGAAAAATCTTACACACTATCTTGGGACAGATCAAATAACTTAATACGATGTCAGTTTGGGTCTTCCAACAAGCAGAATTATAACTATATGAAATTTATTGGGGGAAAATACTGTGAATGGTAAAAAAAAGAAGAGGCAAGAGTAAACTGGAAAAAGTTTTAGTTCCCAATATAGATCAGATACTTGGGAAAAGAGAGAGGGAAGAATGAATTAGGCAGGAAGAGTCTCATACTGCAGTGAGTTCTCAAATATGTTTCACTCTGGTCTCAGTGTCCTGAGCCAGAGTTACCTAATGACAAATTCCAGGCTCAGGAAAGAAAACCACAGCGACAGTGCTTTCAACAGGCTGCCTCCAGAATGGATCTGAGCAGACTAATGGGCAGCAGTTGGCAGCTGGGGTAGCTGTCCACAGTACTGTCTCCTGGAGATGATACTGACAAACTTTCCTAGCAACAATAAAAATGGGAATAAAATACTGAAATTAACTGGAAAAAAATAGCAGTTAAGTCCCATAACAACAAAGGACTATTATGTTACATATTATTTGTTGCCTTCTTTCTTATGAATTTCATGACTCCACTTCTATCCTTACAGGAAGAGACCATTTGTGTTCACCCATTTATGGTGATCCTATTTCTGTCAAAATTGACTGATTAAAGAAAATAATATATTATTCTGGCAAATGAAACAGGATGTCTATCGATGATTTCCTGAAAAATCTCTGTTCTCTCCCAAGAAGTACATTCTGAGGAAAGTGAGCTCTTTTCTTCTGGAAGTTGATGCCTATACACATTTGTTATGGCTTGTGTCTAAGTGCCCCCCCAAAGGCTCATGAGTCATACGTGAGGCTTTTTCAAAGATGGCTGGTTCTAGAGGCAGGATTGGGCTGGGGATTTAGCTCAGTGGCATAAGTGCCTGTCTAGCAAGCATAATGTTGCAAGTTTGATCCCTCATATCAAAAACAAACAAACAAACAAACAAACAAACATCATATCCTTGAGCCAGCTTGCTGCTCTGGTAAGTGGCTGTGGCCTGGCAAGCCACAGCCGCTCCAGGGCAAGAACCATCAGTGTTTCCTGAGATCCTTGCCATGTTGGAACTTGGGGTGCTGGGAAAACAAGCAGCCAGTACGCCACTCTGGTAAGCGGCTGTGAGCCTACCAGTGCATGGGCTAAGAATCAAACATCATCTCCCTCCCCCTCCATCAGCAAGTGGGAGCCAGAGATCTGAGCATCTCTTGTGAGTTTGACTATATGCAATATAGCAAATAAGGGGGATTTCCTTCTGCCATCTCTTTGAAGGCAAATATTTTTATCACTGTTTTGCTTTGTTCTGATTAATGGTATTGCTCTATTCAATATTCTGTTTTTATAAGTTTGGTATTTCCTTCATTTTTGCTGTACCTGATTGAAGGAACAACTATTGTGAAGAAAACGAGATGTACTATTGTACTTATTACTGTTATCCTGGTAACCTGCTGTGAGGTTCTGTACCAATTTCACTACACTGTCTCAATTGGCTTTGTTCCATCTTGTTCTGATGTATTTTACTACCTTCTAAATAAATAAATAAATAAATAAATAAATAAATAAAATTTTTAAAAATAGCAAAATAATATATATAATAAATATTTGTTCTCTTGAAATAAATTTTTTAAAAAATAGAGGCAGGATTGATTCAAGGTGCAATGCTGGGATCAAGGGCCTATGAATCAGGGTGTGCTTCTACCCTAAATTCCCTGGATAAAATAAGGAATACAAAGAGCTGTGATCATCTCTTGTTGCTTTGTTACTTCTTCCAGTTATGAACTTTTTCTCTTCTGCAGTGTTTGCCTGCTATACAACCTGTCTTGGAGCTAGCAGAGTAGGGACTGAAACTTCTACAAACTGTGAGACAAATAAACATTTCCTCCCTTTTGGTTATTTTGGCTCAGCGTCAAGAAAAAGTAACTAAAACAGAATTTGGTACCAGAAGCAAGGTGTGGCAGTGCACATATGTAATCCGAGATTTTGGCAAGCTGAGGCATAAGGATTGCCATGAGTTGAAGGCCAGTCTGAGCTACATAGCAAGACCTGTCTCAAAAACTTCAAAAAATAAAAATAAATAAAGGCATTTGTTACAAAGAAGTGGAGTCATTGATGTGATTGTATCTGACCATGTAGTTTAGGAGCCTTGGAAGCTGGTTGTGGGAAGAGAAGAGTTTGCAAAGGTTTGGAGACACCAGTTGAAAAAGTAGAGCTAGAATGCCTTAGACAGTTATTTGATAGGAGATTCTGGTCAGAGCTCAGAGCATCAGAACGCTGACAGAAATTACACCAGAAATCATGCTGGGAAGAAGGACTACATCGGCTCTTGGAGTCCAGATGTGGGGTATGCCTTGCCAGAAGGCTTGTCTGCATTTTGCTCATGTCCAGAGACCATCTGAGACTGAGATTAAGGGCAGCAGACTAATTAACCTGGCAGAAGAAATTTCAAGTCAATCTAATGTTGAGGCAGTGGCATGGCTTTCGTCAAGGGCTTTTAGCCAGTTTTATGTTGAGAACCCAGAGCAAAGAGCCCAGAAGAATGATTTAGAACATTTTTAGTTTGGCCAGAAAGGAAGCTCCAGTAAAGTTTTGACTGAAAAAGATGGGAGATATTGGCTGTTAAAAAGACTAGCAAGAAAAAACTAAGTATTTCAAAAGAAGACAACAGAAAAGTCTCACTAAATTGGAATTTCCTGAGAAGTTATTGAGAATATACATATTTAACAACCATCTCAGTAGTTCTAATGAACAAAGAATAAGTGGGAAATGATGCTCACTTTCAAAATTTTAACTGTGAGGACCATGCAGAAGTATAAAGAAGGTATGGCATAACATTGAGAAAAAATGTAGGCATATAGAAATTATTTGGGAATATTATGATTATATTTACCTATAACTTTGTAAATACATGGATAAATTCAAATGAAGAACTCTAAAAAATTGGGTCAATTATTTTCCAAATTAATTTTTACAGTGTCATGTTAGTACTTTTCTTAAAGGAAATGATTACATGTATTATTACAAAATGGTTCAATGCATGTAGAATTTACCTAGAATTAGATTTGATTACAAAAATCTCTTCACATATTACACCAAGTTTTTCTCAATTTTAATCAGAGGGTTTTAATATTTTATCTAAGAAATAAAAATAGATTCAAATGAAGAATGTGTATATATTTAAAATTTTAAAGTATATATTTGATTTAAAAGTACATATCAAAATCTACTAGAAAAACTATTGAACTGTTAAATGGATATATATTATCAAAAAATATAAAACTTAACTTGAAAAGGTGAAATCTTTACTCACAAGCCATAAAATCACTGTAGTTTTGATTAGAAAAAAATATTTGCTACTTTTGGATAACTTTAAATCAGAAGACATTGCATTCAAAAACAATATTTTTGCTTATATTTAATAAAATACTTGGAAGAAATATGTTGATTTTATACTGTGAAGTTGAATTTTGTCTTAATTTCTCTAAGCAAGGATTATTTTTCAAAGGCAGACACACAACAACTTACTCCTTAAAATGTAGCATTCTTATAAGAACTAAGGAAAAAATTCTTTCAAAAATGCCTTAGACTACACTGTGATATTTGTGCATACTCAGTATTTCATAGGGATAAAACTTTACAGGGAATGGGAGTGGGTAGCATTACCTCCATTTGCTAATGAGAAAAACTAGGCTCAAAGGATTAAGAGACTTGCACAGGGGCACACTGGTGAACAGGTAAATTCTAATCCTTGTTCTATTTTGTGTAATTCCTAACACCTACTTTTTGCATCTTTCTTTGTCATTAAAATAAACAACTGTATCATATATGCATAGAGTTTATGTGATGAGAAAATGAAGTGGCATGCTTGAACATTTTTAAAGGATGAAAAAATACAATACAAACACCCTAATAAATAAACCCTTATTTAAATAATAGAAAGTAGGTAATGATACATTTTAAATGTGCATGAAAAACATATTAGCAAACAATACATGACAAAACATCATTGGCACTGTTTTGCAGAGTCATAAGAAATCACTAGTACCATCGAAATCACAAGTCAGGTACTATTAACTTTTTCCCAAGTTGAATGAAATTTTTTATTTCATGATCTATTAAATTTCATTCTTAGCATTTATTAATTTTACTCAAGATTTTAAAGTTGAATGCTAGATGAAATGTTTGCTTTGGTTAACTAATCTTTAATAATGTTCTAGATTGAAATTAATATGGCTTCCAAGTGTTTATTGTTTTTGAACCCTATCATCACCATCCAGAAATATTACAAAGGCTTTTAGAAAACAACTTCAATGTGTTTAACTGAAAAGTCTCTTTTATTACTTTGTTAAAAGTTGAAACATGAAATTCTTTATGTTGGCAACTAGTGAAGAATGATATGCTTGTCACTGGAAATAGTTGAGCTATAAAGTACTGATGTGTGAAACTTACAACAGAAATTCAGAATGACCTTACCTTCCAATGATAAAAATAGAAACTTTGTAATAAATTTCTTCTAAGCATCACCTTAACAATGTACTTCTGTGTTCCAGCTTCATAAGGCTCTTCCTAATACACAGGATTAAATCAAGTTAGCTACCAAGGACTCTTGACATAGGTTAGTATTCATTTCTCCCAGGTAAAGAAAGGTTAAACAGTAGCATACCCTATAGTACACAAAGCAAAAGGGAAAACTCCCTCTCTTTCTCTCTCATGAATTATTTTTTCTGTCTCATTTTTAAAACTTCTAAACTTTAAAATATTCATGTAATATAAAATAATTCTAATTATGTAAATGCCTAATTTTTTTCTGTCTTGTCCTGTTCTTCCAAAGAAAAACCAAATCTATTTCTCAATTTTTTCTTCTTTCAAACACTTCACCAAGTATTTTGTGTGTTAGATATTCAGCTTGTTATTTAAATGGGATAGTCACTGCCTTTCATATTTGCAACAGGTACCAACATATATCTAAAAAATCCTAAGATGATTCCTTTCAAAACACCAGTGATATATGGAGCCTCTTCCTAATCAGCTCCATTACTTAACTATTTTCATTCTAGTAGCACCTTCAAGCTTTCCATCAGTGTTATTTGTCTTTACTTAAATGGCTCCTTCCTCATGGGAAGGATCAAGGCCAAAAAATTAATTCAATCAATTGTCTAACAATACTTAGAAATGCTCAATTACCAGAGTACCAGCCCATGGTGCTGGCCAGGGAGAGTTCAAGACCATCACTCTCAGCTGTGAACTGCCCGCCCTGCTCCCTAAAACACTGGAGTAGGCTCAGGAGGTTTTGCAGGCCTGAGTGGACCACACTCAGCGACCTTCTTTCAGTCCAAGGAACCAAAGCCGTGCGAGGGAGTCAAGACTGCATAAGGGCAGTACCAGCCCACCTGCATTGGCCTTGGGAGAGTTTAACAACATTGCTCCCAGCGGTTAAGTGCCCACCCACATTCCTAAAACACTGGACTTGGCTCTGGATGTCCTGCAGGCCTGACTGGACCACGCTCAGCAACTTTCATTTAGTCTCAGGAGCTGAGTGCGCAGGAGGTGATTTCCAACACACCTGGGGGAAGCTTTGGAACATTGCTCAGAACACAGAAATATATGAAAATGGCAAGTTGAAAGACCAAAATGAAATCTCACACCTCCAGCCCATCCCAAGAAAGCCTAGGAGCCATGTACATACAAGAAAAATATAAGCCATACACCTAAAATGCCTGAAATGATATCAACTGAAATAAAGAAGCAATTCTGAGTAGCTATAAAGGAACTCAAATCAGAAATAATTTCCCAGGTCAAAGAAGAAATGATAAAAGTAGTGAAAGAAATACTGAACACCTCTAAAAAAGACACCATTCAAAAATTAAAGGAACAAAGCAAAAAGATATAATCCCTGAATGAATAGTATAAGAAACAAACAGAATGTATGAAGCAGATTCAAAGAGATATACAGGAAATCAAAAATTCTACTGAAAGTTGCCAAAACCACCTCAACAAAAGTGAAGACAGAATTTCAGATCTCAAAATAAGATTGCAGCTAGTGAATAGGAAAGGAAAGATCTTTTAAAAATAACAAGAAATCAGGAAATAACAATTCAAAAGTTAAAAGACAATGCATAGAAAAACAACATAAGATTGATAGGGATTAATGAAAAAGAAAGGAACAACACAAATGACATCAAGAGGCTATTTACAGAAGTAATAGATGAAAATTTCCCAAATATGAGAATGGAAACTGACATACAGATTAGTCAAGCATATAGAATTCCAAACAGCCATAACCAAAATAAAACTATACCCAGACATATAATAATCACCATCCCAGAAATCCAACATAAGAACAGAATATTAAGAGCTGTTAGAGAGAAAAGACAGATCAGCTATAAAGAAAAACCTATCAGAATCACAGCAGACTTCTCAACACAAACAAGGAAGAGCATGCAGTGAAGTATTTCAGATCCTAAAGGAAAACGACTTTCCAACCCAGACTGATGTATCCTGCAAAACAGTCTTTCAAAATGGATGGAGAAATGAGATACTTCCATAACAAAGAACAGCTGAAGAACTTCATGATAACCAAACTAGCCCTGCAAAGAATACTCAAAGACATTCTAGATACACATAGGAAAAAACCACTAAGCAAGGTAGACAACTAAACAGAATAGAAAGATAAAGATACAACAGCAGAAGGATAACATGTCAACAATAAAATGATTTATAAGACTTATAACCATTAATGTAAATGGCCTCAAATCACCAATTAAAAGAAATGGACTGGCAGAATGGATCAAGAAACAATCATATGCTGTCTACAAGAAACCAATCTAACCCAAAAGAAAACTCATAGACCAAAAGTCAAAGGATGGAAAACAATACTTCATGCAACAGGAACCCAAAAAAAGTAGGGGTAGCTATTCTATTTGCAGACAATGTGAACCTTAAACCAAAAATGATTCAAAGAGATAAAGAAGGTCACTACATACTAGTTAGGGGAAAACTTCAAGAGGAAAAGATAACAATCTTAAATATCTATGCACCGAATTCCAGAGCACCCATCTATACAAACCAAGTATTAACAGAAATGAAAAATCAAATAAGCAATAACACAATTATAACAGGAGACCTTAACACACCATTGACACAAAGGGACAGATTAACTAGACGGAAAATCAACAAAGAAATAACAGAACCGAACCACACCTGTGAACAAATGGACTTGATAGATGTATACAGACTGTTCCACCCAACAATACCAGAATATACGTTCTTCTCAGCAGTACATGGGATATTCTCTAAAATAGACCTTATACTAACCCACAGAACATATTTAAGTAAATGCAAAAGAATTGAAATTATCCCATGCATGTTATTGGATCATAGCACCATAAAACTAGAAATTAATGATAAAACAAACTTCAAAAACCCCACAAACACAAGGAAATTGAATAATACACTCTTGAGCAAACAGTGGGTCACAGAGGAAATTAAAGAAGAAATTAAACAATATCTACAAGCAAACGAGAATACAAATACAATTTACTGGAATTTTTGGGATGCAATAAAAGCAGACCTCATAGGAAAATTCATTGCACTGAATTCCCATGTCAGGAAAACAGAACAAACACAAATAAACAACCTAATATTACACCTCAAACATCTAGAAAAACATGAGCAAACCAAGCCCAAAGCCAAAAGGAGGAAATTATAAAGATCAGAGCAGAAATGAATGCAATAGAGACTAAGTCCTTACCAAAACAGAAGAGCCCAGACCCAGACAGATTCACTGCGGAATTCTACAAGAAATACAAAGAAGATTTAATGCCTACACTCCTCAAACTCTTCAGTGAAATACAAAAGGAAACAATTCTTCCTAAGTTATTCCTGGAAGCAAATATTACTCTAGCACTAAAACCTGAGAAAGACCCAACTAAAAAAGAGAACTATAGGCCATTCTCCCTAATGAACATACATGCAAAAATTCTCAGTAAAATATTGTCAAACAGGATGCAGGAAATCATCAAGAAGATTATACACCATGACCAAGTAGGATTCATCCCAGGCATGCATGGATGGTTCAACATACATAAATTAATAAATGTAACCCACCACATCAATACAGCCTAAAGTAAGAATCACATGATCATTTCTATAGATGCAGAAAAAGCTTTTGATAAGTTCCAACACTCCTTCATGATAAGAACCCTATAGAGAATTGGAATAGATAGACTTTACCTCAATATGATAAAGGCCATCTATGACAAACCAACAGCCAGAATCATATTAAATGGTCAAAAACTGAAAGCCTTTACCTTGAAATCAGGCACAAGACAAGGATGTCTCTTATCACTGCTCCTATTCAACATAGTACTGGAAATACCAGAGCAATAAGACAAGAGAGAGAAATAAAAGGAGTAAAGATAGGAAAAGAAGAAGTTAAATTATCATTATTTGCAGATAGCATGATATTCTACAATAGAAGACCCTCCAAAATTCCATTGAAAGACTCCTAGATATAATAAATAAATTCAGCAGTGTACCAGGATACAAAGTCAATACTCAAAAATCAATAGCATTCCTATACACTAACAACAAAATCACTGAGACAGAAATAAGAGAAACCACACCCTTCATGCTAGCATCTGAAGAAATGAAATAATTAAGAATTAATCTAAAGAAAGAAGTAAAAGATTTATACAGGGAAAATTATAATACCCTGAAAAAAGAAATCAAACAGGACCTCAGAAAATGGAAAGACATCCCTTGTTCATGGATAGGAAGAATAAATATTGTGAAAATGGCCATTCCCCCAAAATTGTTCTACAGATTCAATGCAATCCCAAGGAAAATACCACTAACACACCTCATAGATCTAGAGAATTCACTCCTAGAATTCATCTGGAAGCAGAAGAGACCTAGAATAGCAAAGGCAATTCTAAGCAGCAAAGCCAAGGCAGGAGGCATCACAATCCCTGACTTGAAGTTATACTACAAAATGACTACAATAAAATCAACATGGTACAGATCTGAAGATCAATGCAACAGATTAGAAGATACAACCACAGCTACAAACACACTCAACCACCTTATCTTTGATAAAGGGGCCAAACATGATCAATGGAAGAACATAATCTCTTTAATAAATGGTGCTGGAAAAACTGGCTATCCATATACTGAAAACTAAAATTACACCCATGCCTACCACCATGTACTAAACTAAAATCTAAATGGATCAAAGATCTAAATATTAAAACAGATACACTAAATCTGTTGGAATAAAAAGTAGGTAAAAATCTTGAAGACATAGGGGTAGGTAGAGAATTCATGAACAAGAATCAAACTGCATGGGAAATACTTACCAGAATCAATAACTGGGATCATGTCTTACTAAAGAGTTTCCACACATCAAAAGAAATCTTCAGCAGAGTGAAAAGAAAACCCACAAACTGGGAAAAAATCTTAGTGAACTGTCCCTCAGACAAAGGACTTCTTTCTAGAACTTATAAAGAAATTTAAAAAATCAGACCCCCAAAATTCAAACAAGCAATCCAAAAATGGGCATCTGAGATGAACACACAGTTCTCAGATGAAGAAATACAAATGGCAAATAAATACATTAAAAAGTGTTCATCATCATTAGTCATTAGATAAATGCAAATTAAAACCACACTGAGATACCATCTCACTCCAGAAAGAAAGAATGGCCAGGATCAAGAAAATTACCAACAACAAATGCTGGAGAGGCTGTGGGGAAAAAGGAACTCTTTTGCACTGTTGGTGGGAGTGTAGACTGGTGCAACCTCTGTGGAGGTCAGTCTGAAGATTCCTCAAAACCTAGGATTGGAGGTCCCATTTGACCCAGCTATTCCACTGCTAGACATGGTCCCAGAAGAACTGAAAACATCATACCACAGTGATATATGTGTGCTTATGTTTATAACAGCACAATTTGTAATAGCCAGATCTTGGAAACAGCCTAAGTGCCCATCAACTGAGGAATGGATAAAAAAGTTGTGGTATTTTTATACAATGGAGTACTACTCAGCTATAAAGAATGATCACATTGAGATATTTATAGGTAAATGGATGCAACTTGAGACCATACTCATAAGTGAAATAAATCAAACTCACATGTATAAATACTATATAGTCTCCCTAGTATAAGAAATGGTAAGAGTACATAAGATTTTATGTTAATCATGATTCCCCATTACATTGGTTTCAAACCTTATAATGTTTTCATGCATTAGTTGGAATGGTTTTATTCTTTTTTGTTTCACCCTATTATGTGTGACGGTATGAACAGGTATTTTGAAGAAAAGACATTATGGCAGCCATTGTTGCTTTGATATCATCTTGCTCTGAAGTCCTACAATGCTTTTGTTCTTCTATTATCATTGGTTCTATCATGTTGTGTCTTATTGGATTTTAATATATGTGATAGTATAAACAAATGTTTTATGGAAAATGAGATATTATAGTAGCCATTGTTCATTTTCTGTTATTTGCTTTTGAATGCCCTGTAGTACTTTCGTTCTCTTAAATGGTTTTATACTATTTTGTTATGTTTGATATTATTCTGTGTGAAGCTATGCTCAACTATTTTAAAGAAAGAGACATTATGGTAGCTACTGATAATACCGGTTGTCTTGTTGTGAAGTGCTGTGTTGCTTACATTGTTCTGTTTTGAGCTGTTTGTTATGTCCTCTCTTTTTTATTCTCTTTAAAATAAAATTTAAAAAAATAAATTCACAAGTACCTACATCCAAATGTATTGTTAATTGCTTTTGCCTCTAAAGTTCTTTTACTCTTGTTATCCAAAGATGCCACAAATTCTCTGGTTATCATAGACTCTCATCACTCGACTATAACCTTATTTCATTAATTTTAACAATTATCATAAATGTGTCCAGCTTCTTTACTTTCTTATGTCTTATTTACTTTTATTCTGTCTAATCACTTATTTAAAAAAAATTCTCCTGAACCTTGCCTTATATGTATCTAAAAATCCAAGTATGTATATAGTATTGCTTGCTGTTGCCCTATTTGTTTCTTAACATGTCCTTCTACTGTTTTACTGTTTCCCAACAGTGTGAGATAATATCTGAAATTCACTTAGCAAGGTAATAGCTTCCTGCTGTCTGTTCTATGTCAACAAAGCCAAGGTTAAAGGAGCCAAAGTAATCTTAGGAAAGTCAAGGGTGATTCACACTAATAAAATTACTTAGACTAATAACAGAAACAAAATGCAGTCAGACTAGCCTGCTGAAGGTCCTCCATCTATGAAAATGATGGATGGCATCACAGATTAGAATAGACATAAGATCTTTCAAATGCATCACCAGTAGTCCATTGACCTGAAATGCTATATCTGTATCTTGTTTAAAAGATTTTATTGTTTAAAAATTTATATTTTATTTAATTTAAGAAATAATTCAATAAAATATTCCTTTGCAATTTACCCAAATTAGACAAAATATGAATATTTTTGGACATAACATTAAGAAACAAATTTAATAAGCTTTATACTATTTGTGATATACCTTGACAGTTCTGGAGAAGTTTAGTATGTGGCTGTTAACAAATATGATATAATTCTCCACTCATGGTTTTCAGTGGAACATGTTTTCTATTTTTTAAATTTTATTGAATTATAAAATGATACATAACACATTGCATTAAATAATATTAAAGATGTTAAAAAGGAATCAACCAGTCCCCAAAATTAGTGTTACCATCTGCCTCTCTTTCCTTTTTCCCTGTGCAAATATGTAGTTTAAAAAATTAAACCCTGGGGCCAGGGATTTAGCTCAGTGGCATAAGCGCCTGCCTGGCAAGCACAAGGTCATGAGTTCTATCCCCAGTACCAAAAAAAGAAAAAAGAAAAAGAAAAGAAATTAAACCCTACTTCATTATAAATTTTGCCTTTTTATTTTATTTTTAACAGTCTGAACATTTTACATAGCATTGAAAAGTATAGATATCATTTTCAGTGACAAGAAAATTATATATTTATGGGTTGAGATTTTGAGATTTAGTTTGGTGGCATGAGCACCTGTCCAGCAAACAAGTGGCCATGAGTTTGAGCCCTCATACCAAAAAAAGTATACTTATTTTCCATAACAATTATTATATTAATGCCCATTTACAATGCTGTTTTCTATTTTTAGTATTTTATTTCTTTTAGCTTAGTATGTATACACATGTTGATGGAGTTCAGTGTAATACTTCACCAAATGCGTATTTCATACATTGATTAAATTTAAGTTCCTTATATCAAACCTCCACCCCTGTCCTACCTTACGAACCTTTAGTAAGCAATATTTACTACTAAATACTGCTACAAAATTTAGCTTCCACTTGAGAGAGTATATGCCATTTGTCTTTTTGTGCCTGGTTTATTTCACTGAACAATGTGATCCGGGATCTTTCTATGAGTGACTCTGGAACCTTATTCTGCATGATCTAGCCTGACACTGGAATAGTCCTGAGCCAAAGCTCTAAGCACACAACCTGAACCCTGACTCACTAGGGAGGATATTTTAGCTATGATAATTCATCTTAGCTTAACATATTTATTTCATGTACCAAGAAATGAAATTAATCATAAAAAATCAGTTACTTCCTTTTAACTCATAGTGTCCTGTGTTAAATTCCTTTCAGATGTTGATATCTTTTTTTCCAGATGTTGATATTTTAGTATTCTAATGGAAACACTTATAAACCCTAAGATTGATAGGTATTTTTAGAATTAACCTGGATAATTCTGAGATATGCATTGTAAAGCAATTATGTACTTGTATAAATATAGAACTTACTTATACAAACAGATTCTGTAACCTATTATACAGCTAAAGAATGTAGTGTCTAGATATGTAGACACATATATATTATTATAGCATGTGAAATTTATTCTATTGTTCCTAGGGCTATCAGGAACAAAATACAAATTAGATAATACACCAGAGAATGACACGCATCAAAGAGACAAGATAAACCTGAGTTGTATGAGGCTTTTGCCTGTCTAATATGTCATATGATTTTCTTTTTTCTTATTTTTTTCCAGGAGAAAGCATGAACGTAGTCCCCTACTACCACAAAGTATGCGGTCGAGTTTTCCACATTTGGGGAAATCGCGGGGTTCAGCACATCCAGAGTGCAATGGATAAACCTCGCCCTGGGAAAACCACCTTTATGATCATGGTATCTCTCCTGCCAGGTAAGTATGTCATATGATTTTCTAGTAAGCTTTTTTATGCATAGGAGCATGCACTAATATGACTAAACATGTATCACATATTTATAGTAATATGGTAAGTACAAAGCTGGTAACTTTATTATAAAGTATTATATATTGTGTGTAATTGTATATAGTATACTTTTGCATGACTAGCAGGCTTTTGTACTCCAGCATCACCAAATACTTGTAAATAACACATTGTTCTACAACATTATGATGGCTACAGTGTCACTAAGCAATAAAAAATTTCAACTTCATTATAACCTGGGATCACTGCTGTAAATATGTGTCCATCATTGACTGAAATGTCATTATACAGTTCAAGAATATTTCCCATTATATGGGCAAAGATCTCTCTATGATCAATTATGTATTTTATATCAAGAAATATATAGATTACATATCAATAAGGAAAAATGTAAAAATTCATAAGGCAATAACACAGGCAGGCTAATGCTTAGTGATCTAGTTAATAGATTAATTGAAATGTGTAATTCTAATATGATTGTTTCTCTGTAAGGCCTTCAGACTTGCTATGGTGGAATGTTTGATTTTTTTCAGCCTATTTTATTTATTTTGCAATAAACAGTAGTATTGATTTTTTACTTTCCTTATCAGGATCGTATCTGAACTCAGAAGTAGGAATTCTGATCATTCTCAGCTACAGAAGCACCAACATTAAGTTATAATTATGGCTGTAATTGGAAATAAGAAAAGGACATCCTTTTTTGAGCAAATGCACTGTTTCCTTGCCTTTCTTTGACCAAAGGCATAAGGAATTGGTAATGAATGAAATAATAGAATAATTCAAACAGTAAATGCTTTGCCTCTTTTTGTTAATGATAATCTGTTCTATGTTGGCATAGCCTAGGGAAACCTCTACTATACAACTTGAGGAATATATAATTGTTTTGCTTTAATCACTTTGTCTAGGATATAGGCACTAAGACAATATTATGTCCGGAAAAAATAGTAGAGGAATTATCTAACTGATAAAAAAAGGAACAGCCCAGCAAACCTCAGAGTTATGGGTACACACTGTAGGCATGACTCTTCATGAAAAAGCAAAAGAATAAAGGAAGAAAAGTATGGGAAATGCATGTGTTACTTACTATAGCAAAGTTACAAAGAAAGAACAATAACGTTTTCCGGGAGTCCTGTGCCGAAGGTTCCCATCAGAGCAGTTCTGTGTCTCCAGAGAACAGATTTGTTTTGTTTTTTGTATTCTGGCTTCTTTCACCCATTGACTGGGAGCAGCAAATTGGAAGTATGGTTTTGAGTGTACATGGATATAGAGATATATTTCAAAGCACAACCACACTGGCACAAGGATCGGTTACTGGGTCATTAGTAAATTTCTGGAAGGCAGATTTTCATGGCTACTACATAAACTAAACTGTCATGGCTACTGAGTCACTAAGTGTTCTCTGCAGAACAAGCATGAGCAGTGACAATACACAAACTCTTCTTTTTGACCGAAACCTTAAAATGCCATCATCATGAATCTGTTTCTAATTGAGCATTAGGAAATATACGACAGTAATATATCCCACTTCTGGTCAGCAAAGTCAATGTTCACAATATAGATTTCTCTTTTAAAAAAGATATTCACATGAATTGTCTTCTAACCTGTTCACTAGAGAAAATATTAGTTGAATATCAATAAATCACACAAATTCCATTTTACCAAATATTCTTGAACAAACATAGACAAAACAACAAAGCAATTTACATTCCTCTCTACAAGCTAACATTTCTGCAGCCTCGGTACTGCTATAGTTTAAATTATTTTCCTCTCAATATTGACATCCTAAGGCTGTTATTCAGCCACACAATCAGTAATGTATGGGTCAATTTGATAGAATAACTTGCCATACTTTACTCAGCTAAATGAATTTGAATAGCAGATATAAAAGCTCTAGACAAAGGTGAAAATATTCTACACCTATAATATGTACACTTTACAAGGAAAATGTCACACATTTAGTATCCCCAAAGCATATTTAAGTTCTAAGCATTGGTTCCTTCAGTAAAGGTCAGTGCTACGTTTTCAGCCAATTTACAGTTTACTCATTACGAGCTTGAGGTACTTGTTATGGGCTGACACACAGTTGAGAAAAATTTATTTACTTGTTTATTATAAATGAGTGTCACACGCAAAGTAAGCATATACTTCATGTCTTATCTTGTTTTCAGTAAATTCAGTGACCACATAACATCTAGTACTCAAGAGGTCTAGTTTGTTTCTTATTTAAAATAATTGGCTTTTGATTGTAATGGTGCACACAGGATACAGAAATAGAGGGCAGTGGAATTTAATAAAGACCTCATTAAATCTGTGCTTCATTCTAAAATGCCAAATTAATATAATGGAATAAAACATAGAATACAGCTAGCAAAAGTTAAAGGCTAAAATTTTTATTTGGTCTTGGATAAAAATAAAATAGTTTTCCAATTTTTGGCATTGTTTACAGTGCTGCAAAAAAAAGTGCAAATGTCTCCCCAATATATTGACTTTTTTTACTTAGGATACATACCCTTCAGTGGGATTACCGAGTCATATGGTAGTTCTGTTTTTAACTATTTGAAGAGCTTTATTTGTTTTCCACAATGGCCATACTAGCATTCTCACCAAAACTGTGCATTGGTCCCCTTTTCTCTATATTCTTGAAAATAGTGATAATATCACATCTTTTTTATTGTAGTCATTTCGACTAGAGTAAGGTGCTACCTCACTGTGATTGTAATTTGAATTTGCTTGATGACTAATGAAATTGAAATTTATTTTTATATGCTTGATGGCCCTTTGACTTTCTTCTTGGGAGAAATGTGTATTTAGGTGTGTCTCCCATTTGTAATCAGGTTGTTTACCTATGGAGTTATTTTAGTTCCTCATATATTACGGATATTCACCTATGTTAAATATGAATTGAAGTCATTTTTTCCTGTTCTGTAGGTTGTCTCTTTATTCAAACTATTATCTTGCAAAATCTCTTAATTTTATATAACCATCAACTGATTAGTGGAAAAAAGAATATGATACTTATATATGCCCATTATTTATCCATAAAACAAGATCAAATCCTATCATTTGTACCAATGTGGGTGGAAGTGAAGGGCTTTGGCATAAGAGAAATAAGACCATCACAGGAAGGAAACAGCTTCATACCACGTGATCTTACTCGGTAAGTAGGACAGTGCTTACCAGAGCCTGGGGAAGGTCAGTGGAAGGCAGGGATGGAGCACTTGTCTTCAGTGGGAAATACACTTCACTTATAACAGCATTAATAAATTTTGGTGTTCTCTTGCATAACAGGATGACTACAGTTAATAAAATGATGTACTGTGCACTTCAAAAGTAGATACAAGAAAGAATTTTAAATGTTTTCACTATAAAGAATTGCTAAATGTTTGATAAAAATAAGGGATCCTGATTCAAATATTGTACAATCTATACACATATTGAAACATCACATGGTAAGCCATAAATACTGCATACACAATTGTATGTCAGTTGAGAAATAAGCTGAATACATTTTCAAAATGAAATAAAATAAGAGCATAAGTGTTTTACATGGAGCCTAAGTATCCAAGTTAGGAGATTCTTTCTTCCTTTCTTTCTTCCTTCTTTTCATGTTGCCTTACTTCTCTCATATTTTTCAATTTAGTCAAACAATTATGATTGCAATTTTGAGGAATAAAACTATGATGTCACCTCAACTTCTTAATGCATTTCTCAATCTAATAAGAAGAAATTTAGAGACGATTTGTAGCTCTGTGAGCATAAAATTAAAATGGACAAAGAGAACTGCAGGAGGCTAGTAAGTTAAGGTAATGCATGTTTAAAATTTTAATTCTGTATGTTTCATTCATTTCCATAATCATTACTGTACTTCTCATTGTGTTTACAATGAGTGTCATATTAAATAATGCTGCAGTGCTTGATTTAATATACCAAGGATTCAGCTATGTACCCTGAGGATCATAGTAACCACAAGTACTGTATAAAAATCCCTAATTTAACAATATCTTGCTCAGTTAAAATAATATTAAATTTATTTCTGTTGGGCATTAAAATTCCTCTATTTTCTTAATCTGTAAGTGAACTAATCAGTATTATGCTTATTACTGTATTACTCTGTAAATAAGCTCAACGACTTCTAACTCCAGTATGATTGTCTGACTTTGACCTTTAGTTCTTGTGAAATAAAGACTGCCACAATTAAGCCTCATCAAAGTGTTCAAAGGAAGACAACTGTTGTATAAATATATTTGTATCTGTGCCAGATATAGTTATTAGGTCTTCAAAATTAATGCTATTCCAGTCAATTCCTGTACCTGGAAGAGTTACTCTATCTCTTTCTATGTATGAAAATCCTGCCTACTTTTCTCTTACAAGTTTTTCAGAAACCCGTTGAATCCCAGAGCTATAAATAACCACAGCTTCATGAAATCAAGTCTTTCATGATGACCTCCCACTCTTAAAAGCCTATTGGAATCAATTCTGAAGTATTATAAAAAGCTAAAACCTCATTTTGTGAAAACCAGTATTTTAATAAATGTTAAGTATCATTCTCACAGGCTGTAAAATGGATCTAAACATTTCCTAACAATCACTAGATGTATTTCTTTTCTTCTCCTTTTCACATATTCTCTGAAACTACCTAGCTATACTATGTACTAACCCCCAGAATATGCATGTCTCTCTATGTCCTTCCTCCATCGTATACTACATAGCTATTCAAATTCTTTCTCTATCTCCATATTTCATTCTCTGTTTTGCTTTATCTTCCCTATTTCAATTACACAAATTAACCAAATGTGCTTTCCTTTAGAACTTGGGCTTTCAGGAGAAAAGAAAGTAATATTTTTGTGTCTTCTGATCTATTGAGTTAACATTTATATTTTCCTGTGCACTTGCTGTGTGCCAGGAATGCTACCAAATAGATACTTGAGATATAGTAGTGAACAAAGTGGTCCTGTGCCGAGAGCTGATAGTTCTCTGAAGGATCCAGGCATGCACACGGGCAATTACAAAATGCTGTGCTGAGTATTCTTACGGTTCAAGTGCCATGGAGATATAGAGAGTTTTCCAGAGCCAGGTTCTGATGACCCTCATTTATTTTGGTGAAACATAGCTTATCATAAGTGAGATTCTAGAGCATATTGATGATTAATAAACATATTACAAATAGTATCATAAAACATATTACCAAACCCCTCCATTTCATTTTACTTTCTTTTAGTATATATTCTTCACCATTATTAAAATTTGAGAACAAAAACTATGTTTTGCTGACTCTTACATATTGAAAAGTGCCAAACAGTACCTGACACTTAACAAGTTCTCTTTAAATGTTTTATAATTTTCATTATATGAAGTATTTTTTCTGTTAATAATATTTTATATTCTTGATGGTCACTTGGTCCACTAACTTGAAACTATTTTTTGTGACTGAATTGTTTTTAAAATTTCTGACCCATTGAAATATCACACAAATATGCAAAAGAGAGAAGGTTTTGTCCTTTAGAAATAGTGTATCTTACCCACAAAAAAAGTATTTCACACTGAAGAAGAAGTAACATGTCCAAGAGAATGAACTAGAAGTGAAAATTGCCTACATGTAAGAGGATCAACTAGAAGTGAAGATTGCCCACATATAGCATGTCTCCTGTTTCATCTTTCTTGCACACATGGCTTCCACTTTAAAGAAGAAACAGAAAACTGAGAAACTGATATTTGACATAAGCAGATAACAGTTTCTGTAACTAACATTTCTCCAGTTAACATTGTATCCTGGCAGGCAATGTCAAGACAGATAAACTTTTTCAAGGCGTAGTAATGCCTGCAGAAGGGTTTAAGAGCAGACTCAACTGAGTCAAATTTTTTTAAAAAGAATATCTAGTCTTGGGATCCAAAGGATGTATGACTTAATTAAAGAAGAGATTATCCAGTTATATTTTAAAACTTAAAATCTGAATTTAAAGTATTGCTTCCTTTGCACATTTGACTTTCAGATTCTAAACACTTAGAGGAACTCGATTTTAGCTCAAGAACAAACCTATTTCCCCTCCTTAGGCAAAAAATATATGTGGACATATTTCACTTTGCTCAAGAATAAACATTAAAATGTAAATAAAATTTGTGAGAAAAGGAAAGGAACTATCATTTAGAAAGTATTGTTTATGGCAGAACAATCATCTGCTGTGTAATTGATATAAATGTTAATTATGCTGATGACTCTTCAGTATTTATTCTCACTGGTCTCCTCCCATGAAAGATATTAACCAGGAATATAAATCCATCTTTTCCTACTCTCTCTTGCTAAGTTTTGTTATCTGATTGCATTTGGACACAAATTTGAAATGTAATTGGAAGGAATAAATGCATTTGACACAATTGTTTATAAAAAATTCAAAAAATGTTTAAAAATTATGTTTACCACCTGGATTAAAATCTCATAAAATAATAGTAATGGATAAACATATGAATAAATATACAAATTAAGCACAGCTCCATTGTTAGGGTATAACAATGTGGAATTTGAAATAAAAAAGATATGTTAGAAGAAAATAGTGATTTTATGCTTATAGAATTTAATTATGAATTCTACTGTGTCTACTAAAATATAGGAAATAAAAATGAATGTACTGAGTACCGTATCATCTGGATTGGTAGGAAAATGCTTAATAACTTATGTAAAGGTTGTCAAAAGCAAAATAAAGACAGTAGAAAATTACCTCTCTCAGTTCTTAGCAATTCATAGTAAAAGAAATATGGATAGAAAGTACTCAAATGTTATGATGATAAATACTAATATATTTAAATTTTGTAAATCAGAAATTATATTGACCATGTCTAATGAAAATAAAACTAAAACTATATTCTTAAAAGATTTCATCAAGCATGCAAGAGAAAAAAGTATTTTAAAAAGGTGTTCCAAAGTGATTTTTGAAATAAATAATAAACACACATTTAAAAGTAAGTATTGTCTACTAGATGAAACAAGAAAAATAATATTCTGGATCTTAGAATATGGTAAAGCTGACAAATTAAGACTATACATATATAATACATTGGGACTGGGGTCAGCTCAGTGGCATAAGTGCTTGCCTGGCAAGTGCAAGGTTGTATGTTTGATCATTAGCACCAAAAAAAAAAAAAGATTGGGGGTGGTTTAGCTCAGTGGCATTAGTGCCTGCTTGGCAAATGCGAGGTTCTGAGTTTGATCTGTGGTACAAAAAAAAAAAAAAAATTAAACCTTACTTAGAAACAGAAACAGTAAAATAGTATAAAAGCCTGACAACTGTACAGATATTTTTATACATGGCAATGTACAGAAAATGATTAATGAAGGCAAATGAATTTTTTCAGGATTCTGAGGTAACTATCTCGTAACTTAACAATTATAAAAGTCAAATAAAAAATGGAATAACTAAGGTGAAAATATCATTTTCAAAGTGAAATATTATTGTGTATCTTTGTTCCTTAGAAAATGCTAAATTGTGCTACATAATGTCACACAGATAGAACCAGATTGAAGGATTGACCAGCACATGATTAATGGAATACAGATGAAAAGCTTGTCTGACGTGAGTACACAGATGTCTAACCGAATTTCATAGAAAACAATAAGAAACCAATGAATGACTGTGGAGTGGAATGATCACAAATAGTCTACATAATAATGCATTTCCTAGAGTCATAAAGTAGTTGGATGAGCTCATTTATTTCCTTGCCAGTTGGTCAGTGGTCTCTGGTTGACATTAGGGGACTGTTTCACCCTGGAATGGGGAAAAATTTGTAGGAACTCACTAGTTTAAAAAGCCTACAAAATATGTGGATCTCTCTCTCTCTCTCTCTCTCTCTCTCTCTCTCTCTCTCTCTCTCTCTCTCTGTGTGTCTCTGTCTCTGTCCCTTCTTGTATCATCTGTAATTAGAAGTACAACAGTTAGTATTACGTTCCTGAAATATTCATTTTCTATTCCCCAGACTCTTGCCAAGTCAAGGACATATTGAAAATATGCCCAGAGAAGATGGGTCTGGGTAAGAATTGCTTAAAGCACACTGAGGACTGAATAATTAGTGAGTTATTTGTAAAAAAAATAATAATAATAACTTTCTGCTTCTGTGCTAAGTTAGCTGTTTCTTGCAGTCTGTCATACAATGAAGTGAATTAAGCTGGTGTTACCATTGCTTATGTAGCCTGTTCTGTAAAACTCCTCTCTCTGTGTCAACCGAGTGTGAACATCTTCTGGTTGTTTCCTGACAATGCACCATTACAAGACTGTAGCTGGTTGCCACTACAGCCTACCCTTCTGGGTTAGTAAGTCTTACTTACCCCTATTATTTTCTATTAGTATTTATTAATAAGTCAGAGTAAATCTTGTGTCCTTCCATCTGTGGGTTTTTTTGTCTCTCATCATCCTGCCACATTGAAAATAATAGCAACTTTATAAAGTTGCTGGAAGGCTTAAGAAATCAGTTAATGCTAAGTACCCAAAGGAGTACTTGAAAGTCAACAATGATAATTTCAGAATAACTGTATTAGAAATTTTCATCAGGTTACCATGGTGATAATTCTCCCTTTTTCTCATTGGAGCCATGTCTATTTCCTCTGCACTGACCTGTTCCTGAAAAGATAACACCAGAAGACTTCATCGGTTGGGTACCCTCGCTAGTTGCTTCCCATTTGGCTCAACCATTGCATGACTCTGCGAAGACTAACTAGAATGTCAAGGAAAAGAGAATCCGTGATATTTCTTCCCTCGTTCCTGTCTGCTCCCTTGGTCATATTCCTGACAAGAGACTACAGGTTCTCTGTAGGTCCCATCTTCAAGACGTCAGCATTCAGTGGGCTGGAAAAGCAGCATATTTATCTTAGGATACATCAGCCCTACAAGAAGCAACGCTTTTCCTTTACTGCTAGTCTTGAGTGCTGCTAGGAGGCATCTTCGTTCTCTAAAGTGTACCCAAAACATTCTTTAAACTCCCTTCATTCGGTCATAATTTCGTTTTCTCTCTGGATCCTGAATATTCAATTAAGCATTCAAACTTTTTCGTTAACAGCTTATTTGAATAATGTACTGTTTTAACTTGTACTCTGGCCTATTTGACAATAGAGAAAAGAAGTGCTGCATTAATAAGCCGTAGTTAAAGGACAAGAGTATAAAAAACAAAATTAGAAGTTTCAAAAAGATTATCAGAATGAAATACTATAATAATCCTCTCATATATATTAAAATATGATTAAAACATAAATATGTATACTTGTATTAATTTGGAAATAAGATTATGAAAGAAAAGATGAAAGTAGCCATCTTCTGTGGGAGACCTACAAACTTCAGGTAGATTTTAAAATTGCGTTGTCTTATTTAAGGTTTACTACAACCTGTTTCCCACATTAATGACCTTTCCAACACATCAAGTCACCTCTCATGATTCATTGCAGGTCCCTTAACTATCAGAAACTGGGGTCACTGAGTTTTATAATTAAGAAAGGAAAGAACATTTAAGTCTCTTGGGCCACTGATAAAATGTAGAAGTTATGGAATATACATATATATATATATATATATATATATATATATATATTCTTTATTTGGTTGAATATCAGAATCACTCTTGCCTGACTTAGTAGCTGAGTAAAAATGAGCAACTGGGCATTTAAAACTAGGTAGCTCTTTAAAAGGTTAAATTACATATCACCTCCTCTGTTTTGTTATTGTGCGCTATTTCTGTTTTAGTTCTTGCCACATTCCCATGATGATTTGCACATTTATTTCTATGTTATCAGCTAAGGTTGACAACTGAATATCACAAGTTATATTTTATCCATCTTCTGTAAAATTATCTGACATAGAGTATGCTTTTAACTTAGTGAAAGGAAAAGTAAATAAGTAAATAAATAATTAGTAATACAAACCTGCTTTTTAAAATAATACAATGACAAATCAAAATCAACTAAATTCATTTAATTTTGAAAGACTCGGAATATGTTAATAAGAGGACAAATGTATGTGTTTAAAATGATGTGGAAATTATAACAGTAATAACTCTGCCTACCAATTATTGCTGTAATACATAGATCCCTTGTGAATAGTCCCTGAGCTGCACAGATTCATTTATTTTAGATATCAAATGATATGAAATATATAAGCATTTCAATTATATGCATAATATGTACACTGTACATCAAAGCAAGAATGTATTCACATATCATACAGTCTCTCCTATAGTTTCCTGGAGTTCTCTAATTCCATAATGATAAGAAAAATATTTAAAAGCCTACACCATTTTCTTAGATTACACAGTATTAAAAGTATATGTATACTCCAGAAAAAAATTATATTTAGGTACATTTACATCCATATGTATGTTTTGGTGTGTATTTATGTGCATACTATACACCATTAAAATTTCAGAAAGTAATGTATCTTGTGAAATTTTGTTCTTTTAAAATAACTTCCCTAAACTCTAGAATAATGCTGTTTCAATCACAGCATTAAGTTCTATGTATGTTCATTGTTCAAAATGTTTTCACCTTAAGCAAAATGTTTAGTTCAGTGTGAATAGTTCCTATACAATCTACTCAAATGTCAAGTATTTTCCATATTCTTCTCTCCAAAAAGATATAATGGAGAAATTTTCACTGATACACTCTTACCTCTCATAATACTGTCCATTCTATTTCTGGCACTGCTTGTGCATCTGTTCTCTTAATCTGTTCCCCAATTTCTGTGACTATTTTGATGTCCTTACATTTACCTTATTCCTTACTTCAACTTTCTTTCAATTTGTTCCAGCAATATCCACCGATAGCCTGTCTCAGAGATCCCATCTCACTCATGCCACATCCATATTCCAAATTTGACGGTCCCCAGATTTTTACTAGAAGCTTATATATGTCCTCCATTGCTTAGAGAATATTTAATTTGATCTTTTTGGACAGTTAATTTAAGGCTTCTGACACTTGGTCACTGCGGACAATTCCAACCTAATATTTGCTATTCCCCTCTCTCTTATTTTCACCAAACATGGAGACTGCTGCACAATCAATTGTCTTACTACATCACTTCTAAATTTATACTTCTGATCCTGTTCTCTTCTACCTAATAGACCCTAAAAATCTGTTCATATCAGTCCCTTCATGGGATACTTATGAACTAATCACAAGAAACTACAATTATACAAGTACCCATATATATATGTATTTTTTTAAATATATATAAATTTCCATATTATTATCTTGTAATTGTTGCAGACCTCCATTTTTTAGAAGTGGCTACTAAAACAATCACTGTTATATTATTTCCAGTAATATTACAGCACACTGCAAAGTAGAAATATGGACACTAATGACTTTGTAGTGTAATAAACATACGAAAATAATTTACATTTTTTGAACAAGAAGTTACAGGTCTGGAACCTGACACTAAAAAACAAATGGAAGTGATATTTGGACTTTCCTGTGATCTTATCCATATTTTTTTTGCTTTAACCACTTGAAAAGCACATTGAGGATATTCTACCCATAATCTTGAACCATTGGATGCATAACATACCATAAACTGCTATAATGAGATTTTTTTCATCTGTCCTTGATATTTTAAAGTGGCCAGTACTAGGTTTTCAAAGAAAAAATTCTTACATGACAGAAAGATAAATTATCTTTCCATTTCTGTAGGCATATTCTGTTACATGTGGAAGAATTTTATCAAAGTTTATGAAAAAACTTATTAGCATATATTAAAACACTTGTAAAGACTTGTTTCAGTATATACTACATTAATATATATATGAAAAACCTATTTGATTTATAGAGTCAATGCAATTTCATTCAAACTCTAACAAGCAATTTGAAAGACTTAGTTAAATGCAAAATTATAACATAAAAGCATCTCAAGAATAGCTAAAAATGTGCCTGAAAAAGAAAAATACAAACAATGGGGAGACTGGCCACACTATAAATGAAAACGTTTGTAGTGTGCATAATTGATGGAGTACTATTATCCATAATAAATATTTAAAACTGCTATAAATCAAGAAAAATGTACAATATTAACAACATAAGAATAGACATTTCACAGATGAAAGCATGACTAATAAACATATGGGCAGAATAGTTTACAGCATATAGTAAGAGCCAATAACTGCTTATTGAATTAGTAAATAAATGAAAAAACAGCATTAATGACAGAGAAATAAAAAGTAAGATAATAAACATAAAATTAAATATATTTCATGTCGCAGAACTGTCAGAGTACTCTAATGTTTCACTTTGGACACTGAAAAATCAAATGGATCCCAAACCATCCACTCATTAGAAAACAAATTGGCATTAACTTATGAAGGGAATTTTCACAAATTTACTTCTAAATATGTAGCATAAGTGTAACTCCTGTTTAGGTTCATCTAGAGACAACTGTATAAATTCTTATAGAACTGCTTATTTCAATGGGAAACTGTGAAAGGAGCAGAAAATTCCCTTGGCAGAATAGAAAATTAATGATCCTTCCTGCGTATACATAATTACAGATAAGAGTCGCACACTGAAAATGAATAAACTTCAGTTACTCTATAAATAATGACTGTAAGAAACACAATTGAAAATGAAGAAATATAAGTCATGGGAATAAAAATAACTCATGTTTCCTAAGTGAATCCAGAAAAAACAAAACCAACTGATACAAGATTTGTCTGTATCAGTTTTAAAACCACTTTAAACAATAAGGAAATCAAAACATAAAATTCAGACAGTAGTTATCTTTGAAATGAATTGGAAAAATAAATATATTAAACAAAATTAATATTTTTTCACTCTTCTGTGGGTAAATGTTCACATATTAAATTCCTTATAACTTAGGCCTCTTTTATAAATGTAGTTTTGAATCAAATATTTTAAAATACCTTTTTTAAGAAATAGAAAATAAAAACTATTCTTAGGAAAAGAAAGAACCTACTCATTCTTTGTTCTTATATTGTTTCATGATTCATGAAATCTATTCTTCTTAGGTCCCTAATTCTAATATTTTAAATTATCTAAAAATTTCCTACCACTGCTGAATTTCATCCGCTTTTGTGTTGCAGGAAACTCAGGACTTCATCCATGAGGGTTAGTAAAGTTCATATTTTACAGAATTTAAACGACCAAGAGAATTGTTAGATAAATTCTAGCTGTCCTGGGTTTAAATTCTTGCAGTACCCTGAGAGCCACTACATTGTAGAGGAAGAGGCAACAAATTTAGGAAAGGAACACCAAGAATTGATTAAGTCAAACTTTGTTCTGTTACTGGATGAGTCTAGATCAATATCTTTATCCTTTATAATTATATTTATTAGCAGTGAAGCATAGAAAACCATTCATTTATTTAACTCATACTGCTAAAAATAAACTGTGGGATGTAAAAATATCTTTTTGTGAAATATAAAACCTACAGTTTAAATTGCACATTATAATCAATATACTTAATTAAAAGGATGCACATTAGTCTGTGGCAAATAAATTTCAGACAATTATAATAGTCTCTTCTCCAGGCCAGGATAAACAAAAATATATTGGTCACTCTTCCTAAGTTAAGAAAAGTTCTCTATATTTTCCTCAAAGTTATTGCTATGTCTTTCATTAATCTTCATTTTGTTCTCCCTTTAATCTTGCATGTTTTGTACATCATTTGTTGTTGTTACTGTTGTTATTTAGATTTTATTTTCTTTAGTTAGTCTTCCAGAAATAAGAACTCCACTGAGGAATTAAGGAGTTAGCTATTCATACTGACCTTGTTGGCCTACAGACACCGAGGAATATTCAGATTAAAGTAGAGAAAATATATTTATAGAAATAGAGAAAATATTTTCCAAATTGTTCAGTATCCTAGAAAATATTATACTTCAAGAGAGGGAGGTGTGGTGTCTCCAAGAAATGCCATTTTACAATGTTCTTTTTTACTAAGGACACAGTTGACCTGTCATGATTGCAGATCTTAATTCATGACTCATTTTGTGGCACCATTTTATTGTCACCATTAGACTTTTTTTACTCTTTCCCCAATGCTGTTTAAATTAAGAAAATGTATTTTTGGAAAATATAATGGGAAATAATTGTTCTTTCAGACTTACTGTTGCATAAAAGTTATGTCAAGGGGAAGAAATAGTAAAGGGCCCATCTGAAGAAGTCCCAAGTTCTTCTCTTGGGTCCAAAGAACTTCAATAATATCCACTTCTTTCTCCATCCATGTGATCTGAAGCTGTGAAGAAACCTAGTAGCTCTTTATCTCCCCTAGACAGAGAATCGTTTGTTTCCATGTCAACTAGGTCTCAGGGAAGTTCAAGGAGGAGATAGCGTTAACATGCTAGGGTTTTCTTGTCCTTACCAATGTTTTCTCTTTGTTCTCTAGAGAAGGACCAATCAAAAGAAAAGACCAGATCTTGGTTTTATTTTTTGAGCCAGCAGTTTAATATTTAATTGCATTAAGTCAATTAACAGTTCAACATTTTTCTACCTATAATTAATTAGTTTAAATTATAGTAAGTGCTAAAAGACAAAGAAAAAATCATGCAACAAATTTTTTAAGAAGTCATGTTGGATTAGTAATAATTTTTTCCTATTTGTTTCTACTAATTGGAGGTTCATAACATGAAGACTAGATTTGATGTTTTATTCACCTGGTTTTATTTTTTGCTGGAATTTTACATTTGATATGTGACACTTCTCAATCATTATCTACTGAATATGGTATCAGCTATCAATTATATTGTTTGTCAGCTGTTTGTTGACGCTGCTATGCTGTAACTATTTGGTACTACAATGTAATAAATACTTTGGCATACTCTGACATTACAATGATCAATTACACAGTGATCACTATGTGGAATTATCTCATGATTATTCAAAATAACAGTCATCCATGGAAAACAAAAGGTCTTTCAGTAACTATTCATTAGTACTCTAATTATAGGTTCTCAAATTCAGAAATATTTAAAAGAAACTCAGCTGTCTCTTTTCAGATCTTGTGTTCCATTTTACACAGTGTATATGAATTCCATTTTAGATTTCTCATTTATATTAATCAAAAAAATATCATCTATAATGAGTACATTTTAATTTTAGTACTACTTTAAAGCTACTCTTAGAATTTATTCATATTTAAATCATCATAACTGCCAACTAATATGTTTACTATGCATCACAGATTTGAAATCATTTGAAAATTTGCTGCTTATCATACACTATATAGTGCTGATGTATTCATTGGTATTCATGAATGCAAGATTTTCTCAATAATTAAAACTCTGTGTATCATGGTAAAATATATTTCTTTTAAAAATCCTCTTAGAATGTATAAAAAAGATAAATATCCTAGTATTTCTAATAAATGATATATGCAGAATGATTCCTAGTGACTTTTTTCAAAACATAAATTTCTTAGTATAATTCTATGAACCTCTATTTTTGATGATCTTTCAAGTAATTTGTCCCTATCACAGTATAAATTTTGTGAGGAATATGTATTCTGTTAAATTAAAATCTCCTTGTTATCAGCCTACCTCTCTGTCCATAGACTCACCAATTTCTGAATCTGGTATCGTTTGGACACTCTTTCAGACCCAGTTCCATCACTGAGAAGACTGTAGATCTTTCCTCGCCAGCAGGACTTTACTTAACCCAGAGTTCAAGTACTGTGTATCAATTAATGTGTATCAAAAATGGAATGGATGGGCCTATCATGATCTTGAAATCTGAT
Source organism: Hydrochoerus hydrochaeris (assembly GCA_004027455.1). Lineage (NCBI taxonomy): Eukaryota > Metazoa > Chordata > Mammalia > Rodentia > Hydrochaeridae > Hydrochoerus > Hydrochoerus hydrochaeris. The sequence continues at coordinate 474,444 of PVLA01000660.1, forward strand.
CGCGTTAATTGCTTTACTTTCCTTTGAGCATTCCTGTTACTGAATGCTACCTCAAATTATTAATTGTTTTTTTCTGAATGGGGAGCTGGCCCTGATCCTCTTAGAATACACTGATGCTTTTCTCTAGTAGGAATTTCAGGATCTCAACTTCAATCTTATACCTTGGCAAAGAATGAAGTCTCCAAGTCTTCCTCCAGTTAACTGTAAATATCAGCATCTGTAGGCACCTGTCCCTTTCAGCATCACTAACTTCCGGTTTTTCTAGAGACATTTTCAGATTACAGGTTTGGCATCAACTGTTAAGGCTCGCTAATTACTAAAATTCCTTGTGACTGTGTCTAAGTAAAGTTACTTCTGCTGAGTGATGTTCCATGCTCAAAATATTTCCTTATCAGAAATAATAGAGAGCTAAGTAGAAGGGCCCAAGAAAGAAGAAAAGTGACAGAAGGAAGTAAATCTATAAAGTTTTGAATGTGGAAACTGTAATTCTGGACATTTGATTATTAGTATTTCTGCCCATATTTTGAAGGTGCTTAAATTGTCTTTCTGCTTCTGGAGTCATCTTTTCTAGTTTGGTTTCCACATACCAGCCAATACAATCTTGTTAATTACCAAATCTAACTTTGCTATTTATCTTTTGAAATCCTTTGATGGCTCTGAAAATTTTAAACAACAGAATGTCAGTGTCCTAATATGACCGTTGGTTCAAGCATCTTCCTTTTCTTCTAACTTCCTGCCATCTTACCATAGTTTAGCAAACTTCTTCCACTTACCATTTAATTACATCTTGTAGTACATGCAAACTGGTTCCTACAGAGTCTCACCACCTCCCTAGACATGGTCATTGAATATTCAGAATTTTTACCAAGAATTATTAAACAATTTGGGAGGTCACATTTATCCATGATAAGAGCACACATTTTGAGATCAACAATTGTACAAATCAAGGCTTTTTCCCTTTCTGATAGTTATTCTGAGCTGCAAGCTGCTCATGTAGCTCAGTTGCTGAAATCTAGCACTTGCTTTATTCCTCTGCCCTTCCCCTTGAAGGCCTGCAGAGTAGAGGTGAAAATGGGAGCCTAGGAGAAGACTGAAAGGCCCATCTGCGATAGTCAAGATACTGAGATAGAAAAAAGCCGAGAGATATATCTGCAAACTTAAAACTTCACACAATACATAAAAATGGTAATGAAAGCAACAAAATAATTTTTACAAATTAAATATATATTATATTGCTCTTGCATAGAATTTAATTATGTTTTACTGCAAAGTAGTCTACATGAAAAATTTCTAAATAAGATAATTGACTTTAAATATACCTCATTGTATTATATATACATCTATATATCTATATCTATCTATCTATATACTCTAACACTCAAAATTATACTCCAATTTTATGCATTGTTGGTTAAACCTGTAGAGAGTAAGATTAACATGTGTCTGATAATTCTTTTTACCTTCAAAATTTAAGATTTTTACTAATTGGGGTTCATGTAGTAATTTCCAGATCCCTATTTCAAAAGACATAATTTACATCCTAAATATATTTAGAATAATGTTATTGTTGTTAACTTTTTAGAGTACAAAACTTATAATGCTTAATACCAAAGGCAATATTAGAACTTAATTCCTTATATTAATGTCAGGATGCTTATTTTAAAAAGTTTGATGAAAAGCTATGATTATATTTTAAAATAATTATTATATTACTTATATGACCTTGTAAAAGCAATAAATAATACATTTTCTCAATAATGAATTTCTCTTACTGTGGGTATTCACCTGAATAGTATGATCATCCTAACATATTAAGTGGTTTAATAATACTACAATTTTTTCTTTGGAAGCCAAAACATTTATTAAGGTCTTTTCACTGAGTCGTCTCATTTATGACAATATTTCTTTCTAGTCAGGTCGAGGATATGTGGTCACTTCCTGTAAATATTGGGTAGTGTTATGAGTTAGGTATAACTGGCCCCCAAAGTGTCATGTATTCAGAGGTCCTCCGGAAGAACAATCATGGGGCACTGTTCACGTCAGGGGGTTAATGACTAATGAATTCACAGTTGAATGTACTGTTAGGGGGTGAGACTCCATTGAAAGGGGCCATTCCTTGCAGGTGTGATCCAGAAAGGTTCACCTCCTTCCCTGACTCTTCCTCCCTCTCTGCTTCCTAGCTGCAATGAGTTGAAAATCTTTTCCTTCATTGTCTTTTTTGCCATCATTTTTCAGCCTTACAGTCATCCAAAAATTGACTATAACCTTGAGCAAAACTATATCTCTGCTCCTTTAAACTGTGGGTATTGGACATTTTGCTCCACTGATGAGAATGTGACTAAGACAGTCCATAGTATTCAGCTCTTACTTTATTATTGACACCATTGGTTATATTAAAGTTTAAAATGACTCTCACTATTCCCATGCACACAAATAAAACCAACGCGGCACTTTCTTATTAAAGGAGCACGTTTATATTGCACAAGCAATAGGCTTCCAGCATGGCATCCTAAATATGTTAAATGTCAGTGATAATTTAAGAGTTTGTTTTTTTATTTCTACATGTCCTTCCATAAGTCAGCTATAAACAAATTTTGGAGATACCCATAAGGGAGGTAAAAAAGAAAATCATCATTTAAAATGTTTCCTTTATAATGACACTTTTGTCAGCTGATTAATCTTTTCTGTTACACAGCTTAAAAAAAAAAACACTGTGTGTTACCAATAAGTTTATTCCTACAAGATATGAGTGGTCTACCTCATGACAAATGACTCAGATATTTTCTAGCTGAAATGAGAGAGGGGAAAAATGGTGTCAGAGTCTTGTTTCCAAAATTATTTAGGTAGTTTGATTATATGAAATATATCATAGAAATGAGTATGTCTTCAGCGATCAGAGGAACACTTTATAAGTTAGCTCTTCTGAGTTAAACCATAGGAAAAATATCAAAAAATCTATGTGGATTTTGCTTTGGCAGAGAAAGACATTCTTTCTAACACTAATGATTGAAATTTAATTAAATGCTGATGATATTTAAACAACAATAAATTCAAAATATATTTTTGTTTAGTTTCGTATTAAGTCAAATGAAGCTGGAGAATCAATTCCACTAATTTATTCTCTGCATAGTCTGGATTCAAAATACAGAGAGTAACAACAAAACTATACAGCAGCAGAAAAATAATTATAATAAATTGGAAGTTATATCCCAATGTTATTCCATTCAATCAACTCATTCAAAGTTATTTATAGAGTGACTACTATTTCAGAATACAGTAGTGGCTAAAGTAGAAACGTTCTTATTCTCACAGAAATAATATTCTTGTTAGGGATGATACACAACAAATAAATAAAATCAACCTATGAAAATAATATATCACTCATTGATCACTAATTGTTTTGCAATTGATTAATACCAACACCACTTTTAAACTATGAGCATAAAAATATACAAGCTTGAAAAATTAAAATTAAGATTGAAAAGTGACATAAACTAACAAATGGCTTAGGAAATTCCTTGTTCTGTCTCAACAAAGAATTAAGACAATACAGCAGAATTTGATCTTACTGAGATTTCTAGTTTAAGCAATATGCTATGTCAATTCTATTTCCATTAATTCTAGAAATATTTCATATCATCTATAAAGGTAAAAGCTGCACCAACATTAATGGATTCATGTATCCACTTATGGTTTCATTTTTTAATTCACTGAATTTGTGTTTCACATAAATTATATAATATGAGATAATAATTTGGATTCTGGATTACGACTGCTTGGCTTGTGTTATGGTTTGTGTTTAAATGTCCCCTCAAAGTTTCATACGGGTTGGGGATGTGCTCTTCGAAGGCGGCTGAGTCTAGTGTTAGTGATGTGCTCCTAATCTAGCACTGGGAGTGAGAGTGTGAGTGCTGCACTAGCTCAGGGGTGGTAGCCTGAATACAATAAGGGAGGGAAGGAGGCCTTTCTCCCTTTTCCCCTTTTGTCTTCTTGCTCTTGTTGCTTGCAGCCACCTGATGGTCTCCCTTGGCCACGCCACCCTGATTTGGAGCCAGCTGAATACAGACTGAAATCTCCACAAACTGTGAGCTAACTAAACCTGTCCTTTGTTCATTTTGGGTATTGAGTATTTTGTCACAGCAACAAGAGAAAAGTAAATTAAGACAGCTTGAAACTTAGTTTTGCTTATTAAGCAGAAAGTAGAACTCAGCCAGCACTTGCAAGCTTGACTCCACTTCAGTGGATTCGTTCATTGCTGCTACTCTCACCCACGTGCATCAGATGCCAGTGATGTCTCCAGCCTATGGTTTGATTTTAGGGTCTAAGAATATAACAAACAAAATAGACAAAAATCTTTGACTTATTAAAGTTTAACTTTCCTGCCACAATGCGAATTAGATCTATAAAAATACAGAGATGTGTAAGTGGTATAAAGTAGGGATGCAAGGCAGGACTTAGCAGTAAGGGTCTTGAAAAATCTCAGCGTTGGATATGGTGGACACACATGCCTCAGCACACTGTGAAGCTGGGGCAGGAGGATGGCAAATTTAAACCAAGCCTTTGCATATCAGTAGCACAGTGTGATCCTTTATCAAAATAAAAAAGTGGACTAGAGAACCCTGGGTTAAATCCTCACTGCACACACACAGCCGTACACACACACACACAGAAGCACACATACAGAGAGAGAGAGACAGAGAGAGACAGAGAGGTTTCTTAGGTTGAGTAACCATTGTAAAGTCTGGAGTGATAGAAGAGATGAACAGACACTCTGATACATATTCAATCAGTGTGCCTGCATACAATGCATTAGAATTGAAATAATAGCAACAGAATAAGCTTGAAGCCTCCTGCAAATAGTGTAGATATGAGTAACAAATTAGTAACATATAAAAATTTAAAAACAAATAAAATACATTAAAATGAAACATTTGGAAACTGATTAAAATGTACCAATTGGGAATGATACAATCTCAATGTGTCTGGCAACAGATGAATGAATAAATTAAATGTGGTATGTGAAGGAATATTACTCAGCCATAGAGAAGACTGAAATGATGTCAGTTACAAAATATTATCGGCACTGCAAACTATCATGTTAAACAAAATAAACCAGACACAGAAAGACAAATATCTCATCTTCCTCTCATATATGTACACTTAAAAAAGGTAGCATAAGTCAGAAGGGAAACTATTAGGGCAGAGAATGGGAATCAAGAGTAGGAGGAAGGGAAGGAAGGGGAAGGAGTCCATGGCATGGCAGGAAATGATCAAAGTTGGCATCTACTGCTGTGCCTGAATGCATTTCACCTTTCTGTGTAACTCACATGCACAAATAAAGTTTGAAAAAGAAAATGTCTTAATATAGGAGATTATTCATTTTGTTCCCTATTTATACATTTGCTTTCTCTCACACCAGGGAAACAATTTGTAAATGAGGAAGGCAGGAGTGGTTAAAAGGAGAGTCAGGGAATGGGAAAAAGGCACGATTTCTCTATGATGAATCTGATCATTATATACCTAATATGACCAATAAAATCTGATAGGAAACTGCAGTAACAGCATGTATTAATGCTGTTATCCACAAAGTCAGAAGGAAATGAGAAGATAATTCCAATATTCATCATTTGAAAAATGATCCAAAAATGTTACTGAATACATAGAGCAGGCATTTAGAAAGCTGGCTGCAGCTCTGGGTGAGGACTCAGAGCTAGGCATGCAGCAGACTGAGAGTGACCCACATGCATTTAGTGATGTTACATTGAGTATCACTTGGGAAGGAGCATGAAAGAAGAAATAGAAGTCACTGGAAGTATGTGTACTTGAGAAGTTAGGGAAGATTAGGATTAGTGTAGCTAACTGGATGACATTATGCTTCTAACATGTCTAATACTAGTGTGTGTGAGGAGAACAAAGCAGCTGAGGAGACAAAAGAAGAAACACTGTGTGAAGCCCACGTGGTTGGTGGCATGAGGACTTGAAAGTAAACATATTCAGCTATCACTCACTTTGTAAAGATCAAAAAAATGAACCAGATATAAGACTTTTAATTTTTAAATTAAAAGGTCACTTTCAAGGTACATTTTTACAAGCATTAAAATCAATAAAACTATGTACCAACGAATGGCTAACATATAAATTTCATTTGAAAGAAGTTCAGGAGCAAGGAAAACTAATCTATCACGGTAAAGATTCTGACGGTTTTACTAAGAGACGTGATATAAAGGAAACTCCCAATAATGTTAGATATTCTCTGTATCTTGACCTAGGTTCTTGCATGCATGTGTACATATGCAATCGCTAAATTACATGCTTAAAAATTTGTGTCCATAACGCTCCATAAATTAATTAAAATGTGAATAATAAGAGAACATGAAGAAAACAAAGAAAGAAAAAAGAAAAGCTTAGCTCATGGGGACTTAATGAAACACTGGATGCAATTTTATATGAAATCAAGCATATTTTGAGATTGCAAAGAATTGTAACTAGTACATATTCAGATAAAAAATACTTAAGTGTCATTTTGTAATTTAAATCACAATTAAGTATTATATAATGTTTTAAAAGTTACAAAAAGCACAATAATAGAAAATAGTATTTTGGAATGTGGTATGTGATGTAATTAGATATTATGGACTTATTGCAATATTCAATATTTTCACATGCAAACTGCAAATTAAGAAATGCTATGTATTCCATTAATTCAACTTAATGTGAAAAGCAGCCTTTTAATACATGACAGTGTCAGCATTAAAGGATAGTTATAATATTATTAATTACATTGTCCTATTGTCTCCAAGGGGGTATAGACAAAAGATAGGCTCATGTTATTATTAAACAGTAGTTATCTACATCCCAATTTTTAAAATTTTATGTGTGTTAAAATAGTCAACATAAATGAAAAAGTACAAAATAAAACATGAAATTATATTTATATGCATGCATATTTACATCCATTTATGTGAATAAAATTATCAAATTAATCTATGAACTTAATATAATCCAAAGGAAAATGTATATTTAGATTTTGTGTAAGTTTATAAAATTGATCCTAAAGATATTTATAAAATTAAAATACAAACTCATAGTCAAGGAAATGCAGCAGCATGGATCTAATGAGAGATTTTTATAAAATATAACAACATATAGAACCACAATATTTGAGCAAGTACAGTATTATTAAAATCTAACCTGTACGGTGGAATTAGCCATCTACAAAAATACTAATGTGAAACTAGTACATCATTACAGGTATGAATTTCAAATTAAATTATTGAGGTTAGTCAGTAAATTGCAATAAGGTAGTTTTTGTTCTTGTATCTCTAGAAAGAACCTAATTACTCTGCCAGTTTATGTAATTTAAAAAAAAATTTAGATTTATGAGCTATAGTTTTAGTCCATAAAATTGTTAGTAACCAGTCTATACAGGTATTTCCATTATTGAGTCCAGAAAAACTTTCGTTTTTAAAAATATTATTTAAAGAGAAAAAAAAAAGCAAAACATATAAAAGGGTAGAAATAATACAGAATTTAAAAAAAAACATTAAGAAATTATTAGTTGGTAAATTGCATATTGTCATCTTAGAAATAGTTATTCAAGTTACAAAATTAAAGCATAAAAAGTGGACATTCAAACTGCAGACTGCAAACAGTTCTGTTCAATGATCCAAAAAAAACTTAATGATGTGCTTATCAGTGCTGCACACTTAAACATACCTGCAATTTTATCCTTTAGAGCACTTTCTTTCTTTCTTTTTTTACAGTAGCAATTACACATTTGGGGTTTTATTACTCATACATTTCTTATTACTTTTTACACTAGAGACACAATGTGATATTTATAAATATGATTCTTATTTATTTCACTTATGAGGATATTCTCAAGTTGCCTCCATTTACTTATGAAGGCCTTAAGAACATCCTCTTTTATAGCTAGTAATATTCCATTGTATAAAAATACCACATCTTTTTAATCCATTCTGCAGTTGATGGGCATCTTGGTTGTTTCTAAGATTTAGCTATTATAAATTGTGCTGCTATGAACATGGGTGCATGTATGTCATTGTGATATGAACTTTTCAGTTTTTCTGGGAAAATACCCAGGAGGGGAATAGCTGGATTGAATGGAGCTTCCAATCCTAGGCTTCTGAGAAATTTCCATGCTAATTTTCATAGTGGCTGTACCAGTCTACACTCCCACCAACAGTGGAGCAGTGTTCCCTTTCCCTGCAGCCTCGCCAACATTTGTTATCAGTTGATTTCTTGATGGCAGCTATTCTTTCTGGAGTGAGATGAAATCTCAATGCTTTTTTAATTTGCATTCCTTGAATGACCAGTGATGGTAAACATTTCTTCATGTATTTATTTGCCATTTGTATATCTTTATCTGAGAAATGTGTGTTTCTCTCAGATGACCATTTTTGGAGAGGGTCTTTGTATTTGGGGGAATTGAATTTTTTCAACTTTATATGTTTTGGATATAAGTCCTTTGTCTAAGGGATTGCTGGCTAAAATTCTTTCCCATTCTGTCGGTTTTCTTTACACCCTATTGGTGATTTCTTTTGAAGTGCAACAACTTTTCAGTAATATGAGATCCCAGTTGTTGATACTTAGACGTGTTTCCTGTGCAGTTTGTGTTTTGTTCATCAAATCTATGCCTACCCTTATGTCTCCAAGACTTCTACCTACCTTGTTTTCCAGTAGATTTAGTGTTTCTGTTTTAATATTTAGATCTTTGATACATTTTGACTTCAGTTCAATGCATGGTGATAGGCATGGATCTAGTTTCAGTCTTTGGCTTGTGGAGAGCCAATTCAGAAAACCTTTCTGAAGCAGGATTAAGTATTCAATATCAAAATGAAGCAGAATACTAAATTAATTATTTTAAATTTTTAAACAAATATGTTTATTCAACAATATTTCAAAAAATAAATAAATTATGCCACTCGTATAAGGAGAAATATTTTCAGCGGAAAATGCTAAATTCTTAAAGAGAAAAGCAGTAAGTCACATGTTATATCTGAAGTAGAAGGTGCATCTGTACCATCTATATGGCAGAAGAACAGAGTGAAAAGTAGTTCAGTGTCAGGTCAATAAAATCCATTTTGGATTTTGAATACAGTGGGGAGCTCCCACAGATTTTTGACCAAGTGACCATAAGGCACTGAGGAAATAACAAGCATGAACGAACTGAAAGAACTAATTAACTGGAGTTAATTGCTAAACATTTGCTGTGCTCCATAGCAGAGGCTATGTGATAGATATGGAGCAGCAAAAGCAGAAGGAAAGCAAGAAGAGTGCATTTAAAGAGTTTTTAAATTGACGTTTTGTATCACTTAGTAATTCACTGAGGATAAAACAAGTGGCAAAAAAAGCAAGAATATGATGTTAGGTTTTTGGCCTGGGTGAGATGTTCTTAATTTATCCAGTGATGCCACTAATATAAAGTTAGAAGATAAAATAATAGCAATTATAAAATAATTGTAAGATGAAAATACAAAATATATGTGATAATTAAGCATTGAATATTAACAAATGTCCTAGGAACATATATGTAGAAAATATCAAATAGAGTATGAGATTAAAACCTAGCAATTGAAACTCAGTGCAAGGCTGCCTCAAGGCAAGGCTGCCCGGAACCTACCCCATGGACCAGCCCTGCCACCAGAAACACCGAGGAGGCCTGCCCAAGATTAAAAACTGCCCTGGACTGCTAGGGATGGGCCCACCCTCCCACCTGGAACATCAGAAGATCTCAGCGGGATCCAGTTAGTGTGAGAAAATTTGGAACTTTGCTTCCAGGTGGTGAACTTTGGACTACAGTGGATCGACTGTATCAATGTGGTGAGTATACCCCTAAAACAGAGGTGTACAGGGGATAAATAGGGCCAGTAGTGAAACCCCCTCCAACTAACTGTAAGACTTTGGTGTGGCTGAAAAGAGTGTGTGATTCCCTCCTACACATAGAAAACACCAGGCAGAGTGAAAATGACAAAACAAAAAAGCAAAATGCAGTCTCACACATATAGTTCACCTGAAGCAAGTATAGGAGACATTGAAATACAGGACCCCAAAAGTAACACACTGGGAATCTCTGAAAAGATAGCCAGTGAAATAAAAAAACAACTGCATCAGGCTATAGAGGAAATAAAATTAGAAGTAGTCTCCCATGTAAAGATAGAAATAACAACTTTAGTAATGGAGTTGTTGAATGCAGCTAAAGAAGAACTAGAGAAAAAAGTACATGAGCATGGGAAACTGATTGAAGCTTTGAATGAACAATATAGAAAACAAGCAGAATTCATGAAACAAACTCAAAGAGACATCCAAAAAACAAAAAAATTCTATTGAAAGCGTGAAAAACCACTTAAAGGAAGTGGAGGATAGGACCTTGAGGACAGGATCAAAGTTAGTGATCAGGAAAGGACAGAACTTTTAAAAATAACAAAGCAGCATGAAATGACAATCCAGAAGCTTCATGATGATGCCAAGAGCAACAAATTAAGAATAATGAGCATTAACAAAGATACAGGAGTCCAGGCAAATGACATACTTAAAGCATTTACAGAAATAATAGCAGAAAATTTCCCAAACATGAGGAAAGTATCTGATATGCAGACAAGTGAGGCATATAGAACACCAAACTGTTACAATCAACATAACTCCACACCCAGACACATAATAATTAAGATCTCAGACATACAGCATAAAAACAGAATATTAAAAGCTGTCAGAGAAAAGACACAACTCACCTATCAAGGAAAACCCAATAGAATCATGGCAAACTTTTCAGCACAAACTCCCAAGTTAAGAAGAGCTTGGAGTGAGGTATTTCAAGCCCTGAAAGAAAACAACCTTCAACCCAGACTAATGTACCCAGCAAAACTTTCATTCAAATTTAATGGAGAAACAAGATACTTCCATGACAAAGAATAACTCAAGAAATTCATGTCACCCAAACCAACCCTAGAAAGAGCACCAAAGGACATACTAGACAGAGATAAAAATGACTACAATCCCCAAAACAACAAGAGAAAGAAACATCCAGGTAGGATAAGCAACTAAATAAGAGGAAAAGCAGAAAGAAACAACAGGAACATAACATGGCAAAGGTGAGCCAGTACATATCAGTGCTATCCATAAATATAAATGGCCTCAATTCACCTATAAAAAGAAATAGATTGACAGAATGGATCAAGAAACAGAACCCCACAATATGCTGTATACAAGAAACACATCTGCCCCCCAAAGAACCTCATACATTAAAATTCAAAGAATGGAAAACAGTATTCCATGCAACAGGAACCCAGAAAAAAGCAGGGGTAAATATTCTATTTGCAGACAACGTGAACTTCAAACCTAAAATGATTAAAAGAGATAGAGAAGGTCACTACATACTTGTTAGTGGAAAAATTCAAGAGGAAGAACTAATAATTATAAATATATATGCACCAAATACAGGAGCACCCAACTATATAAGACAGATACTAATGGACATGAAAAACCAAATACACAATAACACAATTATAACAGGAGATCTTAATAGCCCATTGTCACAAAGAGATAGATCAACTAGACAAAAAGTCAGAAAAGAAATAAGAGAACTGAATCATACCTGTCAGCAACTGGACTTAGTAGATGTTTACAGAATGTTCCATCCAACCACATCAGAATACACATTCTTCTCAGCTGCACATGGGACATTCTCCAAAATAGACCATATATTATCCCATAAAACTGAAATTGGAAATTAACTGCAAAAGAAATTGTAAAACATGTGTAAATACATGGAAATTAAATAACAGCCTTTTGAACAACCAGTGGGCTACAGATGAAATTAAAGAAGAACTAAAGCAATACCTACAACTCAATGAAAATATAGAAACAACATAGTGTAATCTGTGGGATGCAATGAAAGCAGTCTTAAGAGGGAATATATAGCAATAAACTGTCATATCAAGAAAACAGAATGAGCACAAATAACAACCTAATGCTCCATCTCAAGCTTCTAGAAAAAGAACAGTGAGCTAAACCCAAAGCTCCTAGAAGAGAGTAAATTGTAAAGATTAGAGCAGAACTCAATGCAATTGAAACTAAAAACACAATACAAAGAATTAATGAATCAAAAAGCTTGTTTTTTGAGAGAATAAACAAAATTGACAAACCCCTAGCTAACCTTATCAAGAGAAAGAAAGAAAAAAACCATAATTCATGCAATAAGAACTGAAAAGGGAGAAATTACTGCAGATCCCATGGAAATTCAAGAGATCATGAATACCTACTTTGAAAATCTCTACTCACATAGAGTGGAAAACACAAAGGAAATGGACAGATTTCTAGAAACATATGAACTGCCGAAGCTCAACCAAGAAGATATAGCAATTTTGAGCAACCTAATATCAGCTATTGAAATTGAAAATGTCATTAAAACCTTACTAACAAAGAAATGCCCAGGTCCTGATGGATTCTCAGCTGAATTATACAAGAAATGTAGGGAAGATTTGATGCCAGTACTCCTTAAACTCTTCAATGAAATTGAGAAAAAAGCAATCCTCCCTAAATCATTCCTGGAGGAAAGTATTACTCTGATACCAAAACCAGAGAAAGATCCAACTAAAAAAGAGAACTATAGGCCAATCTCATTAATCAACATTAATGCAAGGATTCTCAACAAAATACTGGCAAATAGAATACAGCAAATCATTAAGAAGATTATACATCATGACCAAGTGGGCTTCATTCCAGGAATGCAGGGATGGTTTAACATATGCAAATCAATAAATGTAATGCACCACACCAACAGAGCCAAAAACAAAAATCACATGGTCATCTCAATAGATGCAGAGAAAGCTTTAGACAACACATGTTCATGATAAAAACCCTTTAGAAACTAGGAATACATGGCGTTTACCTCAACCTTATAAAAGCCATTTATGACAAACCAACAGCCAACATTATACTAAATGGACAAAAACTGAAAGCTTTCACTTTAAAAACAGGAACAAGCCAAGCATGTCCACTATCACCACTCCTTTTCAACATAGTTCTGGAAACACTAGCCAGGGCAATCAGACAAGAGAGACAAATAAAAGGAGTAAAGATAGGAAAGGAAGAAGTTAAATTATCACTATTTGCAGATGACATGATACTCTATACAGAACACCCAAAAACTCCAGTAAAAGACTCCTAGAGGTAACAAACAAGTTCAGCAGTGTAGCTGGATACAAAGTCAATGCTCAAAAATCAATAGTATTCCTGTACACAAACAAAAAATTCACTGAGAGAAATTATGGAAATCTTGCCCTTTACAATAACATGAAAAAAATGAAATACTTAGGAATCAACCTAACTAAAAATGTAAAAGACCTATATGCTGAAAATTATACTATGCTGAAAAAGGAGATTGAAAAGGATATTAGAAAATGGAAGGTAATTCCTTGCTCTTGGTTAGGAAGAACCAACATTGTGAAAATGGCCATACTCCCAAAACTATTATATAGATTTAACATAATCCCAATCAAAACACCAATGACATACCTCACAGATCTAGAAAACACACTTCTAAAATTCACTTGGAAACAGAACAAATCTAGAATAGCAAAGGCAATTCTAGGCAACAAAAGCAAGTCAGGAGGCATCTCAATTCCTTACTTGAAACAGTACCATAAAGCCACAGTGATCAAATCAGCTTGGTACTGGCAAAGAAATAGACCTGAGGATCAATGGAACAGAATAGAAGACGTAAGCACAACTACAAAGACACTCAGCCACCTGATATTTGACAAAGGGGCTAAATATGGCTACTGGAGGAAGGAGAGCCTCTTCAATAAATGGTGTTGGAAAAATTGGCTCTCTACATGCCAAAAACTGAAACTAGATCCATGCATATCACCATGCACAAAACTAAAGTCCAAATGGATCAAAAACCTCAATATTAAAACAGAAACACTAAATCTACTGGAAGACAAGGTAGGTAGAAGTCTTGGAGACATAGGGGTAGGCAGAGAATTCATGAACCAAATGAAAACTGCACAGGAAACACTTCAAAAAATTAACAAATGGGATCTCACATTATTGAAAATTTCTGCACTTCCAAGGAAATCACCAACAGAGTGAAAAGAAAACCAACAGAGTGGGAAAAAATTTTAACCAGCAACCCCTCAGACAAAGGACTTATGTCCAGAATATATAAAGAATTGAAAAACATCAAGCCCCCCAAATTCAAAGACCCTCTCCAAAAATGGGCATCTGAGATGAACACACAGTTCTCAGAGAAAGATATACAAATGGCAAA